>CM034080.1:31188864-31771364 GCA_019845555.1 Aristolochia fimbriata
ATAACTTGGAACAGAGTTTCGGCCACCATGTCGCCGATGTGTAATTTGAGGGAGATCATACTAAGTGTCCTCTGGCCTTCTTGATTGAAGCCTTGGATGAGGAGAGAACTCGGAGAGAGGTCGTCGGCGGAGAGGTCGACATTCTTCATCGTGTGAATTGGTTAATTGCGGATCCACAGTCGATTAGAATGCAGTTAACTTTGTGGTCTTTGATGTAGCCAGAGACGAACAGCGGTCGATTATGGTTCTTCGTCCCTAGCTGCACGTCCTCTTCTCGAAAGGTTATGCACGGTGGGCAGGAGACAACAAGTGCCTCTTCGAGTTGAGACAATTGTTGTGACGAAGATGCCTCTTCCTTTTTTCTGTATGGAGGAGTCAGGCCGACCGTTGGTTGGTCGTTCTTCCTCATCATGAATTGCTCCAATTCGGCTTGGATCTTTTTCAGCTCGTCGAGAGCTCGGATGAGAACCTGCCTGGATCAGATGTCCAAGTTGAGGTCATCCTCAATCTCATTTAACGGCGAGATTTGTTGCAAGGACGTCTCGAGGTCGTCACACTCGACTATTGGCAGCTTGCCTTTTTCTTCCCGACTGGCCTGCTTGGGAGGAGTCGTCGAGCAAGTCGCCACCATTGCTGGCTGCGCGAAGGATTCCTTTGAGAAGAACTCCGCCAGTGTGACGGGTCTTCTTTTTCTTTTGTCTGCTCCTTGGACATGGGTCTTAGGAGCCTTCTTTTGGTGCTTCGACTTTTTTGTTTGGCCGGTTCGCCTTTGTTTTAGTGGTCATCGGCACTTCGCTTTCTCGAACGGTTTTTTTTCGCCGGGTGACCAGAATCCACCCCTCTGCATCGGCTGCAGCAGCTTCGCGGGGTGCCGGTTTTGGTGCGACCTTAGCCGGTGGTCGACGGTTGTGCTGTTTGATTGGTGGGTTAGACTTGGGACAATATTCCCTCCTCATAGGCGAAGGTTTGCTGGGTCTAGCTCGTCTGCTGGACCCAACTTGAATCGAAACGACATTGGCCGATGCCGCTCCTTCGATCTCGATGCGGCCTTGTGCCGCCAGATTCATGATTCGATCTTTTAGAACGAAACATTGCTCGGTTGAGTGGCCGAACAGGCGGTGGTATTTGCAGAAGTTCTGGTCCTTTGACTTCGCAAGATGGTTGGGTCTTTTGATGTCCGACAACTTGATCAAGTTGTTCGCGAGCAGTTGCTCGAGCATAACAGGAACGTCGGCATCGGCGAAGGGGTAGGTCTTTGCTTGGCTCTCCTCCAGTGGTTTTCAGTAGGTGCCCCCAGTGGGTGGCCGTGGAGCGAGGTTCATCTTTGTTTTGCTTCCGACTTTGATCGGTTATGTTGTGAAGGAGTCTTTTGTTTTCTCCTTTGTGTCTTGGGTGGTAGCCTTCCTTTTTTTGCGCGGGTCAGCTTTTGGTATGGCGTCTTCCCCCCTTTCTTCGATGAGAGTTTCCATGTTGTGAGCTTCTATCGCAAGCTCCTAAAAATCTTTTGGCTTCTTGCTCTGGATGTAAAACAGAAACTCTCACCGCATCCCTCGAGAACACATCTCAATTTCGGCGTTGAGCGATAAATGGGAACTCTCCTTACAGTTAAGGATGAGATTCCTCCACCGATTGATATAGTCGATCACTTTTCGCCTTCCTTTTGTTTGAGGTTGGCCATCTCGACTAAAGTCACAGTGCGTCGGGTACTGTAGAAGCGGTTGAGGAACTCCCGCTCGAGTTGTTCCCAGCTATTGATTGATTCTTGCGGCAATTCGATATACCAATCGAAGGCGTTGTCTTTCAAGGATCGGCCGAATTGCTTGACCAACAGGTCGTCGTCTGTGCCGGCGTTGTTGCAAGTTTCGATGAAATGAGCAACGTGCTGCTTTGGGTGGCCGTCGCCATTGAATTGTTGAAACTTCGGCGGATGATAGCCGAACGGCATGGGGATGTTTTGTATCCTCTACGTGTATGGCTTCCGATAGGCCACCGACTTGGTTTCGTCGAAGCCATTTCGCATGGCGCGGCTGATGAGTTCAGTCACCGCTTCGAGGGTAAGGGAGTTCGACTCTTCGTTTTGTGACTTCGAATGGTCACGGAAGCCGTTGGCTGGTGCTCGTCGGTAGCAGGTTCCTCCTTATGAGGTTCGGCCATAGCGCTTGTGTTTGCCAGATTCCGGTCGACTTCTTAAGAGACAACGCCAGAGTTGGTGTTGGGCGTGCCCATCTCCAATCGCTCTAGTATCCTGGCGATTTGAAGGTCGTGAGCTGCAAGTTGCGCATCTTTGATGCGCAACTGCTCGCTTTGTTCTTTTTATGCATTCTGCATTTCTGCAAGTTGTTCCTCAATTGTTTTGGCCACGGTGGCCATTGCGGCTACTATGTCGGCTGGAGCCGCGGGAAAAGTTGTCTTCTCAAAACGAAGTGGAGATTACTTAATTGGTGACCATGCTGGCGAGCTGGTCGTCGACGTCTGTCGGCGTGGGGAAGACACGGGTGACCTGTTGACTGCGGCGGATAGTGCTGCTAGGAGAACATGAGAAACCGTCACAATCGGCGACTTGCCCCATGTCGTTGTTCTAGGCATGGATGAAGTCGTTGTTGGGTTCCTTCCTGATGCGGAGGAAGAGGTTGTGTCTCCCTGTTGCTCATATTGCCGGACCATGCTTGACACGATCGAGTCCCTCTGTGAGGGTGGTGATTGAGTTGGACTGACCACCGGTGCACTGGTGGTGTGGTGTCGACGGGCACGTAGGTCGACCTATTTGTTGTCGGGATCATTATGACCGGTGCGGCAACCAATTTTGTGGAGGCCGTGGTAGCCTGTGGTTGGTAGGCGGCACTCAAACGGCGTGCATCCCTCACGAAAGGAGCATGTCCAATGGACAAGCTTCTGGCCAACGCCCTTGTCACTGGGCGACTGACCGGTGGAGGAGATGGAGCGCGGATGTTGGCCGGAGAAGTGGCCGCTGGCCCGCGAGCTCATGTTGCTGCGGTCGAGCTTGCGCCCGCGGCAGGGCGCAGACAAGCAAAGCTCGAGCTGGCAATTTGCTCGCATTTGTTGTCATTGTTGTTGTTGTTGTCGTCGCTGGCCATGGCTGAAGTTTGTTTTTTTTCTTGTTTCTGACGGAGAAGGAGATGTGAGGTAGGAGATGTCCCACCGGGCGTGCCAAATCTGTTTCACCGAAAATCCACCGGTCCGTTAAGGAGCGCGACCGAGAGAGTAAATCGATTTATAACAGAGAATTTGTGTTACAACTTTGTATTTAAATATCAGGAATGCGAGTACAATCTTCTACTCTTCCTCTTATTCGATCTCCATGTGAATTGATGAAATTTCAGCTTCTAGCGAATTGACATCGAAATCCAAGTTTCTGAGCAAGTGTGCACGAAACGATGACTGTTTTGTCGATCGGACGGAAGTGTTTGTGTTCCGTGTGTATCGACTTGTTGACGTTGTCGGTGAACGTGTAGAGATGCTCCGATCGAACTAGTGAATCTCGACGAACTACGAGTTGCTTAACTTCTTTGGCTCAAAAGAGTTTTTGTGCGTGAGAGCGTTTCTCGACGAAGGATTTTCGAAACCTTTCGATAGAATGTTTCTGGCTATTTGTAGTTGGTTTTGTCCAATTGTTGGGGGTCGATCCTTGGAATGGGGATCACGATCCCCTTTCTACTGCTTCTGTTGATATGGGAGGAAGACTTGGGCGCTCCTCTATTGGATCCATCGAATGAGGATCGTCGGTGACTTTTCTTAACTTCTACAGTTGACGACCAGGCTTGGTCGTTTAACCGTTGAAGTGATTGCATCGTGGCATGGCTGCTGACTGGTGCTGACGCAGCGACTTATTGTTGACTGGGGGAATGGTTGTATCGATGACACAACAATGCGAATGGGTCTAGCGATGGGCTGTGACAGATGACTTTTAAAATCGACGAAGCCTACCCATGACAATCGACTGCTGGATTGATGGGCGTTTGGGCTCGTCGCATTTGGGCCGATCACATTTTGGTGCATACAAACATATCCAAAGAAATGCTTAAATTACCACTTAAATAAGTTATAATATTTTAGGCTATATTTCTTATTTATTTAGAGAATTATATTTTTTTATGAAATTTCGCCTATTTAATAGTTTTGGTTTTACTTTAGATACCTTGGGACACTGTTAAAGCATTAGAAATCATTCATATACTTATTTGCTTATCATATATTATGTAGTAAAACAGTTGTTAGTTTTTATATTGTTTTGGACAGGTTCTGATCCTGAGAGGTTGCCTGATCCTTTTAGCCGAGTCCGGCAGTAGCACCTCTTACTTGTAAGGGTGACAGTTTTACCCGATGACCCGATTACCCGCTTACCCGAAAGGTAATCGGATGGATAAGGTATAAACTTATTGTATTTCGATTACCCGATTACCCGATTATAAAATTACCCGATTACCCGACTCTTAAATGAAACGGATATGGATAATGAGTATTCCTTACCTGGCTACCCGATTACCCGGATGGTAATTTGGTAATTATTTAAAACTTTATGCCCTTATTTGTTTGATACATTAACTAAGTTATTTTTCTTTGGTAATTTGATAAATATTTAAAACTTTATGCCCTTATTGGTTTACTTACCCTTGGTAATTTGATAAATATTTTAAACTTTATGCCCTTATTTGTTTGAAACATTAACCGAAGTTATTTTCTTTGGTAATTTGGTAAATATATAAAACTTTATGCCCTTATTTGTTTAAAATCGGGTAAAAGACTCGGGTGACGGAATAGCTAATTGTTATTCAGGCGAAACAGGTATCGGAATACCGGGTATGGTAAGCGAAACGGGTAACGGAATACCCCTTACCCGTTTCGTTTATTACCCGTTTACACCCTTACTTACTTGGGATGGCAATGCATCCCATAACCGGGGAACCGACCGACCCAACCTATTTAAGGTGGGTTTGGGTCCTGTATATTACCCCCTCAGGGCGGAGATGCTTTAATGCTTTTAAACCCATTCTAGGTCCGGGTTGAGGATGGGTTTTGCTAAAAAACTCAACCCAACCCAACCCACCAAGTATTTATGTAAATTTGAAAAACTAAGGGCATGTAACTACTCCAATCCCTCTGGCACTCCTGTTTGGCCGATTCGTGACTCTACTCCGTTTTCTTTCCCCCCTCCCATCCATCCAAAAAACCTAGTAGTACAACGAGAGAGACATCTCCTTGCCGGTCAGTGCCACTATGGCTTTTGAGTTTTTCTAGTTTATTTTTATCCCACGGGTCGGGACAGATTTTCCCTGCAAACCCACGGGGCGGGTTTTCACAGGACAGGTTCCCAGTTCATTGTGGGCGGGAACAGGTTTCTAAAAACCCACCCAGCCCGGTCCCATTGCAACCCCCTACCTCTGACCGTCCAGTCCCAAGTCCGGCTCATTGACCCTGTATCGTGACCAGGTGCAGGAAGAAAAAGAATCGTGGATGTACTGCAAGGCAAACTGCGGTAGAGTGATATTTTAGAGAGAGACGACAATGTGAGCTTAGAGATAGAACCCATCTTTGTAGTTTCAAACGAGTATAACAAATAAAAACCGAGACGCTTCCCAGCGTACGCAATGCAGGCACCGCCCCACAACAACCGTTTTAGCTGGAGCCATATGGACGATAAGAAGAACTCTTTGGTTGAGTATGTTCTGAGGAGGCAACTAAGGAGTTGAACTAACAAATACGAGACTGACACCGTTCCTCAGAATATCTTCTTTGGCTACCCATGAATTCACTTCTTATAAATACCCAATTCTGCTGGGTACTTCCCCACCACCAAAACTTTAATCTACTTATGCGTGACACCCATCTTACTTTCTGGTGAACCATGGCTTCTTCCTCTTTCAACACCCTCTTACCTCTCCTTGTAATTGCATTGATGTCACCGGATGTAAGGCTGGCTGCTCGCCATCTTCTCCAAGCACCTGGACCAACCTTGCCCACAATCCCTTCCCTTCCCAAGCCTACATTACCAGCTCCACTGCCTTCCACTCCATTGCCTACCATGCCAACACTTCCAAAACCATCTCTGCCAACACTGCCTCCTTTGCCCTCTATCCCCAGCATCCCTACTACTCTTCCCAAGGCCATTTTGCCACCTTTACCTTCGAACCCGTTGCCCACCATTCCATCTCTTCCAACAGTAACACTGCCACCAATGCCTTCCATCCCATCTCTTCCAACAGTAACACTGCCACCAATGCCTTCATTCCCTTCTCTTCCCACTGTCCAAATCCCATCCATCCCCTTTCTCACGCCACCTCCAGCAGCTGGTAACCCTTAAATATTACAGAAGATGAATTCACTTAGCTTCTGAGGAGTGTACCGGTCCTTGTTTCTACCTCCCTTTTCCGGGAGACTATTTGCTTATGCTATTGAGTTTCTTTGCCGTTGTGTCAAAGATCTTATGTTGTTAAGAGTTATTTCAGTGTATATTCATTTGTTTGCTACCTATTATGAATACATGTATTTGTTTTGAAATCTGTAACTGGTTTGACACAGTATAACTGTTATTCTACATAGTTCGATCATTTATATGCACCTTATTTTGAGCTAAAAACCCATAATCTTGGCTCAAAATTTGCATGCCAGGGAGTAGTTTACAGGACTTCCAATTTTACACATTATAGCTTTGCCTTAACATGGCAATTCACAACTAGGGCTTTACGTCAAGTGAGCTAAAGCCATTTTCTCAAAATTGAAACATGAAAAGAAATAAATTAAATCATTTTTGGCATCATATCAGATATTTACTATGAGTAAATCAGTGTACAAACTCACATAAAATTAGCCATCCATTCACGCAAGAGTGCAAGATTTAGTAACTGATTGTTAAGGGAAACCTTCAGTGAAAAAAAATATATAAGAACAAAAAATATAAGATATGTATAAAAGACAAGCTTGAGAAGGTTGGCTATGACCTTGTTTATGTAAAGAAAGAGTAACTTCTGAGGTTCAGAAATTCTACTAAGTCGATATTTCCTAGGAATTGGTGTGAACATTTTCCCATCCCCCAAAGCCTATACAAAACTAAAAACTTGAGTCAATCAAAGAATATGCTTGCTCTTTTTTAATGGTAGCATAAAGCAAATAGTGGCGGTCACGGGAAAACAACAATTACAGACCATCTCCATTAGCAACAAAACAATGGTAGAAACCAGAAGAAGATTATGTCTTGTTTTAACACACGTTTATTGTGTTAGAAACCAATACAGTAGTATGATTCTTCCTCCATGCTTCCAATGAGACCTGAACCTAAGACCTTATGCTATACACCCTCCCA
Source organism: Aristolochia fimbriata (assembly GCA_019845555.1). Taxonomy (NCBI): domain Eukaryota; kingdom Viridiplantae; phylum Streptophyta; class Magnoliopsida; order Piperales; family Aristolochiaceae; genus Aristolochia; species Aristolochia fimbriata. Next base: position 31,196,183 of record CM034080.1, read on the forward strand.
TGTGACAACAGAGAGACTGAACCAAGTCGCGAAAAAAGACTCTTATACAGTGTTGCAAGAAAATAGACAAAGAATTTAAACTACAAACACAAATTGAATAACTGCCATTACTCTGCTTGTTCACCCATCCAATACTAGCTTTTTGAGCAGCTAAATTATGCTGGCAAGCCGTGGCATTATCCTATCCCTTGCTATACCATTTTTCTTATCACTGAAAATGGAGGTATATATATCATGCTGTTCAGTATCATCTACGAACTTATGATGATTCATTACCTACAATCCTACATCTTCCTAACACCACAAGGCCACTGTTGCCAGCAGCTCCACTGACAATGACCCGCGCCAACCCCAAGCAACTCTAATACCCGCTCAGTTTGCAGCCATTGCCTCCAATCCACTGCTCACTGTTCCTTCCATTCCAAAACCCACTATTCTTTCTATTTCTTCTGTTACCACATCAAAGCACAATCAACTGAGCTCCTCACTACATCTTCCTAACACCACAAGGCCACTGTAGCCAGCAGCTCCACTGCCAATAACCCACGCCAACCCCAAGCAACTTTAATACCCTAAGCTCAGTTTGCAGCCGTTGCCTCCAATCCACAGCCCACTGTTCCTTCCATTCCAAAACCCACTATTCTTTCTATTTCTTCTGTTACCACATCAAAGCACAATCAACTGAGCTCCTCCCTACCCTAAGCTCGGGTTTAGATATTCTAATCGCGGTTCATTTGTTACTTCAATTAAATCAGACGGCTGGTGTTTTCAGTGACCTCTCATATAACTGCCTCTTCAGGTGTTTTGGAATATTATCCTAGGAAGGTACAAATAGTTATAAGATCAGGAGAACTTTCAAATGTCAAACTCCCAGAAACTACATATCAGAGGACTAGCCAAGGATTTGCTGTAGACCCTATCTTTATTTTCCAGGCAAGATAAGCAGATAAACTCACTTTACAAATCAAACCGGAAAAATGGAGGACCATTTTGCTGGTGATTCATCAAGTTCACAAGTAACACATTTCAGGGAACTTCTCTAAAAGGAAGTCAGAATCATCAACAAAGAGCACCAATGTTCATATGGGAATTTCTCTCTCCTCATACAGAGTTAATATTGACAGAGGAGAGAGAGACAGAGACAGAGAGAGAGAGACAGAGAGAGAGAGACAGAGAGAGAGAGAGAGAGAGAAACCTCTCATAACCCAACATGAGCAAGCCCCGCAGCTGTCATTCTCCATGGTAGGTGCCTTGTACTTTCATTATGGATTGCCCACCATAGACATTGCTTCCCTTATACATTTGGCTACCAGGCTTGTAACAAATCCATTACAAATTTGTCACAAGAAATTCATCTTCACTCCTCGCACCATCCAATACAAATAAATAATTAATTAATTAAAAATAAAAAATAAAATTTCAACCATTTTTTGAGAGAATGACAATTATTTTTTACTCTTTAGCCTCAACGGACTATCCGTATGCAAACGATTTTTCTGGTCCATATTTACAATTTCTGTTTAGGTTGTCTTCTCACAGCATCTCTGGCAATTTCATACACTATTTAATTACTAAAACATTTTGTCAATCGCTACAGAGATCCCAGTAGTACAAGTGAAGAGAAAATGAGAAGGCAAGGTGATCAGAACAGCAGTTCATGAGAAAATAACTAACTCTAACATTACCTGCAATCATCATTGTGTTTGTCTAATTCTTCTCGGGCTTCTAAACTCTACAAGATATCCCCTGCAAAGTGCAAAGAACTAACAAAGAAATCAGCCTCTTGAAGCTAGACAAACTTTGTTCTTAGTTCACATGGGAAGCCACCACTTATTATAGCAGCTTCGCTCATTTTTTGGCTACCATCCTACAAACTTACAAACGAAGAGAGACATCAAATACCTCTCAAAATCTAAAACTAGATAAGTTAACATTCATCTCTTCACCTTTGACGTCATATATCCTTGGTAAAGCGCTTAGTATGTCAGAGATGTCTGTGTCCATCATCTCAGCGTGAAATCCTGCTGAGCAAACCCCATTCTGATCAGCTCCAAATTCATGGCTACCATGAATTTTATATTCAGAAGGATGCCCATCATCAGGTGCTGCTGCGTTGTTATTCTCTTGATGGCTAGCACCGTTATCTTCTAAAACAGCAGCTGGGGAGTCTTGTTTGCTCGTCTCCTTTTTGGAAGTCATCTTTTGTTTTTGTCGACGGGTCAATGGCTTTCTGACGGGCGGCCTTGTACTCTTTACTGCCTTCCTTTTCGTTCTCATGGGCCTTTGAACCTTTTCTTCATGATGTTGTGGCTGTTGTGGTTTGGCCACAACATCTACTTTCGACTTGTCTAACCTAGGTGAATGCCTAACCGGAAAAGGCACAACCTTTGGTTCAACATTAGTGCTTACAGACTGCTTCCTCGGGTTGGAGATCTCACTTTGTTTCACATTGGCGGATTTCGACTTTGCCTGGCTCCCCTTTCGGCTCCCGGTTTTCACTTCCGGCCGCGGATCAGCGGTTCCCCCCTCCGGCTTTCGGTCCTCGGCTTCCACTTCCGGCCTTCGGTCCTCGGTTTCCACTTCCGGCCTTCGATCAGCAGTTCCCACTCCCGGTCTTGGATCGGAAGCATTAGCCGAATCGTCATGCGGCTCAGGTTTTGCAGCATTGGGGATCACGCCTGGCTGAAAATTGCCTGAAGACATTGGGAGAAATGGATTCATAGCTTGACCACCGCCGAATCCCATTCCCATATACGGATTGGGATAAACAGGATTAAACCCTTGAGGTCCCGGATTAAACCCTTGAGGTCCCGGATGAAACCCTTGAGGTCCTGGATGAAACCCTTGAGGTCCTGCATGAAACCCTTGAGGTCCCGAATGAAACCCTTGAGGTCCCGGATTAAACCATTGAGGTCCCGGGTTAAACCCTTGACGTCCCGAATTAAACCCTTGAGGTCCCGAATTAAACCCTGGGGATCCCATCGGGAAAAAGCCCAAATTACAGTAGTAGGCATTCATCCCCGGCACCGTCGGAGGAAGATTCTTCACCTCCGAAGCCCTGAAAGGGCGATTACAAGTCTGGCACTTGAGATTACAGTTCTCATACTCTCCACCATACTCGTACATATAATAGCAGTAAGGACAAGCCGTCCAGAAATTTTCTGATCCGGGATCCGCCGTGGGGGCCGGAACAGACTCCGGAGCGCAACCCGTCTTACTCTGCGCCTGAGCCGGCCGCTTCCCCTGCGCAGAACCGAACCGGAGGGCTATCTCCCGTTCTTTGTCGTAGAGCGAGCGCTTGCGGGGATCGGAGAGAACCGACCATGCGTCGGCGACGAGCTTGAATGCCGAATCCGCCCCGTCCATCTTGTTCTTATCCGGGTGCAGGAGCATCGCCAGCTTCCGGTACTTCTTCTTGACGGCGGCGAGATCGACGGCGTTGCCAGAGGATACATCGAGCTTGAGGACGGCGTACCAGTCGTAGTGGTTGTTGACGCGCTCCTCCGCCGCGAGGAGCACATCCGCGACGGCGATGATCTGATCGACCCCGTCGAGGAGCGGGTCGGCGTTAAGGGCCTGGTTCGCGAACTTCTTGCAGCCGACGAGGTCCCGGGAGATCAGAAGCTTCTCGGCGATGGCCAGGAACCCCACGGCGTCGGAGCAGCTGGCGGCGGGAGCCATTTCCTCCACCCCCCGTGGTCCGATCTAATGACACGAGTCACTGCGCACAGTCCGCTTGGCTAAACAGAAAGAGGCGCTGGTCAGAGCGAAGGGCGGACTAGGAGGGGGGGGAGAAAGAAACCATGAAATGACGACCGGGACATGGAGATGCTTTCTCCTTGTGGAGCTGTATTTTACCGTGTAGTGAATGGAGAGAGGCATTAAGGTCTTCGAGCTTCGCTTTCCATTAGAGGAAGACAGATTACTGAATTAGGCTTGCTAAGATTTGTACCTTCTTCGGCTGACGCTTTCAAAAGTTCCGCTGTCTGCTGACGCTCGACGCCCAATGGTGGATTCTGTGTTCAGGAATTAGATTTTACACTTACAGATAAGAAACATGATAATAGTAACTTTGCGATCGTTATATTTTCCCTCTTAAATACTTAGTCCTGAGCATATAAAAAATAGGAAAAAAGAGCACCTAGACCTTTCATTTTTTTTAGTTTAAAAATATTATTTGAAAAGTATGGAAAGCAATTTTATGTTTAATATGGAAAATGATGATTAGGGAATTCCAGGGCATGAATGATCCACAGCTCCAAACAAACCTCGGCTAGAAGTCAATTATAACAAGACATTGTTTAACTGAGACTAAATCAGTAGCTAAATAACCTCCTGATCGTAATATAAAACAATGGTAATGACACATTTAGTGAACAAAGTTTTGATATGTTTTCGACTCGAATTGGGGGTTTTCACATTATATAACACTGTTACAACAATCATAAGGGGATGCATAAGCTTCAAACAAACTAAATGGTCGTATTAGTGGTTCACTTGGTATCAAGATAGATCGTCTCTCGTCAAAGTGACAAATATACCAGACGAGGAACATTTTATCCAAAATATAATGGAGTTAGCAGGAACTGTCAGCATGGGTTTCCCTGATCTTCTAACACCATATTCACCAAGCACTTGACATTGCAACAGAAACTGATCTAAAAAACTGTCTCAGTGCAAGTTTGAATTCCAGCAATCACAGATGGAAAAACTGATCCACAGAGACAACACTTGTCGCAAAGGAGGTCAAAGCACAGGAATCTGGCCAGTTACCCAAATGTACACTCAGAAGTTCTTTCACAGAAAATTCCTGACAATGATAATGGACCACAAAGCACAAGCTGGTTCGAACATCAGAACATCAAACCAAGTTCATGTCGAACTTAATTAGACATCACTGCATCAGGAAATCCCTAATGTACCACAAAGCAGAAGTGGGTTTGGACATCAGAAGATGAAAGAAGTTACTGATCAAAAGACATGTTTGCATCATGTCACGCAATGTGATTTGTCCCGTCTCAAAGTTCATTTATATTCCTTCTGCATCTGTTCTGACAAATGAGGATATATCTTGTTCGCTAGAGAAGGATAAAACTTCAAGTACGGCTTCTAACCATCTCTAGAAAGAAAGAAATTTGGTTAGGTGTATATGCAAACTATGCTCCTGATAAACAAATAAACTTTAAAATAATTTACCAAACCAAACTTCTGAACATACCTTGTGACTAGGACTTAAGGTGGTCATATAAGACGTACGAAAGGATACCCCTAGCTTTAGTACCTTTTCATTTTCATTCTTTTCTCCTGAATATGCCCTTCGCTGACGTACTGAACAAACATCTTTATCCTAAAGAAGAAGACCAACCATGTATAACCTGATATTGCTGCAACAGTAATGACCCCGATATACACACCAATGGTGGCAGCACAAACATACAAGTACCTGCAGAAAAAGAAGTAATGAAATCAGCTAGAGAAAAAATGGAATGCAGTGGCCTGATTCAAAATGCCTCTTCCTCCCTTTCAAATTGATAACTTACTCACCTTTTCAGTTCAGTACATAAGCAGCTCAAAGAATAATTCATTACTTCCGCAGAGTAAGCAGCACGAAAGAAAGACAACTAACTTCGGCGAGAATACACTCCAAACGAACAGATGGTTCCTCATAAGCAGCAATATGATGGTGAATGTGGTCAACACAACTGAATTCAGAGCCAATGGCACCAGGCAAGGCATTCCAAACTTGACCTGGAGATAGTGTCTCACAGCCCTACTTTGAAGATCCAATGGAGACTTCACCCCCTCATCAGGATCATATGTTACTAGGCTAAGAAGAAAGAGCAGTGGTGATGCATAAGTAATAATGAATAGCAAAATTCCTGAAAGTAGTGTAGAGTGGCTAGATAGTCCCTGGTAACAAACAAAATCGTGTTAGAATTAAGAAATAAGTTTTTAGCCAAAACTGAGACTGGGAACATGGAAATAGGTAGAGCTATTTCTCAAAAAGGCCATATCTAGACCAAACTAACCCCATTGTTAGATAAATGTGGCGTTAGAGCTTAAAAAATTTCAAATTTTGGCTCCGATAATACGGATAATGACAATAAACCACCACAGATCCATTTAGAATTCTCTAAATCACTAGAGCTCTCATATGAGTGAAATTTTAGGCATAACATCAGTAACCTTGGAGCTAGTACACAAGTATTTTCTTGGCAAAATCGATGCATAAGTTAGTAACAATTTTCCACTTATCTCGCAAGGTACAAAGTGGTCCATAGCAAGATCTGGAAGATGATAAATGTGATGAACAATCACATTGCATAGAATACTTACAATATAAGCACCAGCAACGTCCATAGTGGCTAAGCTATTGCTGTTTCCCAGTCCAAAATGACCTGTCATGCCCAGAAAGTATAAAGCTGCAACCTGCAGAAAGAAGAAAATAAGCTTATTATTCCCATCGCATAAGCACAAAGAAAAGTTTTCAATGGCACGGACGGTAACATCTACACATTCAAGGACCATTAGGATAAAAATGCCACACAGCTAGAGAAATCCTAGCAGTTAGACACATTGAAATAAAAAAAATACTTGGGCTTAATGTGAAAACATAGATCCCTCCCAAGACAGTCACAAGAATGAGAGATTTAAGAACTGACCTTTACCCATGGTTTGTGGATGGAGCCAACAATAGAAAAATACTTCATGCAAATCAAAAGTTGAACGAAAAGAAGCAATAATGGGCCTGCTTTAATCTTATGCTGAAGAAGTAACTGCAGAAGGCACCAGCAAACAACAGTAGTCCTTCCAATCAAGCACGAGATATCTCTTATGCAGGGTAGAAGATAATTGTAATGCACCTCATGGTCAGAGCTAGCAAACTGATGTTCCATTGCCTTCCCAATGTCATAGCTTGAAACAGGCATGAGCCATGGGGCAGTTAAAGTGACCCCAAGGAATGTCACACCAAGAGTTGCATAAATGGCTTGTGCTATTGATGTTGCACTGTATGTGGATATTCCAGTCATGCTGTCTTTAAATACCATGGTGTTAAGCAAAACACAAATGCTAGTAACAAATATACTAGCTTGAACCAGAACAATGAAAACTTTCATTGTCTTAATCTGATGAAGTGTAAACAAACCCAAACCTGTAACTAGGACCATGGAAGCTACTTGAAGATATTGCACACTCACAGGACCCATTTGCTCGAGCCATTTTGAAATATCGGGATGATGAGTCCAATTTACTCCACCCTGATACCAACCCCTCAAAATCCTTCCACAAATTAGTAAAGACAGCGTAAGAAGTATCTGAAAGAATCTGTCACCATTACATGAATTAGATGAGGCTCCGGCTAGCTGGCCCCAAACTGAAGTACGAAGAAATATGAAGAACAAGGTTGCGGTCAGAAAATGCCATATATATTGCTCTTCCTCGACCATGGAGCTTGAAGCAAGACTAACAGCATGAATTAAAACTGCAGCCAACACAAATACTTCATCCAAATGCCACTTGGAGCCAAAGTTTCTAGAATCAGGACTTTGAATTTTTCCCACTTGTTTGGAGAATAAAAACAGGAGGCCCACAAGTACCACACTCGAGATGAGCATAATAGAAATTCCAACAGCGAGTAAGGCCAATGGTTTCTGCAGAAAGAGATGAGATAAATAGAACACTCCTTCAACTGAAATATTTAAATAATTTAAATCACAGAAATAAGAAGATGTATACATCAGTCACTCTTCGTGATAACCATTGAGCAGAAGCTCTTGAAAAATTATAGTATTCTGCAGTCACATTATGGAGGTCATTGACATAACTTGATCTGCATGTAGAAACATTTCCCAGTAAATACATCATAGAATATCGAAATAAAATAACTTGACATAGCTTTGTAAAAAAAAAAATATTACGTGGAGCTTGAAAGCTTTTCATGTTTCCAAATCTCATGAGAAGCCACAGCTTTTAGAAAGAAGCAGTAGAGCTTTTCTTCATTACTGTGATTGCATCTGGTGGTCATCAGAGCTTGCTCATAAACAACATCTTTAGATGGAGAATTTCCACAGAACAAGTGCGGTAATTCTGCCAGCAGTAATCTTACTAATTGCCAGGAATTCAATTCTATTGCTCGGAGTTGTTGCTCATCTGAAACAAGTAACCCACACAATGGAACATAGGTAAGAAAACAAAAATGAGAAATCAAATCTATTATCATTCCATCCAACTATAGAAAGAAAAGTTCCATGTGTGCTAAGTTCTGGAGTGACACTCACGTCCTCTTCTCTATGGTTGATTTAAGCATGATCTTATATCACTCTCATAAATTCCTTCCTTATACTTATAAATAGGCAGAAGAATGAACAAGTGGGAAGTACACAAACCTGCCAAACAACTTAAGGTTTCAGGGATAAGAACCCCAACACTGTTTTTTGGAATTGGTACACCAAATAGAATGGCCAAAGTAGGTGCTATATCAACCTGAATAACCAAGTTTAAAAGGTCAATTAAATAATATAATCACTTTTAACAGTTCCGGTGTCATGGATTTATTAACTCATTCAGGGATTCGAACCAATTTGTGCTATGCCTAAATCTTAAAAATTTCATAAATCTTGTTCCAAAAGAAAAACCTGCTTTCCCAACAAAAAAAAAAGAATAAAAAACTGTTGTGACAAAAAGAAAAAACCAATCCACCATTATTTGCACCAACATTAACTCAATATTTGAAATACCTGAGAAGCTGCATTCTGGGTTGCTGAAGTGTAATCTTGAATCTTAGAATGCAGTCCAACAAACAGAGCCAGGGAGTCGGTCTCTTCATATGATGACCCTCCATGGTTGCCACCATCAGTCATGCCATGATCACTCACAACCACCTATTCCAGTGTGCCCCAGAAAAGATATTGCAAGTCAGTAGTCATGCTGCACTGAAGAAAATTGTATAAAATTAACAAATTAGAACCAAGATAAAAGGCTTTGGCGAACAAACCAGAAGTGTAGATTTGCCAGCACTCTCCTGCAAGATTGCAGTTGTGTAAATTGTCCTTATGATTTCATCCATCTCATTCAGTTTTGGGGCCATTAAGACACTGACAATATAGGACAAGGTTTGAAGCTGAGAAACAGATGTGTTTGGAGGGTTTTAAGGCCAAGGTTTAAGAAACCAAAAGTCAAAAATACCTGTGGCGGCCACCAATATGCCCAACATGATCTAAACCAAGATAGTGAAGGATCTAATAAGAGTTACAGTTAGAAAAGAATCAACCGGACAAATAATAACTTAAAATCCATGCTTATCTGCCAAAACCATATTGAAAAGTAATGCCATTTCCAAAAAAAAAAAAAAAAAAAAAAAAAGTAATGCTGATCATCTTCAGAGAAAAAAAAAGAAAAGAAAGAAAAAACTGACGTTGATTAAAACATAATTGGTCATCAGTTGATTAAAAGGAAGTATAGCCTTCAAAATTTCCAATTTTGTTTCTTCTTTTTTCCAAGGTGCTCATGGAATAAGTAGTTCATCAGACACATACGAGGCACAGTGGAATGATACAGGTCACAAGTGCAGGAAAAATATAAAACACAACCTGGCTTTGCAAATGTGAATCAGAAATAAGTGTGGTCTAGGTAAAATTCTTGCTGACTGCAACAGAAGAAACAAATGAGAGCAACTTTTTAACAATAGACCATTTCAAAAGCCAAAGGGTGATGAACCAAAACCAAGCAAATAAGCTTGATCTAGATCAAGTGTAAAGAAGTATTTCTAGGACATCCCCAATATTTTAAAACGCATTTAGCAAAAAAGTTCGAGAACAGAAGTTTGAATAGTTAGGTTTTAAAAGAATTACCAAAAATTAAATCACAGTAAAATGCATTGATTAAAAAAAGAAAAAACTGTAAGCACCACGCATTCAAATGTACCAGAAGGTTCCAGTCTTTTGCCCTAAGCTCAGTATCCAAGTGCCGGGAAACATTGTGATCCACTTCTACTGTATCTTTCACCTGCAACAGGGAAAATAAGCCACATCTAAATTCCAATTAACAGTAGGACCTTCAAAAGAGTTTTGAAACAAAAAGAAATAAATATTAACATCATAAATGGAAGAAAAATGAAAATGTGATCATAGAAATAAACATAGTTGTTCATTGAACAACAGAATTAACTTTAGATGTGGTGCCACCAATCATGACACTTGAGAAAGAAGTTCAGCAAAGAAAAAGAAATCTCAACCACACAATACACTTACAAAGAAACTGCTAACTCCATCCTGTCGAGCAAATAATCCTGGAAACATCTTAAGCCATGTCTCATCACCATGCATCACCATTTTCCAGCCAATGCTATCAAACTGACCTGCAACATGCATATACAAGAAAAGTAAGATGGGCAACCTTAACAGCCAAACAGTTAAAACTTTTATACAATGGTGACACCATCCTACCGTAGCTTGTTTTAATCCAACTAACCAAGAAGATTATCATCCAAAAATTTTTGAGTGTTAAAATTAAATGCAACATCCAAGAAACCCCCAATAGCCCCAGAAACAATTGCCTGCCAGAATAAATATAAGAGAAAATGGATCAGAATAGAAACCATGTGTACATTTTTTACTTTACAGCCAAAAAAATTTCAATATTATGACACCTTTAATCGAGGCATGGTAACAGTAGGAGGTTCAGCTTTTGCATGGTATCCAATTGCTTTTCCATTTGACAGAAGAGATTGAGTAAACGGCATAGCTTCCTTCATGGATTTACCAGGAGGCATTTGGCTCTTACCTAGCACAAACTCTGCAGGTAGGCCATCCACAACCTAGAAGAAGATCATTTAGTTTTAGAACTAGACATACAAGTTTTTTCTATATAAAGAAGTCCAGCAAGGTTTATAAGGATAAATGGAAAGAAGCTGTCAATAAATATCACATACCATTAATACTAATCTATCGAAAGAAGAAGGTATGCCAGACAATCCCTGCAATATCAACGCATAGCCCAGCTTTTACTCATAAAGAAAATATATATAAACAAATGCATAAACATCAAGCAAAAGACGACAAAAACAACTTGTTTCCACTTTCTTTGTCCCTCAATAATCAAGAGACAACATTATCAAGCACGACAAGCGATGAACGAAAATTTGTAACTTCGTACTTTTCTTTGAAAAGCAAAAGTAGTGACTTCATATCAAAGCAAGAGCTAAAATTACGAGGCAATGCTTACGAGAAGCCTAAGAAAGAAAACTGACTAGTCCACAAAAAACTCAAAAAATAACCAGATTTATTTTGAATCCATATACACCGTAACAAAACAGTCTATTGATGAGTGAAGACAACCGCAGGAAATGGAGAACAAGAGAAGTTATTATAAATACCACAACTTGCATAGAACAGAACGCCAAGTGCAAAATCAACCGGCGGCTCAAGTATAGGCAATTTCCAAATAAGACAAGCTAATACGAAGAAACGGACCTCATAAAGCGCTTTCAGCTGTTCGGGAGGCGGCCTTCGCAACTCCTCAACGTGACCATCCGTGGAATTACAGGTAGGAAAATTGTAACTCTCCGGACCGCTGAACCAAGCACAAAAATGTCAGCAGGCCGGAAATGGAGAATGACGGATCTGATGGTCAGTGAATTACCTGACGCCTGAGAGAGCTGGTTTAGTAGGGAAGAACCCAAGCACGAAGAGGAAGAGCCCAACGACCTGTAACAGAACCGCACAGATTGTGAATATCGCAACTCTCGTACAGGTTAGCGTAGCCATCGAACTGCCGTCAATAGCTGAGGGAGCTCGAGCGTTCTACTTCGACTCTCCTCACCGTCCGGTGTTCGGTCAGATCAAGTAAAACAGGGGAAACAAAACTGAAAACAAGGAACCTAGAAAAGAGCCTCTGCAAGTGGGAAAAATATGTATTCAGCGGGAAATTTTACGTTTAAGTATCTCACGTTGTAATATTACTATTCGCAGAATAACGACTTACTTTATTACCTCTGAGGAACTATCGGTTATTATTTTTTTTGTGGATTTTACTGTTTATTAAATATATGAAAAATTAATTTACAAAGGGTGGGGTCACTCTCAGAGCCGCGGGAGAGCTCGAGGTTTGCTTGCACTACTCACCGTTATTTTTTTTCAAGCGAGCTGCACCCTCAAAACAGGATTACAATACCACATTTTACGCCAAAATATTAAAATATTAATCACACTCAAAATACTAAATTAAGGTATAAAATAGTTACAAGTGGTTTTAAGTTGATAGAAAGCTTTTGGATGACCTAGCAAATACCATGCAATTAACCTTTTGAATACAGCAGTGATGACTGCAGCAACTTATAACCGGAGGTACTGCTCATGGATCAGTATTTCGAACTACCAGACAGAGAGACAAAGACATTTCACATAATATACAATCTCCCCTTGTTCCATCTCCCACTGCAAATGCTTACAAGGAATTTACAAAACAGATTCAGACATGACAACTTGCGTGAGTACACAAAGAGCTCGGAGAAAGTGAAATGGAGGAACCGACCATTCATGCCTGATTCTGTTCCAATTCCGGCATTTACAGACTAATGGTAATTACCCCACATCTCAATGAATAACACAAAATCTGTTACTAAAGCACATTTACGACAAGACTAAATTTACGATCTTACATCTTTTAGTGCTCCACCTTTCTCAAGCTCACTGACCAAGTCTCTCAGTGATGGAACTTTCAAAGCCAATGTCCGGTACAATCTTGAGTACCGGGCTCGCGTGCCATCGGCGGTTCTGGCCATAGCCAACAAGCTTATTGCTTCAGGTAACTGGCCAAACACCTGCTTCATCTCTTCCAGTGACATCTCTGCAAGGACTGATGGCCTTGGAACAACTCTGATGATCTCACTCCCTTTGGGCTCTTGAACCTTTGCATCTGCTTTAACGACAAGCTCAGATTGGGAGTTGGATCCACATTTGATGATAAATGGTGATGTCGATCCGGTGTTGAACTGTAATACATTCCATTGGGATACTATAGTCTCCTGACCAGAAGCCCAGTCAGAAGAGGCCGATGGTTGTTGAGCCTCCCCAGGTTGGTCATCATTTTCAGGAACAGACTGCACAATAAAATAATAGAAGAATGAATCAAATGAAGTTTCCCCTCTTCACTTATTGCCAGTGGCTAATATGATAGCACGTTTTGTCAAGTTCTTCATCTCGATGATGGATGTTCCCACCCCACATAATGATTGGCAACTAAAGCAACTTCCAATGGAAAGATATTCCTCTCTAATAAAGGAAAAAATACAGGTACTCCGAAGTTAGTGATCTGAAACACATTGACGGAGACCTCTTTTATATGGTATGCATACTAAACACCCTACTCTCAAAGAGGAAGCCAATGCAAAAACAAAACATTTTCTTAATGGAGCAAAAGCAGATGTAAGCAAGCAGATAATAGCATAGAGGTCAGACATGCACTCAAGAGGGACGAAGATCTAAAACCCAGAGTTGTCATACATAAAAAGGACTAACTCTCATACCTCCACAGCTGTCCTAGCATCAGCAATCTGCCTTTGAGCGCATGGATGATCAATTTCAAGAAGTGAAGGCATCCTTCCAGAAAGTTCATCAAGAGAATCAAGCAAAGCTTTCTTCTTGCTTTTTGACATAAAGTTTTGAGAAGCTTGTCTTGAAATATCCTAAACAAACAGTAATACCATGTTGATTTGAACTCCAAACACAAAGCAAAACAGATTCATAACCATAAATAGATTTATCATTACTAATTTTTACAGGTAACCATACCTTCACTTGTTTCAAGATGCCATCAAGAGATATCAATGATGCTAATCGTGCATCTTCAGCTGCCGTAGATGGATTTTGGATGGGTGAACCACCTTGTTCTTTTGTCAGCAAGGCTATATCACTCCGCATTTGTTGCATTATCTTGAAAAGGGACAGGATAAGAAGTACAAGTTCATTTTACTCATATTATTCCATCATAATTAAAGACATACAAAAATATTACAGTTCATGGATCATGTGGCAACAGAAGCGTGTGGATTTCTTTTTCTGAAATTGATGAGTTCATTATTACATTAAATGCATGAGTAGGTAATCGAAACAAGTTAAGTAAGCACCTTGTTTTAAAAACAGTTAGAAGCACTTGAATTAACTAGAGAAAAAAAGTTGCTTAAACAACAAGAAACCAAAGACTTGCACGAACTCCATTGATTTGAACATAAACTGGTTAATTTCATTACATGCAACAGTAAATCTATTCATATTAGAAAACAATAAGATAAGAAAATACCCAATGACAATAAAACAGTTTTATGTGCAGATCTAAAAATGAAAGATTACCACACTTACAATAATTTGTTTTCTACAGCCAGCAGAATTTTTTTCTTTTTTAATAACATAAATGTTCACCTAGAAATTGCAAGGCCATCAAGGCTGATTTACGGCCAACTATAATGTCAGGAAACAGGAACAAAGAACATATGACCCCAACAGAATGATAACCCAGTACCTTCCTTCTCTTGTGGTCAACTGATTCAAGTGCAGAACGCAACTTATGCACTTGAACCAAGTCCTCTGCCTCCTCAGTTGCCAAGGTACCTGCAATATCCTGCAAAAAGCAATCAAATTGAGCTAAGAAGAAAATTTGCATCCAAATACATATTACTTAACATATATTATCTTGTGTGGAACATAGGAAAAAGGTGTAAAGTACTACCTTCAGGTGCTGCAATTGAGACGTATAAACCCTCTTGGAATATTCGGATAAAAGCTGACCCAAAGCATCAGTATTGGGTGGTATAGCAGCTCCGAGACCAGCCATCCACCCATCCATTATTGCAGTTGAAAGAAGATCCAGCTGCCCAGAGGCACCGCCAATTCCATCACCACCAGTAACTGAAAGAAACTCAAAGTTCTCTGCAAGCCAGGATCTTATTTGTCTTTGCAGCTCCCCGGCAGGAGTGTGGACAAAGAGAGCAGCAAGAGCCTTGTTTCCCACAGCAAAACTCTTAGCTTCTTCGGTAACTTCCCTCAGCTTCCCCCCAGTCACATGCTGCTTCCATGTCTCCTGCCAGATGGAATTACATATATGCCAATTATCACAATGCAACCGAGTCGTATATTAAACATAAGAGCACAATGAACACATATATTTACAAAGTCTCCATCCCGAGTGCCAACCTCTCATCAACCATCATATCATTTGAAACCCCAAAATCCATAGGGACCATCATTACATAGTCACATCTGATTCAAGGCAAACATAGGGGTGGGCACAGGTCGGGTTTCTGAAAACTCGAACCCAACCCAACTTATATAACCCGAACCCGTGAAAAACCCGAATGAGTTTTAAAACCCGAACCCGACCTGAACCATTATTTTACAAACCCAAACCCGACCCAACCCAACCAAAACCCAAACCTGACCCCAAAAAACCTGATTTTTTTATACAAGTTTTTAAGTAACTCAAGAAAAAATATCAAAAATTAAAAATAAAAACCAGTGGATCTCCCCTTGGTTGGATTTGGGAATCCAAACCCAGGTTTTGTGGGTTGGGTTGGGTTAGCGGGAAAATCCAACCCGATGCCACCCCTAGGCAAACAGGTCAACCTAATGTCTTAATCACAGATCCTTGTTTGTTTTGGACACATGCATCATCATATGCTGGGATTAGTCAGTCAAGGAACAAATGAACAATATATAACCTAGTGCTGGATATCAAAATCAGAAAGCTCTCAATCCTCTGAGATTTCATGGAAGGACTAAAGTAAACAAAATCAAAAGGAAAATAGGTGTTGTAAAAAGAATGTGAAACAGCAGAAATAGAAGCAACTAGACAGCAATTATACAAACAAAGAATTTTGGTAGAATTTTACCTCCTCGATCCCCCGAAGTTTCAAAACAATAGATGAAAACTTGGATTTCTTCTCTTGCTTAATGTTCACTTTAAATCCATGAATTTGTTCATCGACAAGTGCATTCCTCCCTGAGGGGTCATACCTCACTGGTGACCTGCCAGGACTATTACCCCTACTGGAGCTTCTACTCCGACCATTATTAGCCTTCTCTAGAAAACGTTCCACTGGAGATACCTACAAGCACAGGTAATAGACAAAACATGAGTGACTATCACCCTCTCATTTACTAAAATAAGAAACGTAATTATCATGAAAATTCATTTTGATAGGGACAAAATCACAGAGACTGATCACATTCTAGACTTCATGTGTGATAGGATCACAAAGGCAATGTCCACAGGCTTAATCCATCATACTGTAGGAATAGGAAATGAAAGGCAAAGATAAAAATTGAATTCTTCCCCTCTTCGGATTAGTTCTCATTGAGATTAATTCAAAAGAGTCGCAAAAGAACATAAACTCAATACAAAGAAGAAGCAAATGAAGACTCATTACCTTAATTGATTGAAGTTCCGGCGATCTAGCAAGCAAAGATCTAATATAAAGAATACGAACCCGAGAGACAAGCATTGTATCCATTACCCTCCGCGGTTCCATTTTACGGATAAATGTAAAAACAGCATCTCTAATTTCAGCAAGTATCTCATGCTCTCTTGCTGCACCTGCTTTAATAACTGCAGCCAATACCTGCCATAAATTGAATTCATTTTGTAATAAAGAAATAATATTACTTGAATAAGAAGAAAAGAATCCTCTTTCATGCAACACAGGCAAGAACATTTTCATAAGGAAATTGGAGGAAAATATGATTAGCCTAATCCAAAATCACTGCTCATATTAGGGAACTTGGGCAATAGCTCAATGGTCCCATGGGAGTTATTGCTGCGGGGGTCTTGGGTTCGGGACTCCACAGCAGCACTGGAAGTATTGGAGTATTAGAGTATTGGAATCTATTGAAGGTTGTAATTGTGAGTTAGTATTCGCTGTTCCCAAAACAAAACAAAAAAACCACTGCTCATATTAGTTTAAACTCTATGACTGATAAAACAATTCATTAAGCAAACAACTGACATTCATGTTTTAAAAATGATTATTTCTTTAGAAATTTTAACTTCATAGTGTTCTCTATCCATATCTAGTTCTAAAGATTGGAAAGAGGAAAATTGGATCTTGTTTTTCTCAGCATGCAGTTTTTAAAAGCAACAGACCTTCAGCATCTATTAATAGTGTCAAAACATCCATTAGGACAATTCTGATATCCAGGGAGGATACTAAGCTTAAAGCAATCAATTAATCGTCTTACTTTCTTCAACAATGCTTTCTGCAATAGCAATTTTTCTGCACTTCTTTAATTCCCACTTCATAAATCACTAGTTTATTTTGTTCAGCGATTTATTAAAGCATTTAAATAATTATTTCCTCAAATTGCTGTCAGTTGCTAATCTTTGAAGCAACAATAAGCTGATGCCATTAGATATGTTTCATAAATAAGTAAAAATTTTTCACACAAATCAGCTATTACCCTATGAAAAATATGTATCAAACTTCTGAAGGCAGGACCCGAGACAAATTTTTCTAACTACTCCTTACAATTCAAGCAAATTTAGGAACGCCACCAGGCAAACTCACCTACAATGAAGAACCATATCCAACATCTATTGTTAGTAAATCCAAAACATAAACAAACTGTAGTCAGTCGCCTGAATTGGAATTATAACCAATTCAAAAGAGAAAAAAAGCCCAAAAGCCATGCAACCATTTAGAATTACTGTCTGATTTAAAATTTTATGTCATAATGTGGCCATTATTAGGTTCTTCAAGATGTAGATCCCATTTAAGACAGTCGGTATTATTTCGAAACTATGGAATATATACTTAGTAAAAGATGGAGTAGACCAGACAGCAGGCAACAGTTACCTTGTGCATTGCACCAGAAACCTGCTAGATTTTCGGTTTGATTACTTTCATATCAATAACTATTTTTTTATCCCAGCACTGACAAATTTATCTAAGTTGATATCATTACATTGGAAGAAAATTTTGTGATGACAGCACCAAATTTTTCTTTACCACCTCAGAGGATAAAACATTTTCACGTCAGAAACCTATCTTCACTATAAAATAAACTAAATCTAAAACAAAAAAAAAAGAAGAAAAAAAAAAGTAATGAAAAACAGAATCAAGAACTGACCAGCATCAACAGCTTGTTTGCTCCATCAGCCACAGTAGCAAGACTTTCGAACTGATCAGGATCAAAGTCCATCAGTGCAGCTGTCAAATATTCTCCAGCAGGAGTAGATTTCACCTTCTCTCCACCTGATTTTACAAGAGCACTGGTGGAGTTCTCATTCCGTTCGGGAGGTGATGCCACCGGAACAACATCAAGAGAACTCCCTTTGACACTTTCACTCCTGCAAGCACAGTAACATTAAAGTTGAACCTCCAAGCGACCTGAATGACATATGAAAAACTGCAGAGGAAAACCATTCACAATGTCCAATCCTTTATACCTGCCAAGGTCTTGAGACTGACGATTCACAAGTCCTTTAGCAGATGGGCTTGATAACTACTCAAGTTGTAATACATAAAAAATTTGATTTCAGCAACACTAATAAAGAAGAAACAGCAGCATAACAAGGATGGAAAGGATTATCAATAGCACAAATTCTTTTTGAGGCTTCAGAAAAGAGAACTAAAACAGCACCTTCGGAGAACCAGCTAAGGAAGCTTTTTCGGTCAACCTATCAAAAAGCTTCTCATTTTCTTCATGCAATCTCTGAGAAAATAGCAATCCCAACATGTTGTAGTTAAGCCATAAGATAAAAATAACCAAATATTGGAGTCAAAAACTTCATAATGAAAGTATAAAGCAAGACCACAAAGAAGTATAACAAGCAAAACCCAAACAGAAACAATTGCATCCTCTTTCCACATGCAAAAAATAGTAGGATTTTAAATAGGGCTTTAAAGGGTAAGAAATGGTACAGGTAAAGGGTTTTTGTTACCCGTTCCATTTATTGTAAATGTATCTCGCCACCTATCTCCCCCAAATAGGGAGAAGTAAATCTGTTACCTATTTTTTACCCAATTTACCACAGTGTGACACTGTTGGGAGAGACACCGTACTAGCAGTGTATGCCAACAGATCAACACCAATTGCAACAGATAGCCATAAGAAGAAGATTGCAGAAAATGGCCATTCTAGCCAACATCTTGTGCAGCAGTGCAAGATTACATATCCAACACACCCAGCAGAAACCCTGCCCACACGTTAGACAGTACACCGCATGCAGCACACAGGTGAGCACAGCACATCCACGCACCAAATGCAGCCCCAAGTATGTGGGGCACAATAGGGCGTTTGTGGGAGCCCCAACTTGCACTTCCACACTGCAGAGTTGCAAACTTCGCTCTCACACACAAATGCACACAATCAAGCACCGCACAGAGCATCACACTATACCACACAGCAAGGACAGTGCACATGCTTGCTGCTGTCCAAACAATTGCGTCCATTCGCCAATGGGTGTGCGTTCTTTTGCCAATGGGTGTGCGTCCTCTCGCCAATGGGTGTGCATCCTTTCGCCAATGGGTGTGCATCCTTACGCCAATGGGTTTGCGTCCTTCCGCCAATGGGTGTGTGTCCGCCAGCCAGCCATGCCACTGGACCTGGCCTTGTGGCCATTTATGCATGACAGATGAGTGCCTCTTCGTCAAGAGATATGTGCTACAAGGGAGATGCTAAAGCATTAAGGTGCACCATTAAGTGGGGGTTTGTGTACATGTGCCTAAGGGGTTTGAATGAATTTAATTATCCAAATTCATGTAATAAATAGGTTTAATGGCCACATAAATATAACCACTGAGCCCAGCCAGGAAAGGGGGTTTCTTTCGCCTGTAACTAGAGGCATTCTCAAGGACTAGAACTCAGACTTGGACCGGCTTGTAGAGCTCACGTGGGAAAGGGTCAGGAGAATTTGCTCACTTTATAATGTCTTGTTTACAGAGTGTTTTATCTCCCAAATTTGTTTGTCCCTTTCCCAATTCCTTCTTCTCCTTCCCTTTCTTTGGTTTCACATTTTTGGTCCGCCTATGTGTGACACGTGGGTAAACAGGTAAACAAGTAAATGAATAGCTTAACATAATATTCTAAAACTAGTTAAACCAAGTTAAAAAATTAAAAAATAAAAATAAAATAAAAACAATAATATAAAAATAAAATTCAGAAAATAAAATATAAAAATGCTACACTTGAGATATTTTAAGATATCTTCATTACATCCCAGTAAAGAATCTTTTATTCCTACCCATTAAATTTAGATCATGGGCACTAAAATACCCTTCGATACTAACCGGTTACCTGGTTAATCGGCTACAGAATGTGTTTCCCAATTTTGTTTTGATTGAGGGTGAACATACCCAATTATGAAATAAAAAATCATTTTCACCCTCTCGGTCTAATAAAAAAAAGGAGGGAAAAGGGTAAATGGGTCAATAGTAACACCCTTAATTTTAGCATTTCCTCTTAAATACAACCAACACACACTAGGAACTAACAACTTTGTCATTAAACACAATCAACACATAGACAAGGAACTAACTAACAACTTGGTCATTAAACACAATCAACACATACACAAGAACTAACTAACAACTTTGTCATTAAACACAGTCAACACATACACAAGAACTAACTAACAACTTTGTCATTAAACACAATCAACACACACTAGGAACTAACTACAACTTGGTCATTAAACACAATCAACACATACATGGAACAAACCAACAACTTGGTCATGAAACACAATCAACACATACACAAGGAACTAAACAACAACATGGTCATTAAACAAAATCAACCTACTCATCGAATTAGCTAACAACTTTGTGATTCAACGTAACCAATATGAGCATTTCCCTCTCCGACCCCTGTTCCCCTTGTTATAAAAGATATTCCAAGTTTCATTTAGTAGTTAATGAAACTTGCCTTCTTAATTAAAACAAAGAAAGAAAGGAAAAAGTTAAGCCAAGTATTTTTTTAGCAACTACCAATGCTAAGCCTTCTTCATACTTCTCCAAATTTATAATTATCATCACCGTTCCTTCAAAAAGACAAAATATTACAACAATTACATAGTCAAAGCATTCTCAAATCATTGCTCTTCTCAAATCATATCACAGAGCAATGATTTTCACTTTTTGTGGAATTCAAGTTTTCGAACGAGGGAAAGAAAACAGCTACTGCCGTGGTGTTTGGCTTCTACACTGAAAGAAAGATTGATCTCAGCCATTGTCACTTATGAACAATATCATTTGATGTATAAATCAAGTTGGCCAAACTGAGTTCTTCATTTTTTACCATCTTCCAAAAGTTAAGGCAGCTCTTCTTCTCTTCTCACTAGACATATTTCTGTTAGGAACATCAGAACCTCATATTACTCCCAGAAATGTCATTTAAGTTAGGGCGCATATACACATCTGTTAGATAGGGAAGCTTAGGCAATTCAGGAATATTTTGTGTTCTATTTAAGGTTCGGATTTGTAGGAGAATGCAGGGTAAAGAAATATTTTACATTGTAGCTAGGTTTAGGGTTGATAAAAGAACGCAGAGGTATTATGGGAATATTTGACATATAGCCAGGGTCAAGGTCTGTAAGGGGGCTTTAGTCAATGTGGACCCCACTCCTTAAGCATTATTAAAGATAGCTCAATGCTGGGTAAGGAAGCAGCCAAAATTCTCCCATTCAAAAGTTGTTTATATTTTCTGAGTCCACTATGGATACCATGATTCTAATCATACACTGCACTTCAGCAATCACACTGTCTCCTACATTATCTCTATTCTAGGGCCAATGTCAGTCTTTTCGGGAAAGTTTCTTAACAATTCAGTCATTACTTTCTCACAATGATAGGATGAAGAAAAAATCAACCCACAAACTAAGCATCTTAGAAGGAATTTACAAGCAATTACAAGCATCTCAAGACATTAGGTTTCATGTCCAATGAAAAATAAAAGTAGCAAGAAGTTTCTACGAATGTCAAGGACTAGTACATTAGGCATCTCAGAATCAACGAGAATTTTAAAATATGTGGTGATATATAAGATAAGATTACCTCAATAAGGGCATCCCTTTTTGCAAGTTCTTCTTCAAGCTTCTTCGTAACCAATGAGGAATCCCTGCTATCTGCCGTTGCTGAGGGAGTCGATGGGATCCCATTAGACCCAGACTCAGATCCAATAGTTGACCTCGTATCACTAGAATGGAAGGCTTCATTTAGTTGCTGTTCAACGCTCTTAATTTTCGCCTACATTGAATAATAAAAGATCCAAATAATCAAAATGAAGGTGCAATTTAAACCAGATACAAGATATAGAACATGACAAATTATAAATACTTCCAGAAGGTTCCTTGGGCCAACTTATCTAGCATCTTCATGGCCCATGGAAGATGAGACAGCATAGGAATTTCAAAATGAATTAAGAAAAAGTAGCAGGACCCTCAAGAAGGCACAGCAACAACAAATTCAGCAGACTTGAAACCAAAATGGGGTTCAGTTCACATAAAGTTATGTTTTACCTGCAGAGCTTGGATGGTCAAATCCCTTTCCTGTATCTGCAGTTTTTGTTCTTGCTCCAATTGTAAAAGATGAGCAACTTGGTTTCTAAGTTGTGTGTTTTGCTCCTTCTCCATCTTGTTTTTATCAGCCAGCAATATATTTTCTGACTGCAAAAAAGACAAGAAAAACTGAGATTGGTGTCTTTAACAGCAAATAGGATGTTGCATCCAACAATAGTAAACATAGGGTGCTTTTCGCTACTGTTAGAAATATCCCGTTAGAAATATCCCTACCATTGCTATTATCATTCTTCAGCTGAGTTTACTATCATCTTTTTGCAAGATGAACCAGATAGAAGGGAGGGAAAAAAAAATCCACAATAAAGAGAAATTAGAAAGTGTAAGAACCCAATACCCAATTTTAATAATATCATACAATGGAAGGCCATCTATGCTCTTTGGACTGCCTATATAGACTATATGCACCATATGATATTTATAGTCCAGTACTACAAACAAAATCTGAATTAAACAGTTTATTTTACAACTTTGCCAGGTTTTGTAGACTACCATGTGAGGCATATAAATTGAACTCTTGCCAAATTCTTATCCTACAAAATTGACAAATAAACAAAGACCAAATGGATTACGTCAAAAAGACCTTCAAATCTGATTGCAGCGTGAAAGAAACTCTCCACGCCTTCTGGACTTCACTGAAGAGTAAGATGCACTGATCATTAGCATCAGTAAGAGCCTGCTTTAGTCCCAAAATCTCCTGCTTTAGATCATTGGTCTCCTTTTCCTTCTCATATAATTCCTTGCGCGTATCGTTTGCCTTCAAAACCAATCATGTCACATATTAAAGAAACATCCATATCTTTGAAGCCAGTCTTAGCCAAATTTTAGTCAATGTGAGGGGAATTCACCACATCTCTCCATTTTTTAATTGTATCACGGTTTCCAAGACTAAGTTCAGCATTTCGAGCTCGAGAGGCAAAGTTCAGAGAGGACAATGTTTCTTTAACATTTGAAACATTTGGACAGATATGCACAATCATCAAAGTCTTCGCACTACCGCCTGCAAAATGAAACAATCATACAACTTGTTTTTGAAAATGTACCCATGGTTGTAGAGCTCTTCAACAGCCAAGAACAATAATCATATTTCCTCAAAAAGAACAATAATCATATAAAAATTCCACTACAAACAAATGTAAGCTAATCTCGTCACAAACAAAATATAATTCTTTTTTGAAACAGTGTGCTTGCTTGAGGGCCCTTGCCCTATGCCCTAAGAAGACTTGAATGAAAGCCCTCCCACCAGAATCCCCTATGTGACCACTGAGCTACTGCTCAAAGTTCACACTAACAAAATGTAATAACAAAAAGTTCTAACAGAACCAAATTTAACTAAGAATATATGGAAAAAAGAATCCTACTAAGCAAACAGGTGCCAATAAACCTCATTGCACCAGATACTTGGAGAACACAAGTGAGTTATTAGATCGAGACACAATTTTAATTTACAGATATAAGATAGTATTTTAGGCCAATATCAAAAAACAAACATATTTGTTAGCCAGATTAGCCAATAAAAGGAGAGAAAGTGACACAATACAACACCCAAGTATGTATTTGAGCTTTTACTTTCACATGACTACTGGGTAAGGTTAATAGGAAGCTGTCATTGGTTAACCTTAGCATGTTTTAAATTTTCAAACTTTCATACATCCAGCACAAAAGATCCAATCCCCAGCACAGGATATGATTGTTCCCAGCCAACAGAGAGCCAAACTAGGATCCTGTACCAAAAAATGACAAAGATGTAACGCTGCACTATGTTCTAATTGGGGATCTCTGGCCAGTCTCAATAATCTCTTACTATAGCAAAACTTCCAGGTTCAGAAAACATGTCTGGGGCACTTGAGCAGTAGCTCAGTGGTCTCATGGGAGTTATTGCTGTGGGAGGTCTTGGGTTCGGGCCTCCACAGCAGCATTGGGAGCAACACATTGTAATTGAGAGTAAAAATATATTTGGTGTTTCAAAAAAAAAAAAAACATGTCTACCTTTTCTGATAATATACTTTTGAAATATGCTAACCAAAAATACATAAAAACTTAATTCTGAGATAAATAAAATTAAAATGTGAATTTAGAATATCTTAACATTCTAACAGTGGAAAAAAAAGGAAAAAACTAGAAGCAGTTTTACCAAGATGTTTTTACAATAAATCCAGACACCAATGCAATCTGATTGCAACCCAAAGGGAAAATTCGGTAGTTAATAAGCTACTTTCACAAAATGCCATACATCATAAATACACGCCATTTAGGACTTGATCTGGAATGGTTAGTCAGGAGCTGTGAATAAATCAATATGCAGCATCTGATTTTGTCAAAGTCAAGCATCCACTTAAAATTAACAAAGAATGAAATTTAAAAATAAAGCAACCTAACTGTTAAGCTCACAGATTTTACTCAGTACCTAAAGAATCAGCAAGTAGTTTAGTAAGACTGGAATTCTCGTAAGGAACAACCTCCTTCTTTGAACTCAAGGATGCTAATACGTCCCCCAATCTATATAAAAAACAATTAAAAAAATTTAGAGCAAGACCAAAGAGAAAAAAGGAAAAAAAATCAATAAATACATAAAAATCTGGTCTTTCTTTCTTGCTTTAACATTCAAAGCACTAATATTGCAAAAAAAAAATTACCTTTTCAAAAAAAAAAAAAAAGATATTGCCAAGAAAATAACTGTCTATGAAACTACTTACGCAGAAAAAGAATTCATCACATGGAGTAAATCTGTTACACGATCACCACTGGCATTCTCGTCAATCAATCCTTCGCTGCCAGCCAAGTCCACAAGAGAAAGCTTGCTATATAGGTTTTCATGAGTGACAGTGTTGCTATAATGGATATGAATTGTAATGATCCTAATAGTTGAAAAAGATCAATAAATAAGAATACTTTCCAATAAGACCATTATTAGATCTCAAACAGAAGTAACATATTCCTTTGGAAATAATACTGAATAATCTTCATGAACTGAATATCAGATTTAAGAACATACAGATGAGAAACAGTGGATTTCAAACTGTCAGTACCACGATTGTACATGACAGATTTTAGTACCCTTGTAAAATCCAAAGGATTATCAACTTTCTCCTGTACTAATTCTACAAACGAATCTGGTGAACCCATTCGAGCTTTTGATTGATTGTCTCCAGATGAAGGGACCAAATCTCGAACCTACATGAGAGGAGTGAAAATAAACCTCTAATAAATTCATTGGAGTACTTCGAATGACTCAAAATGAACCAGAAAATTGAGATATTGGCATGACAATAGAAGAAACACAAAAACGTAAAAGAAACGAGAGCAAAACCTGTTCGTTGTAGAGCTCAAATGCAGTGACATAAAAATAAAATCGTGAAGTAGAAGTGCTATCCGAGTTTGATAAATCAAAAAGCTCCTCAAAACTCCGTATGTATAATCCACGGTCATGGCTAGAGCCTTCCTGAAGAAAGGAAATGTAACTATAGCAGGTTGAGAAATGGAGCAATAGATATTTAATTTAGCTATTGTGCCCCAATCGTACTGTAAGATAAGCTATTTTCAACAGAAAACCATAAATCAAATGTAATAAATGTACACTAGCACAAGGCTGTAAGAGAGAGACCATGGTATGAGTCTTTCCAGAACGTAATCGCCCATAAGCAAACACAGAAACATTATATCCATCCAATGCTGACTGAACAAAAGGTTGAACATTGTTGAAAAGCTCCCCTGCAATATATAGGATTCAGGTGAAAACTTACTTTAAGAAAGTTAATAAATATCTGAAGATGGTAACCCTATTCTGCCAACATTCACAAGAAAGAAAAACTGTAACTTTCATAAAAGTATCACCTTGTCCAACATGAGGCCCATAGACTCGATCAAACTCATAATCTTTCTTCTGTGCAGTGATAGAATCATCACCAGTCTTTACGCGAATGGTGAAGTCATCAGGAAACTCAACCGCTGATGTGCCCTCATCATCAAACAAGGGCCTCACACGACAAAACACCTTAATATTGCCTGAAAAGTTTCATTAATATTTCAAGCACGGCATCCAATTATCTGCCATGTAAAGTCAAAACATGCACAAAAAACACATTAACAGAATAATAAGAGAACCAGCTCATAAGAGAAAATTTACCCTTCGCTGTTAACAAGTCATTAAACAACCTTTTCTTCTCATTGATAAGTGGGAAAATTCTGGCCTCAGTTTCAAAAGCAGCCTGATCTGAGACACATAAAATTAAAAACAAGAGTTCTTGTAAGGAAACATATCGTATCATAGTCACAATAAGTTCATCCATGTTATATTTACTATCCTACAGTCTTCCTTTATCACTGATAACAGAAAAATGGTTTGGCTTTATGGCTCAATGACTGCATGGGCTGGGACAGGAGGTGACCTCTATTTTAAGATCATGGATTCAAGTCTCAGTAGGCCACAGGGTTCAACAATCAAACAATGACAATAGCAATATTAATAATATCATATATAATCTAATTGGACTTAATCATTCCAAAATCCAAAAAAATGCTGCAAGCAACTCTCAGTTGAAAATGGAAGCCAAATACAACCAACAATAACATGAAGGCATTACTATTCCTAGCATAAGACAAAAAAAAATCACTATAAACCATGCATTACCCAGCTTTCTAGCCCTATCTGCAAGAACACCCAAGTAGCGTGTAACTCGATCAAGTTTTGCATTTGAGTACTCCTGCAGATCACTAGCTTCCTGTCTCAGCTCCAAGTAGTCTTCTCTAGCACGCTACAAAGCATAGGAAAATAAAAATCACAACAAAGAGAAACAATATATCACATTGCAAAAGAAGAAAAACAAATATTGAAGAGCAGCTATCCATTGCATTCAGATAAAGATGAAGAAGTTATATATCTTCATATTTACCGATGTGCCAATCAATATCAAACTCAATAAAAAATGTCAAGAATTTTCCAGGTCATAAAAAATTATCCACTGGATGCATAAGCTAAAAGGGTTTTTGTGAATTGAGCATCCATCCAAAACTAGAATATGTAGCGATCTTGAAGAAAAAAAAATATATCAAAATACCAAGATATATGACAATAAACATAAATTTTCTTTTCAAAGAAACATGATAAAGCATAAAACATTCATAATGTGGCAGCAAGTGTATGCTGACAGAATATTAATATATCAACCTTACTTACTGATTAATCCTGGATTAGAAAAGTGTGCTCATTATTCCAGTTTATTAATAAAATTATCAACATCAGAGTTGATTAATAGAAGTAGATAGAAATTTTTGAGGAAAGAAGTAGATAGAAATTCAAAACACCGAAACAACATAGGGAGCTTTCTTTTTTTTTTTTTTAAATGAGGATAGGGAGTTTTTAGGAGCCAGTTAAACTTTCCCATCCATTTGATGTGCTGGAGCCACAATTTATTACTTTTTCGCCTGTTAAATCACTTTTTATAAATGTATCAAGTATTTAGGATCTGGAACCATGGTTAGCCAGCACAAAAAAGACAAGAAATAGGAAAGTGTGGAAAATTATTTCAAAACACCCTTCAGCATCTCAATTACTATACGCATTAAAGATTGGTTAGCAAAACAGACAAAATCGTGTTTATTTTTGAAGAATTGACATAAAGCCAACAGGGTTTTCAAATTTAAATGACAAAGAGGAAACAACATTAAATTTTAAAATTTAAATGGCAGTTCACATATGTGATTGAGTGGCTATACACAGAAGTCTTTTAGTGAATGGTTTGAAGAGATTACTCAATGATACATCTGTGAATGTCTAAATAATAATCTAGTGAGTTGTATTAATTTGACAATTTTTACATTTTATACTTTGCAACAAAAACATTGAATTAGCAGCACATTCTAGACAATTCAGTTTCTACTTTAAACCAAGCTAGAATTTTTTTTCTTTTTTTTTAAGTGGAAAATATCAATCCTAATTGCCAAAAAATCCTTTGACAATATTTTAATTCATCCTAGAAGGGTAAACAATGAAAAGACAAGATTGTCTCAACAAACGTTACAAGAAGTGTTGTTCGGCAAAAGATTATTCCAACTAACATTACAAAAAGTGTCATTTGAACAGTGTTTCACGGACAGATATATTATTCTCTTCATAAATCAACTCTTCGAAGGCTATCATAGTAATTTGTCAAGTATTCCAGTCACTTATTAACAAGTTTACCGACTTCAATTTCGAGGCACACGATGTTTCAAATGATCCGTTCAATTCCTCAGTCACAGGTAATTGTCTGCATCTTCAGCCACGTAGCAGATGGAGGAACCAGTTTTATACATCTTACACAGGGACTCTAATTACCCGCTCTTAACATTTTTGTCGCCAGTCAAAACTTTGTGTTTTTCAACATTCCAAACAACCAATCTACATTTAAGCTCCATCATTCACAACCCTCACATTCACTTCTCAGTCTACGATTTTTCCGAGCTGCAACTCATTCCTCGCACCGGAGCAAATTGACGCCATTGCATTCCTGAAGCTTATTCTAGGACATTTACAGTCCTAAACAAACCCCATCAAATAAAAAATATTACCCCACACACCGAACCACCAACAAAGCAAAAACCCACTCGGAAACTGATAGGTTCGATACACCTCAGAACTACCTCCCAACAAACAAAAACAGAAAAATAAAAAATAAAAAAATTGTCCCTTGGTAGAAACGACATCACAAATACGATCCCCTCCACGCCCTATTCACGCATCATCTCAAGCAATCAAATAAGCGTACAGAACCACGTACCTTAACTTGATCCTTCAACCTCTGAATCTTCACACCAGTAGCATGCCTCGAAACCTCCGAATGCGGCAATGCAGCCGTCGAAATGGAGTAACGCCGAACCAGAGCATGCGGCCTCGGATCCTCCCGCTCTACCGACTTCCTCGGTTCGAACCCCGGAATCTCCCAGTTCCACCTGCGCTGCTCCGCCATATCTCCCTCCCTCTCCCCCTCCTCCTCCAAACCCCGTCCCCTCCCAATCAAAGCGACCGGACTCCGAACCGATACAACAGCCGCACCGATAAAATCTCAGAGAAGAAACAAAGGGCGAAATGAGAAATGCGCCAGGCGATTTCCACCATAGGCTTCGCAGAGATTTGGGTCTTCCATTTTTCTGGATTTGGGATTTGTCCCAGTTTAAACTCTTCAAATCCTTTTCGGGGGAGGGGCCTTTTTTTTAATTTATCATATTTTATTATTACTTTCCACTCCCGTCTCCCGCCCTCTTGTCTCAAATCGGAGAGTACACGCTTCTCTCTTCCCTCTCACATGTTTCTGAAACTCTCACCGGTTGGAATTCTTTAAACAAAGAAACAAAAATGGACCAGAAGAATCGACCGGATTGACGCCGAAACGGGTGGCAGTGTCGTAAATTACGACAACCGCAACCGAACCTGTTGGTTGATTTTCACGGTCGACCTTCCGGTGCCATTGCTGGTGTTAAATCAAACATCGTGAAATCGGTCAGCTTTAGCTCGTCCGTGGTCGTCCTTTTGTGGTCCGGGACTGAGGATAACAAGGCCGCTTCAATGCGTCCTTTATTTGTGTCCTTATGTTTGGAGCCCCCCGCTTTGGAGGATAAAATGATGTCCAAGGTGTCCCACTGGTTTTCACGGCTCTGCATTTGAGATGATTTTTTCATCAATGGGATTCAACGAGTGTTTTAAAAACCAAACCGGCCATCCAACCGGTACTATGTCCGGTTTTGGTTGAACCCGATTAGACCGGGTTGGACAGTTGAATATTCTACGACGTACTTTAGATATATTAAATATTTCAATAAGAGAAAAAGGCAAAACTAATGCTGATTACAGTGACCCTAGCCGAGTTAATCAGAACCGAACTAACCTCCCATTCTGGTTCAACCGGGTTGGACTAGCTGGTTCAGTTTGATTTTTAAAACACGGGTTCAACCCTGAAACTTTGCTGGACTTGGATGCGTTGAGGGTCATCACAAGTACTAGGGGTGGGAGTCACAAAATTTCTCTAACAATAAGTAAACCCCATTAGTTAAATAAACATTGCCATTGCTGCCACCATGGTTGTGCATATATATCAGACACCCAAAATATCCGGTAATACACAAAGCTATTGGCTGATGCGAGTATTACAAAAAAATCTTCAATAATTCATTATTTAATTTACTTAAAATTTTATATATCCATGTAAAATCTTGTTAAATAATATTGCTTGTTGTGATGCTCTGATGACAAAATTTATTTTACTGATGAACTTGACACATTGGGAATTAGATGGTATACAATTTGTCAGCTTGATCAGGGAAGCACTTCAATCTGGTATACATCTCAATACCAAATTGGACACACCACAAGTTAATTTAGAATAAAACAAGAAGATCAGACCATTCCACCTTGTTGTCCCTGAACTTGCAACTAGCTAGACACTCTTTTACCCAAAGTCTCTCTCTATATATATAGTGCTTCTCAATGCTTAGAAGCTCAGCCAGCATATTCATCATAAAAATTGCTGGGGGAACCCCAGAAGCTCTTCCAACAAAATTTTCAACTTTTCCATATTTAAAAAACTTTGAAACATGAAAAATTACCAACGAATTTCTTTACTTGAATTAATTCACATTTCTGTTACTCAACCACATACATGATCCTATGTCATTACTCTTTTCTTTTTCTCTAATCCTTTCATTCTCTTTATTTACTTCTACTTTAGTCATCTTTATTTACTTCTACATTAGACATAAAGCTCTCAGTGAGAGTATTAATTTGGTGCTTCCTGGAAGTTCCAACTTTTCAAGGATGACTGAACACGAGTACTGAACCAAATCACTATCATCAAACACCACCAAATTAATCACTTCCCCAACGAAAATAAAGCCGCTACAGTGTGTCTACTCATTTCATCCAGATACATAGGGGGCACCAACGGCAACTTAATTACAAAGCATAATACAAATTTCTCCAAGTGACACCGGAAGAGTGATCTCCACTGCGGAAGAGGATCAGTTGCAGAATGAGAGCCTGTGGCACATAAGATTCATATACAGGTTGTCAGAGGTGAAAGAAGATGAGAAATTATAGAACACAGCATCTATAAGCTTCTCTAACAAAAAATAGTAGTTTTTCCACTTACCCGAGCTTGAGAGATGTATCTGAGCTATCAGAATCTGGGGGAGGCCCAGCTGAAGCAGAAACATCTGTCATGGAGTCGGACTGCCCGTCTTCGCAGACAACAGCCTCTGCTTCCGCTACTTGCTTGTCCTTGGACATATCCATGATCTGCTTGACAAACCCATTTGAGTTTTGTTCTAAAATTGGTTAAGAGAAGAAGAAGCATAAGAACAAGAACAGGAAGAAACAGAAACAGTTATGAACGCCTTACTCGCTGTCTCAGTCTCACATTCTCTTCCATCAGTTGAACTCCCTGTTTGTTTCATTCACCAGTCAGTCGGAAGGATGTATATATATAACTTCAACAGCCTTTCTCAAAATGGTAAACAAATGGATACAGACTGAACAAGGCAATCTGGAATCCCTTACCCTCATCTGAAGGCTATCAATCTCCTTCATGATCTTGTCTCCCTGCAAAGTATTATCAAGACTTCATGAACACGACACGGCTATCAATCTCCTTCATGATCCTCGTGAGAGCACGTATGTACGTACCTTTCTTTCAAGAACACGACTAAGAGCTGATTCAAGCGTTTTCTCAAGCTGCTGCAGCTCATCCACAGTCAGACCATGGAGATCTTCTCCTCTCAATTGCCTGCCACAAGTTGGTTTCCCTAATTTAATGAAGTCGGTTTAGATAAATCTCTATACCCAAGAAGCTGAGAGCAGGTACCTCAGCTGATGGCTTTTATCTGCAATTTCTTTGGTAAGCCTGGAGTAATGAGCGCTTTCTAGCTACACAAGCAACATGCTATGACTCAATCAAGTCTCACAGGCAGTAAATGCTCAGAAGAAAGCTGAAAGCTGAAATTTTTTTAGCATATATAATAGAGGAGAAATAAGAAGAGAATTGTCTTTGATTATTCACACTATGCCACTTCCACTGCTTTTTTGGGTTTCCCATATAATAACAAATTGAGCCTTTTGTATCTTCCTGAAATAACTCACCAAACATCAAAGTTGTAGGGGATCTACTATTTTTAAAGATAATTGGAAGGGTTCAACAAATGTTAAAATTAACTATTATTTTTTGTATTGGATTTTTTTTTTTAAGGGAAAATTAACTACTCATAAATTACAAATTGAGGGATGTTATGCACCATGTATCTGCTGCAACCTCAGACATGATAAATTTGCTTAGTTAACGCATTGAAGTTAATGGCAAGTTAAATGAAGAGGAATAAAATAACCAAAACAAGTTAACATCACTTCGCGGTGGATATCTATGTACATCCATGGCCAGAAGAATCATTACAAGAATTCAAATCCATGTATAATAAGTGAGAAAGAACTTGAGGAGCTTACATGCAGGTCAAGCGATGGTTGATCCACTTTATGAATGTTCTTGGAATGCAGATTATGCCGTTCAATAATCTCCTTCATACTTCAAAAATAAGACAAATGTACTATCGTCACTATATATAAACCAGAAAAGATACAATATCAAACAAGATAATTAATCAAACTGTACAACATTACATCAAATAAGGAGAAACAAATTATAATGCAATTTACCTAATGTCTAAATTAGATAGATACTAGCCTCAATAAATTTAATACATTTGCTATACAATACTGAACAGGCAATACGGCATGCTCTAGAGCTTTACAAAGCTTAAATGAGGTCATTTGAAGCTAATGAAGGTTACTGATTGTCCCACCAGTGAAAAACAGAAAATGTATTAGGAAACAAAGAAATGTTCCAAACATTGAAGTATTGGCATACTTCCCCTTCAATTACTTAATGGATTCTGAACTGTAAGTCCTACAAGCATAGGCCTTGGTTTTAAATGAAAGGCATTAAACCTGCCTCTCTAATATCAGTGGTTAGGAATATAGTATGTCAAATCTATGTCCCCACTACTTCTTAACTGAATTTCTTTTGTATTCAACAAATTAAAACTTGAAAATCCGGCTGTTTTGTAGACAGGTCCGTTTTTCTGTAATCAGAAAATTATCTGTAAAAAAGAATCAAATAAACATCATTATACATATAGAGAGAGACTCGACAATATTCCTTCCCAAATGCAATGCCAAGTCAGCAAACTTTGGGACCAGTCCTATGACATATAAATTAAAAGTTCAATTTTGCCAAACCTACAACTTTTTATCTCTGGAAACAAATCCAATTATCAAATTACAAGCAGACCCTAGCTTTGGATAGAAATAGACATAATATTAACTACTAAACATAGCCGCACAGATAAAAAAAAAATTTAAAAAAAAAAAAAAAAAAAAAAAAACGTGAAGAGCCACTTCTATGCACCATCCAAACCAGTGAGACATTTACATACAATTAAATGAATAAGTAATCAGCCCTTTGGGATCAATGAAGAAAACAGTCCAATTCTCAAGCGCATACCTAATGGCATTACCAACTTGCAGAGAGGCTTCAATGAGCAACGTCTCACAAAAAAAGAAGCATGGGCAATCATATATAGACAAGAAGAAAAAATTACAAACTTGCAAATAGTTTGATCCCATCCAACCATCTATCTTCCCCCAACAACGGCTTAACAACCAAAAGAAACCATTACCGATTTACTGCATGTAAAACATATATTAAGTTGCTCAAAGGAGACCATTAACAATGGTAAGCACAAACTAGCTCAAATTAAGCCTTAACAATGGCTAGCTTGATGTAGCTCAGAATAACCATGAACAAATATTGCTTGACATCTCAAAAGAAACCATTAACGATTTCAAAAGCATTAGCACAGAAACGGCTCTTGAAATTCTCAAAGGCTAGTTAGACATTCCCAGTACTGATCTCTTGAACTGAAATTTATGATATCATACAGCAGCCAGTGTGCGCTTCAGTTCGGCTGCATGATCAGCTCCGACTGGTTTTAGTTCTCTCGATGACTCGAATGACTCATCTATGCCAAAACATACTTAATGAAATAACAGAGAATTTTCTTGATAAAACCGGGAAATTTGGACGCTCACAAGTGGCAAGCAGCTAGCGAACCCAGAACTGATCACTGACTCTCTCCTACATTACAGCTAATCGATCGTACTACAAAGCTGCACCAAAGCGTCCTTGTGAGTGCGCCGACTGTGAACCAAAGAGTCCTTTGCATCTGGAAGTCTGGAAGAGCTCCCTAGCTGGGTCTCATCCAAAACAGTAAGAGAGGACAAAGAGTGGGTCTCCAAAACTAGACAAGCAGATCTCGAGTATCTTCAAGTACCGCCTCTGCGACCTGGAGCAGTTTCTCCTTTCTCGTGTTTATAGTTTTCGATAAAAGAGGAAAAAAAGTGTGCTCCTGATAAAGGCGCGGCATCTATGATGTCGCGAGAGACGATCTAGTACTCTCGAGAGTCGAGAGTACAGGCCTTACGGGGAGATCGGGAATAGTTCAAGAGCTTCCGCTTTCGAACTTTCTTAACTGGAACCATTGATTCCACGGATGTAAATAGCGTCTAAGGACGACGATGATGCTATTCGATGAGCTTAGAGACGTCTCTCCCTCTCTCCCTCTCTAACTTCCGAGATTCTATGCGTTGCAGCCGAAACCCGTAACAAATTTGAGGAGTTCCGAAGAACTGTGTAAGGGAATAGATCTGTTATCTGGAACACCCATTTTTCGTTCCGAGAAACACTCCGGCGAGTACCACTTCGTTATCTCTTCGCCGTTAAGATCACTCGAACCCGTGAACAGATCTTTCGGCTCAAGCCAACGGGAATGACGATCTATCAAGAGAAAAAAAATGG
Organism: Aristolochia fimbriata; assembly: GCA_019845555.1. Lineage (NCBI taxonomy): Eukaryota > Viridiplantae > Streptophyta > Magnoliopsida > Piperales > Aristolochiaceae > Aristolochia > Aristolochia fimbriata. Next base: position 31,231,621 of record CM034080.1, read on the forward strand.
CATCGAAATGATCACAGTAACATACACGTAAACTGGGTGTACGCATGTGATGAAGAAGAGAGAGATCCCAACAGTAAAAGGAAGAAATCCGGATATCGGTGCAGTAGTCAGTACTCACAGAATCGTTTAGTTCAGTCTTTCGAGCGCCGACCGATCAAAAACAGAAAAAAACTGAGAAATTTAAAACTGGATTGGAGATTAAAAAAAAAAAAATATGTACCTGGAGCTGGAGTACTCGAAGAGCTTCCCGGTGGCGGAGAAGATGATGAGGGCGACCTCGGCATCGCAGAGAATGGAGAGCTCCTCGGCTTTCTTGAAAAGCCCCCTCCGGCGTTTGGAGAAGGTGACCTGCCGCGCGGTCGTGTTGTCGATTTTCTTTATCTGAATTTTCTCTCTCGCCATCTCAATCCTCCTCCTCCTCCTCCCCCTTCCAGGATAAACCATGGAAAAGGAAAAATAAAGAAAAAATAAGAAGACAAATGCAGAGAAGGAAGTTAGAAAGACGAGCACTAGGCTTTTTATTCTTTCTTTCCAAATTAAGCGAGACACGGCAGTAACACATCATACAAGAAACCCTAAAAAGGCTTCAAAGTTTCAAACGAACCGAACCCAGAATGGAAATCGAGAGTAAAAAACGATTGGAGCCAGAAAGGAGCTCGATCGACTCACTTGATCGATCACACCAGTCAGAGAGTCACCTATCCAAGCACGCTCCTGTAGCCTCCGAGGTCAGAAAACCGTCTCAGAGAGGGAGAGAGAGGAAACAGGAGTGTAGGAAGAGAAGGTCCCCTTTTATGGCAAAAGAAAAGTCTCGCTTACCTTCTCTCTTTCCCTGCCTTTCAATGGCGCACACAGCACATGAGCAGTAAAAAGGCCAAAAAACAAAAAAATTGAAAAATCACGAAGCAAGAAACAGTAGCGCCGTACGAGTAGCCTCAGCCGGGCTAAATTGCACGGCAATTATGTCGCCGACTTGCGGTGGGCTGTCTCCGTCTCTTTTTCTTCTCGTTTTCAACCCTGTAAATTAGCAACAAGAGATATCGCCATGGACTGGAGAATCTTCAGGAAGGAAAAAGAGAGAGAAAGAGAGATGTACGTAGTACGTAAAAGAGACAGAGTACGGTTTGTGGGGAAACGTAAATTAGTCGCCCCAGATTAATTTGTGAAAAAGAAGTTATGTATCACTGTTTTTATTTAAATAAAAATAAATAAAAACACAACTAATTTACATTTCGAGTGATATAAACAAGATTAGAGGTCAAATTAATACTTGAAAATAAGGTATACAGGAATAAGTTTTTTTTTATTCTGATTAATAATCGGGTACCTAGCTAATACAAAATAAAAAAGTATATAAAATACGGTCTTTCTATCTCCGATTATCCAATTACCCGACTAAAGAGGGTATTTTCCACAGATTTTCGGTAATTTTTTTATAAAACTATATGTTAAAATTATGATTCAAGTTATTTATTTTTAACAAATCATGTAATATATGTTCTTTTTATTAATTTTAAAATATTTTAAAATATCATTATTCCTAAGTTCCTAAGCAAATTTTTTTATATATTTCATAGATTTATAGTTTTATAATTTTTTTTATTTATATTCTATTTATTACCCGATCATCCGTTCCATGGGTGTTATCAGACCCGGTCCGGACCGACCGGTTCGACCGGTTTGTGTCGGATCCGGTCTCTTTTTGCCGTCGTGCGTTTCTGGAGTGGGATGATAGCGGAAAATATGGATTTAGCCATTTACGTTATAATATTATATTATGTATTGGCGTCAGTATGACGTTAGTAGGTTCAACCGGATTAACCCGTCGGTTGATCATTTTGACATGACCCGACCACTTTTCCGGGTCACTACCCAGGTAGTTCTACTGTCTAACAAAAAAAAAATACATAAAAGATATGCGGATTTTTTTAATTATATATTTATACTATATACGATTCTACCGAATAATAATAATATAGCGAAATAACCTTATTTCCATTCCTTACAAACCTTACTTAAAAAAGTGGTCCATGTATCTATGAAAGGTTGATTAGCTTTCAATTTCAAGAATGAAAATCTTTAAAAAATATATTATTAGAACTTGTTTAACTAATCATTTGGTGTTTTAATTAATAATTTTGGTGACAAAAGTATTACATCCCACCCGCCCGTGTCCTCCATTGATGACCTTCCTAATTTTGGGAGAGTCAATGTCAAGGGTGAGTATTAGAATAATTAAATGTTATGTTATACATTTTAGCTAGTTTGCTAAATATGATTTGGACCTCCAACTATATGTTAATTCTATTCACTTCAATTATATCATACTTCAAAACATGGTTAGGATGACAAGGACTTAACATGTAACTGGCTTGGATTGTACATACATATGTACGCAAATTAGGGGTGTAAATAGGTAATAATCAAAACGGGTAAGGGTTATTCCGTTACCCGTTTCGATTACCCTACTCAGTGTTCCGTCACCCGTTTCGCCCGAATAAAAATTAATCATTCCGTAACCCTTATAAAATTTTAAAAAATACAAAAAAAATTAAATTATATGAAAATTACTATAAATAAATAAAACAAATGTACAACACATATTATCTAAAATTAACATCAAATACATAAAATTTTTAAAAATTACCAAATTACCATCTAGGTAATCGGGTAATCGGGTAATGGAGTAAGGAATACCCATTATTATCCATATTCGTTTCGATTAAGAGACGGGTAATTGGATAATTGGGTAATCAAAAAATTGGGTAATCGGGTAAAATTGCCACCCTTAACGCAAATACATACATATACACACACGCACACACGAATATATGCACACACATACATATATACACAAAAAAACAAAATAAAAAATAAAAAATACGTGACTCTCCCTAAGTAGAATTGTCACAAGGTTGATGAGATTAATTAGTGAGAAATTAAACACATTTAACCTTGGATGCAACTGAACAATTTCACTGGGTTGAGCAGCCTATGACTTGGCTAATCATAAAATAAAGCATGCTTCTAACATCAAATCTACCATTTTGTATTTTTACATGTAAATTTTATAGACAAATAGTTTCCAAAATGTTATGTATCAGATTCCCGGCAATTCTATATCTTTGATGAGATTTTTGTCACCCCTACATTGTACACCAGCTTAAGTGCGGGGACCTGCACTGTATTGGTACTTTGTTGACCACAACAATTTTTGTACTATACCATGGTCCCAACTTGTACCAAATATCATTATCGTGGACCAGTGAAACACAAAGTGACTCGTATGGTCTACAATATTATTACGTTTAATGTTACTACCTTTATATATATAAGTATCCCATGAATTTTGTCATAAATATATATAACACATAAATTCCTCCAAATTAAATTCACGTCCAGTTCAGTAATACGGGTAGAATTATTCCAATCTCAAATCCAAATTAAGTTCTAATTAAGTAAGACTCGTTTCATTAATCAAGCCAAAATGTAACTTTAGGAGTTCGACCATATCAGCTCTTGTATTTTAAATTTATATAACTTTTTAACAAATTAAATATTAACTCATCATTATTAATAAAACCCAATTTTGTTTCAAAATAAATAATAAAAATTATTTAAAAAATTAAAATAAGTAATAAAAAACTGATTTTTAAGTATTTCCATTCATTACATAGTAATTCTCTTGCTTTATTCCACACAAAAAAATGTGGGTTTTATTCTATTTAAGCTCTGTAATAAGAAACTAAGCTGATACTTAATATTTTTTTTTTTTAGTCTAAGTTTGAACTGGGACATATATATCATGGTTTGTGTTCAGTTCGGCTACGTAAAACAAAAAGAAAAAACATCGAGTATACCTTTTTCCGAATGTAAAATACACATATCGAAAGCTTTGTAAGCAAGACTTAATCTATTTGAAAATACGAGGAAGTAATCGTCTTGTCCGGACTGTGGATAGAACCCGTCACAGAGTAATTGCTCATTGCCCCAGGAATGATGACTGACGAGACGGAAAGAAGGCAAAAATCGAGCGGCCTGGTACGGGTTTTTGTTCTTTAATCTCTGATATTGACATGCACTCGGCCTGGCTAAATCGTGGATGAATCGGGGTTGGGTGAAACGGAGACCGGAAAGAATTACGGCCTTCCTGCTTCGCCGTGATCCCTGCCTCAGAAGGTGGAGTTTTAACGGCGGAGCTGCCGCCTGCCGCCCGTCGAGCAGTACGGTTTATCAACCATCAAGAATCATTCTGACTTGACTAGCCGGTTGATCGAAGTTAATTTGAACTGTCTGCACTATGCGCTCTGCAGTCTCCATTTTTATCCCAGTTCGATTCCACTAACATTGAAGAAGTGGGAAGTGGGAACCCATGAACTGCTTTTGGGGTCCTCCACTCCTCTTCTACTGTTCGGGCTTTTACCTTCAGAGTCCAGCTTAAGCTCTGCCTCGACAAAACCCGGTACCCCATTTTCATTTCTGGTGAAGCTGGCCGGGGGAGCCGTACCAGAACTGTACAACTGACTGAATTGAAATGACAACAAATAGTTGCCTGGGAACTGTGACATACCATAAAGTATTATTGATCACACGAGACTCTTTCACTAAGCCGAAAAAGAGAGAAGAAAGTTGAATGTAAGATTAAAAACAGGGTTGAAAATCCCACTTTAGGATTTCTAAAGTGTAACCTGAACTTGTACCATCTTTAGGGATATTTCTCTTCTTGGGGAAGGCATAGGGGTCAAGTAGGCCACCTGGTCTAAGGGTACTCAGGGTATATCTCTTCATTCTAATTTGGCCGCCCTTGTACATGGCTAGCTCATTTACATTGTATTTGGAATAAAAGGGGCTATGCACTGTATCTTGATCAATCTACCTCGATGACTACCATTAGTGCCTTGAAGCACACTCACCAGAAATGAATGAACAACTGTTCTACCTTAATGACATCCAATTTAGTCCTTTTAATGGTCCATCTGACGGCCCCCCCACTGTGATTGGAGCTTTTGGGACGTTAACACTTCACCTAGACTTAAAAATAAAAACAGGTAGATACAGTGTAAAGCATGCATAGATATAAAGCCATGAAAATGATCATTAAGTTTCCAGACTTTCACATCATGTACAATAATTGAATCTGTGAGTCCCCTCATACGTATGACCGGTCAGTCATTCAATCCATCTCCATTTTGCGTAGCGTTTTCAAACTTTTTGTTGCTAAATCAATTAACTTCAAATGAAACTCCATATAATATACATAAGGAGCAGTGTTACCAGTTCTTATCCTTTGAAGTAGCACTCTTTCTCAATATTTGTGGCTTCTCGTGATCCATTTTTGAGTGTTGGGTGGCTACTCGCGAGTCCTTATCTTATCGCTTTAAGGTCTTCCTTGTCGCCGGGCATAGTTTCCCCACACACAATGCCCCTCTGCATTTGCCCATGTTCACGGTCAGCTTTCCGGTCTCCAATTTTGATGGTGATCAAACGTGATTCAATTCCTTTGATCTACTGCAGCCTCGCCCTCGACGCCCTGCTCTCGCTTCTGGAAACCCTAGTTTGGGAAAGCCGAGAATCGGAATAAGGGATGTGATTTCGGACAAATACGGAGGCATCAGATCCGACACGTCTCGCTTGAACATGCGAGAGGAATCAAATCGGAATGAATCCGATCGAGGGAGAGCTTTTTCGGGGAAAAAAAACAAAACCCAGATTGAGATTCGAGATTTTATTTTATGGGTCTCGATTCGTGAATGGAATTAATGAATCTCTGGGACCGAAGAGTTTAATTAATTTGGAGGAAGGACACAGGACTCTCAGGCCCCAGGACCATTCTACTTTAGCTTAAAAATGGGAAAGCAATACCCTAGCGGCTACGTGCTGGTGGGTGGTGGCTGTGGCATTTCCTTTTCTCTCTTCTTTTTAATTCTTTTCGTGGAGGTCCCGGTTCGGCATGCTCGAGGGGGGGTGTAATAAAGAAATCTTCACGAGTACTAATTTCTTGAAGAACTTTCATGGCGAATTCCTGGTTAGGTCGACACTCGTCATCCCATGATCAAATTTGCATTGAAATTGGGGAAGGACCACTCTGCAACCATAGCCTTAATTTAAGGGCAAGGCAAATCCGTAAGCTAAGGGTCTTACATAGAGGGCATATGTGCCCTCTATTAAGCTATATTCCAAAGATAGTGGGAGTTGCATCATAATCTATACATTATTTCAATGCGTGTCTGATTTTCAAGCAGTCATGTGACAACATTACAGGGTACATATAACACTTCTTACTAATATTAGGGTATCTGTATATATACAATTTGTAAATTATTTTAATTCATCCCCTCCTATGAGTTGCACATGATATGAATCCCTCTTCTGTATACTTCATACTAGTTTCCTCTCTTATTGTGGAACCATGTGAACCATATATTCCCTAAAACAGTAGTACTAGTTGAATTGACAATGCATAACCATTCATCATGTGAGCCTTTATTTTCAAGAGGTTTGGGTATATATCCCTTATTCATTTAAGATTGAACCGAGTATTGATCAAGTGTTACACACAATGTTGCGTACATCATTAAGAGATTGGTTATCGGGATTTATTACATAAGATATATTACTAATAACACGAGAACTTGGGCAGTAGCTCAGTAGTCCCATGGGAGTTATTACTGACTTACTGTAGAAGGTTTTGGGCTAAGATCCTCACAACTATTCAACATTAAAAAAAAAAAAAAAAAAAAGTTACTAATTAATAAGACATCAAATTTATGAGTATATCATATCATATAGCAAATAGAAAACTATATATATGATCATGACTCGCAGCTCAAAGTCCCACAAAGTAAATGTCAATAGAATTTTGCACCTGATTCACACAACATGATACCCAGTTGTGGAAACAAAAGTATAGACTTGCTTCCACTTGGCCACCTTCGTCTGTGTCAATCCTACAGGGCACTATCTCTTTCTTAGGACCACAAATGAAATACTATTTTCTGTTTTAACTAGTAAAGACTCATAAACCAGCCTTGCTTTTGTCCCAAAAAAGCAAAAAGAGAGCAACTAAGCAAGTAATGCCTCGCTCAATTATTTATCATGGGACCTAACATGCATAAATATTCATTTTGGTCATTGGTTTCAATGTTAAGTAAACATGTTTTTCATTTTTGTCATAGAATATTATGGAGGTCTTAATCACTATGAACACTAACCTTCATTAGTGGAGATTTAAGGTATTTTATGTGTGGAGAACCTCTTACTTAATCATTTAAAAATGAGGCAAAGTGCTTGATAAAATGACATTTAGAGCTCAAAGACAAAGGGTGAGCTTTAAGACAGCTGGTTCCAACCCTTTTTGTGTTTTCAATTTTAATCTTGGCTAGATGAAGAATGGTTAAAGAAAACATTTGTTCTTAATCATCTTCCCTTTTAGAGAATGGACCAACCTATGGGGCCCTGGAAGGAAAAAAGGGAGTGTGCAATTTGTTTGAACTTATTTATGACCTTTAGAAAATGTTCATATTATAATCTTAAGTACGTAAGAACATCGGTCTAACTAGGGTTTTCATTTCCACTGTGTCGAGGTTAGGTAAATGTAGAAAGTGAGAGAGAGAGTGGGAGAACAAATGAGAGTGAGAGAGAGCAAATGAGAGTGAGAGAGAGCAAATGAGAGAGAGAGAGAGAGCAAATGAGAGAGTGAGAGAGAGAGAAAATGAGAGAGAGAGAGAGAGAGAGAGGGAGAGAGAGAGAGAGAGAGGGAGAGAGAGAGAGAGAGAGCACTTAGTATGAGGCTGCAGGTTACATTATCTCATTTGTCTTTGAACAATGTCATGATCTAGGACCAGTGAGCTGCCTTCCCTTGGGGACTATCTCGGAAATTCGTGCCTCCCTCCCCAAACTTTCCCAGTACCGGGAATTCATTTTCTCCCAAAACTTTGTACAGATTTACCTCCGTTGGGCGGATGAACTCCACGGATCCATGAAATATTATTTCCATGGTTGGCCAAGTACTCCATAAACCTAAATAAAAGGGATTGTGATCTAATAATGTTTAATTTACAACAATTTTGATAAATGTAGTAAAGTCATTTAATTTACTTCATTACATTTAAAACAGTACTATAGAAAACATATTTTTAAAATTTGATCGAATGAGGAAAAATTATGTTTAAAGCAACATAAATGCACTGAATAGCAAATAATCACTAAATAAAAAGTTTATTTGTCCCCAAACAGTTTGATCAAATTTTGATGATAAAAAATGAAGGGAGAATTAGTCTTGGACCAATTAATATGAGATTATCAAGCCATGGATGCATGTTGCTAAAGTATTGAATCATGGATCCATGGACAAAATGCCCCTAAAAAAGCAAATTCATCCAAACTATTTTCAAGTCATTGAACCTGATAAAAAAAAATTCGGTTTCCTTCCCCTTCGACCCCGACTTCTTCTATACCTAATCCTGACTTCCTCGTGCCCCCCCCCCTGCTTTCTCTCCCCCTCGCCCCCTTCCCCCAAGCTTTGCTCTTCTTCCCCATGCCCGACTTCCTCCACCCCGACCTAGCCGTTCCCCGTCCCCCCACCCTCCGGGTCCCAGCCCATCGGAGAACCACCCCCAACCCCCAACCCCCCGGTGGCTTCCAACTTCCTACCCCCCCTTACGGCTTCCTGTCCCCACCCACTCAGGAAGCTAAACAATTTGTTTTTTGGAGGGCATTCTCGTCACTTTATCCACGATTAAATATTTTGGCAATATGCGTCCATAACTCGATATTTTCACATTAAATGGTCCATGCATGAGTATATTCTCCCAAAAATGAATTTAAGAGCACTTGATATTCTTTTATGGACTTTAGTGGTTGTGTATTTTTTTCCCTTATGTAATGGTGGAGTAACAAGTAAAGCACAAGTTAAAGTAAATCGATTAAATAGATTGGCAATGATCTTGAAGCCTCCTTTTGTGTTTTACTTTTAGTTGTTTTAGTTATGATATGCATAAGGAGCGAAACCCATCTCTTAAAAAGAAATCAAAGCAACTTTATACACCATGGACTCCTTCAAGTCACCTGGACCGGATGGATTCCAACCAATTTTCTACAAAACACATTGGCAGCTGAAATTCCCAGTAAACTCTAGACGTGTATTCAGAAGTGTACTTACAGAAATTCCTGTAAACTTAAAACGTGAGCGCAGGAGTGTACTTACACCCGAAGACTGGTGTAATGACACTTAACGTTATACTCATAAACAAAAGACACAACAACAATTTGTTATCGCAGTTCGGAACCAATTGTTCCTAATCTGTGGGGCATTCGGCCTAGGGTATCAAAATCCACTAGAAAGAGTATTACAGTAATTCAACAGCACAACTTACAGTAATAAGTTCTCCTCCCCTCAAGAACACGAATAACAACCTCTTCTTAGTCTAGCTTCCTGTCAACTCACTTCCACAGAAGCTCTTCGATACCCACACACTAAGTCTCCCCCTTAGTGTGATCCCTATCACTAGGGAATCTCTTCACGCAGGCTTCTCAGGATGAGAATACCATTACAATGGTCAGTCGCTTCTTGATAAGCTCATCGACCTCTTAATCAGCTTCAACAAAAACATACAACCTTCAGGATATGAACATATGAATCTCCTCCTCATTACTCCCCCTCAAACTCATCCCTAATAGATACTCGTCAGTTTCTGCGTAAAAACCCTAGCCCAGCACGTATTGTGCTATTAATACCATTAGGGTTTAACCATGTCTAAATCTGTATTTAGACACATTACATCCTGTATTATTTACTTTCCTATCTCAACTTTGAAACTCAATCACCTTTATCCTCAGTGATATCACATGTTGATTTCTTTCCTATAGAATTTAGGAAACTCAATAACCCACGATTAGGAAACTCCAAATATCCACGCTTCATGGTGTATATTGTTGACATAGTAAAAAATAGGTTTTGTCACAAAGCAGCCAATAAAACTCCTATGCACCAACAACAGCTAATCAAAACAAACTTACAGACTATCTCTAATAAAATATTCTCCTCAGGAAATATGGAACCCGCCATGAACAAAACCTATCTCACTTTTGTTCTCAAAATCAAACAGCCGATAACCTTTCTAGATTACATGCCAATTAGTTTAACCAATGTTAGTTATAGAATCTTCACTAAGGTATTAACAAACAGACTGAAAAAATACATAGATCACCTTATTTCACCCACTCAATTCGCCTTTATATAGGGTCGTCAAATACATGATCATATTCTCTTGGCACATGAGGTCTTAAACACATTTCAATCAACAAATCGATAAAATCACTTTTTTGGGCTCAAATTAGACTTAAGGAAGGCCTTTGACACCCTATCACACATTACAAGTTTTCAACTTTCTAGTATTGTGGATCGACCTCACTACTTCATGTCTAGCTACAGTAAGTTACCAAGTTCTCATAAATGGAGAACCGTCAGCATCTTTCACACCTGATTGTGGTATTCGTCAAGAAGACCCCTTATCTGTTTTTCTATTCATACTCTGTAATGAATTACTATCTGAATCTCTTACCCAAGCCATGGAAAGAGACTTAGTTATACCTTGGTCCACACCAGCTTGCCAAACCAGTATCTGCAATCTGCATTATGCAGATGACACATTGATATTTGCAAAAGCCCATCCAACCACAGCGCAAAACCTTAAATTCATATTAGATTTGTATGCTCAGTTTGCACATAAACATATAAGCCCACAAAAAAATAATATTTTCTTCTAAAAAATGGTACCCCCACACATCAAACAACAAATCCTACAGTTTTCACCATACAAATGCACGCCCACACTAGGGAAATACCTAGGACTCTTCATACCAACAACCAAACTGTTAGACAGATACATATAAACCTATAATACAAAGCATTCAAACCAGACTTAGTGGTTGGATGCAGAAATCATTAACCCTAGCCGGACAAATCAGTACTAGGAGTCATCCCAATTCATCTACTTACAAGCTTTAAAATCCCACATAAGGTATGAGATAACATGGAAAAGGTAATGCGATCATTCATTTGGAAATACAAAGAAAAAAGGAAAATCCACCTCTTTACAACTCTATGGACCACTTGATCGTATTTGAAACATTGCTGAAAAACTGAACTTACAACCAAAACACAAAACCTTTCTATGGTTACTTGTACATGACACAATGCCTCCAGCAACTCTCCTCGCTCATCGAGGAATCAAAATTCCTACTCTCTGCACCTTTTGTCATAAGGATCCTGAAACTTAGACACATTTGCAATGCCCAATGGCAATGGAGATATGGACTAAGCTCACCCACTACTTAATAGTACCACCTACACAACAAACTATATATTAGATCTCTTTTACACAAGACATTTATTCATCCCGGCCCACACCAGAAAACAACCAAAGACCCTTACTATCATTTGCATGGCTTTATAGGAACTATGGATGGAGCGCAATGGTAGGCGTTTCAATAGTCAAACTCGTCTCACAGATCAACTTATCCGCAGAATCCTCTTTCTTGCGGATCTTACTACCTCTATAAGAGGCTCCCACAAGCTCCCTAAACGCCGAAAAGAAAGATTACCTATTAATGGAAGTCCACTTCATACTGCTATTTAGCCTTTACCTTACGAAGAAAATAATTTTGGCGAAGCTCATAGTTTAATCTTAACCTTGCATTTGATATATCAGTTCTTTCCAAATATTTCAATAATAAAACAGGGGGACTCAATGCTGATAATCAAGTCGGTCCTGAACGAGATGAAACATACTTGGATATTGGCCCATTTGGTGGAGAAGTGTCAGCGACTACTCACAATCTGAGGGGCAACCTATCAGTTATCCACCAATACAGGGAGGGAAATGCAGCAGCGGATCTGTTGGCTAGGGGGAAGCTACAACTAGAAGTTGGGGAAATTCCGTCTTTTTCTGTTACACAACTAAAAGATGATTGCTTACGAGCTTCTATATCTATTGTTTTGCAAACTTCGGGTAACTATAACTTTATTTTGGACTCAAACTCCATCCTTCATACATAATACAAAAACTCTTATCGATAAATAAATAAATAATTAATTATTATTATTATTTTTTAAAAAAAAAAAAAAAAAAAAACAAACTTACTTTATCTATGACTGATTTTGTCGTGGAAAGGGGATCTTTCTTACGGTGGTAGGTAAGAACGGCCTAATCCAAATCAAAATTGATTGGTCCGGACGCTGCTTAGTTCGTTATTAAAGCGGTTTTTGTCTCGTTAACACGTGTCGGAGGGTGGAACGCGAATCGCCGTCGCGCTTCGAACCTGGGATCCACCCGCCACGTCGCGAAGGGTCCCACCAAAAAACCCTAGAAAGAACCCCGACGGGGCCAATCCAGTCCCTGCGAGCCCGATTTCCGAAGCCGTGTTTGGATCTCCGTTCCCGAATTCCCGAATTCCGATCCGCCGGTTACACGACCGCCAACCGCCATCGGGATCCCTTTTCCCTCCTGCGCACGTTAGTCGCGCCTCGTCCCAATGCACGTCCTCGTCGATTGAAATTGAATATTCCGATAGTGGCGCGAGTGCGTCGCTGGGCGGCACAACTGTTTTTCTAGGGTTTTCCGTTTTCGGATTACTTGCGTGGGAGAAGGAACGCAGCGGAGAGAGAGAGGGGGAGACAGGGAGAAGCGATGGTGAACCCTCGCTGCTTCTTGGATATCGGCATCGGAGGGGAGCTGGAAGGGCGGGTAGTGGTGGAGCTGTTCGGCGATGTGGTGCCGAAGACGGCCGAGAACTTCAGAGCGCTCTGCACGGGAGAGAAGGGAGTCGGAGCCAGCACCAGGGCGCCTCTCCATTACAAGGTCTCGTTTCTTTCCTGCAGATGCCCTTTATCAATGCTTTGGTCTGTATCTACGTTTGGCTGCCCGTCTTTGCCTTTTTGTTGAGAGCTGCGCTTTTGAGTTAAAGATTCTATTTTAGGATTCAGTGGTCGAAAAATGACATCTATGCCCTTGACTTTTGTGGATATGACATCCCTATTGAAACTCCAGTCGTGCTTCGTTTTCCCGAGAGGCGAGGGTCGGCGGAGTCTTTTGGCTCAAAAGCATTTATAGGACGGGGACATGGACGCTTAAGTGGGCTGAAGAAGAAACTTTTATTTTTATTTTCGTTCATTTATGTTTTATTTTTTATATATTTTAATTTTTGTTTGTTTTTAGTTGTGAACTGTGGCGACCGTCTTCTTCAGCCCCAAGTTGCTGTGGCTCGCACTGTGTTCTTTCTTTCATTTGATTATATTATTACTCCGTTTAATTGCCAAGTACCGTGGCTTTAAGATAGGAAACTAACTGGTCATGCGAACTTGATAATAATTACTAGCATCATTAATTTATGGAAAGCAGTTGATGTCCTTTATTAAGAAATATCTTGGTTTATTGTTGGGATGAGCGGTTTATGCTGACTTGTCAGACTTAAGAGTCCAGAGCATCCCTGGGGGTTATTTTTCTTATCTAACATTACAACTGAGTTTTGAAATCAAGGTCATGGAACTCCTTGAGTATATAACGATTTCATAATGCATTTAATATTTTATAAACCGTATCAAATGGAACTTCACCTGCTTGTTTACTGACAAATTTTTCTTTATGATCATTTAGGTCCATTAATTATCTACTTATCTGTCATTTGTTTTCTGGATGGGTGGCCCACTTGGTATGAAATGATAGATTTAATAGACTCACACCTGTGGTAATTGAGACTAAATTTTAGGTGCTATACAAGTTATACTAATAACCGTTATAATAAATTCTTGCAATGTGCTTTTTATGGTAAAATTTTATTAGTAGATGTGCTTTAGGCTTCAAATCTTCTTAAGGGTACTAGAAAAATATGACAACTATTGGTATTGAAGGGCTGAAGACTTAAGGCACCTGAGGCCGTATATCTAATTTTATTCTCAAATGAGAGTGTCTAGTGCATCTATCTGTCTGCGTGAAAGACATTGTACTGCTCTCCACAGTCTCTGGATTTTCAATTCCATGAAAATAATATGATAGACCCATTTTGGTTTGCGGAAATGTAGTTGATTTTTTTTCTTTAGCATGCTTTGCTGTTCTCATGTCCCTCTAATGGCTATTTCAGGGTGTGAAATTTCACCGTGTTATCAAAGGTTTTATGATACAAGGTGGAGACTTTTCAGCTGGGGATGGCACTGGAGGGGAGTCCATTTATGGGTCAAAGTTTGATGATGAGAATTTTGAACTGAAACATGAAAGGAAAGGGATGCTCTCCATGGCTAACTCTGGTCCCAACACTAACGGGTCTCAATTTTTCATTACTACCACTCGAACGTCTCACCTAGATGGGAAGCATGTTGTGTTTGGGAAGGTTGTTAAAGGCATGGGAGTTGTTCGTGCCATTGAGCATACCCCTACCGGCGAAAATGATCGTCCTGCTTCAGATGTTGTCATTGTTGATTGTGGAGAAATTCCTGAAGGGAGTGATGATGGGATTACCAATTTTTTCAAAGATGGAGACATGATTCCAGATTGGCCAGCTGATTTGAACGAGAAACCAACTGAGATTGATTGGTGGATGAAAGCTGTTGAATCTGCCAAAGCATTTGGAAATGAGCACTTTAGAGTAAGTTTGTAAAACCACCCGAAATTACTGTTCTTTTATTTTTTTGCCCCCCATTTACTGGTTCTCCTTATAAGTTTTCATTTTACAACTCAGATGAGGCTTCTTCTTTTTTTTCCTTATTTGATACTGCAGCTTTTATGATTTTATTTGTAGCTTAACTTTATGAAATGTCTACTGCATCCTCTATCAGAATCGAAACCAGGTGGTGTTAATTTCCTGATATGTTTCTTTCTAGATGAACGAGGAACCTGCTCCAAAGCCACATTTTATGCACTAACTCTCTCTTATTGCCATTCTGTAACATCCTATAATTTTATGTTACCAAACTTCTCTTCTTGAGGTTTTACACATCTTTATTGGTCAAGTTGATTGCTTTGTCTGGTGGTGATTTGGAGAACTTCTATTGCAGAAAGGTGATTTTAAGATGGCCATCAGGAAGTACAGGAAAGCACTGCGCTACTTAGATGATTGCTGGGAGAAAGAAGACATTGACGAGGGTAAATTTCCTATCTTGCTTGCAGGACTCTTGCTCTCTCCTGATAGTGTAAGCGTTTATGTTAACATCCAATTATTTTTGTTTTGTGATTGTATAGAGAAAAGTTCTCACTTGAGGAAGACAAAGGCCCAAATTTTTACCAACAGTTCGGTAAGCTTAATTATTTTCTTGTGAAACATAGAAATCTGTTTTTACGGTTGCTATGGTATTTAGATAATTAAAGATTATTGGAAAGTTCTCCTAATTTGCATAGGTTATTTTGTCTCATAACCAGATGTTATAAAGTTGCACAACTAATAAATATTCTTGATATGTATGGCCGGAGTATGATTAAATCAGCCTTAACTGCCTCAATTCTAAGAAATTCCTAGTTTTCAAGATTAAATAAACGAATTGATCTTATAGGTGCTATATTGTAACAAGCAGCATCTAGCAGAATAAAAAGAAGAATAAAAAGAAGAATAAAAAGAAGAATAAAAAGAAGAATAAAAAGAAGAATAAAAAAACTATTCTTAGTTAAAAATAAAAGAAACAGAGCCGTTCACAGCTAAAAAGAAAGTTATCAGCTTTTTTGTACTGATTTGAAGTTATAATGCACACCATTAGTTAATATTTATGACCGCTAAAACTACTTTGTGCTCACCAAAATAAGTACATTCCGTTGGTAGGACTTCTCAAACTTTAGAATAGTTAATTATAAATGAATAGCCTATGAGAGTCTTAATATATTTAAATACCTTCCGTAAATTTCACCTTCGGCTGTATGGTCACATAGAGAGTTTTAAAGTGTTTGAATGAGTTGTTTATGAAGTGAGAATAATTTTTCAAAAGTTTGACGCACAGTTAGATATAAGACAGTTGTTTTGAAATATGTAAGTTTCCGCTGTTTCAGCTCTGCCAGTTGATAGACCATTGAACATGAATTGTTTAGTACTGTATGTTCTGGTAGTCATCCATCAGAGCATCAATATTGTCATTCATTGCATTTGTTGTATCTGCGACATTTAGTTGGAGTGGATTGGTCTCCACCTCATTGGATATGGCATGTCTAACGGAGTATTGTGCATGTGTAATCAACATTGAAAATGGGATGCTGCTAGTCTACAAGTAGACATTTCTTTTTGTTCATGTTGAAATAACAAACAGAGTTATCTTGCAGAGGAAAAATCAGTGTTCATTAAATTAACCCTTGAAATCCAAACAGAAAGTCACTGGTAGACTTCAAATTCAAATGTCTGTTGGGGTGGTTTGGGGGGTAGGGGTTGAGAAAAGAGAAGGATTATTGTTTGAAAATGTGGTGTTTATGATATTCTTGTTTATTTGTCTGACTCATTCTATTCTCATATATTGGGTCATCCTTAGCATTTGACAATCATATCCTTTTATCCACTGCAAAGGCCTGCAAGCTGAAATTAGGGGATTTTAAAGGGGCATTATTGGATGCTGACTTCGCAATCCGTGATGGAGAAGCTAATGCCAAAGCGTGGTATCGCCAAGGTCAGGTTAGTGTAGTTGAGTTACACTACTGCTCTGTAAAATGTTTTACTATAGTTGTTAGTTTTAATGGAAACTGTGCACTTGATTCATACCATCTTCTGTATTTGTTTTAAATGTTGAATGTGCTTTTTTTTTTAAAACTTCTTAGCTGATTCTTCTTGCGATCTTCATTTTTGTAGTGCTTGTACTGTTTTTGCTTAAAGTATTTCTGGACATGTTTTCACCTTTTTCTTTGCAAGAGGTAGGGACCATTTTGGTGCTAGTCTCCTTTCTTCTGCTGTTAGTCATGTTCTGTGAGATCTAGTTGAGGTTCAGTAAAGGAAAAAATTAAGGAAAAAGATAAAATAGTGGAAACTAAACAACTAGAATAGGTTTGAAAAAAAATGTATTACGCACATGACTGAGTGTTAAAAATTAGAATGTTTTGGCTTAGTCCATGGCATTTAGTTGCTACAAGTCACATTACTAAGCTGCCCATGTTTTCTCTATGGCCATGTGGAGGGATGAAGCCTTGAATTAAAAGTTTGATCAAGGGTTTTGAGACAGTGTATATCTTTATCAATTAGGGAAAGAAAGAAGAAAATAAAAATAAGGGTGAAAATGGAATTTATGATTTTTGTTAGCGAACTTATTCTTCCTGGAAAAGTCCCTCAAATTTTTTTCAAAATTCTCCCAGATGATGTTTGATAAGCTCATTGTTTTATTTTATTTTTTTGGTCTTTCCAAGAAGAGCTTAATTTTAAAGTCTTTGGCTTCTACTTGACTGATAATTAATTAAATTCAGTGATGCTCGATTTACAATTGACTAATATTAGGCATGTTGGAAGTACAGATATTATGAAGCCAAGCCAGCTAAAAGCAGTTGGGGCTTGGTTCAAGACAAACTCACTTTGGCTTTTTTTGGACCTAAGTCAAGACAAACTCACTTTGACTTTTTTTGGACTTTAGTCAAGCTCAGAGTTGAACTCTATCATTATTGAGCTTAACTCTAAAGCTTGTGTTATACTTATTGTACAAAAAGAGAGCCAGCCAGCCCCTGTTCAAAATTCAAATTTCCACCTATTTGTGGAAGAAATTTTTCTTGACTCTTGCTTTTTAAGTGGAAACTCGATTTTAATGTTTTTGTTTTACAACGTTGAGTAATATGCTTCAAAGTGGTTCGTCATTCTGGATGGAAATAGGCTAAGTCCTGAAGGTTTGTTTGCGGAATGTGCATAATCTCTGCCTACCATCATTAGAGGCTTCTTTGTACTAGAAAAGCCACATGTTTGTCAATCTCTTAAATCCGCACATGAAGTCAATCTGGAATAGAGCTCATGCTGCCAGTGGCTATTTCCTAAGAGAGCATATATCTTACATTTGTGAAATGCGCAAGTCACGGGTCCCCTCCCCTCTCTCTCTCTCTCTCTCTCTCTCTCTCTCTTTCTCTCTCTCTCTCTCTCTCTTTCTCACTCTTTCTCTCTCTCTCTCTCTCTCTCTCTCTCTCTTTCTCACTCTTTCTCCCTCTCTCTCTCTCTGTCTCTCTCTGTCTCTCTTTGTCTGTCTCTCTCTCGGTACTTTGATATTGACAAGACACAAGATGATTAAAACATGTAATAAGTTTTGTCTAGATTATTCTAGTCTGTCTTGGCATCCCGTTGCTGTTAGCCACACACTGATTAGGCCAGAGAGAATCCTCTCCTTTTGCATGATGAGACAAACATGGCTATTAAAAGTAATATATTTTCATCCTTTCTTTTTCCTAGGCACACATGGCTCTTAATGACGTGGATGCTGCTGAGGAAAGTTTCAGGAAAGCACTTGAGATAGAGCCAAATGATGGTTGGTTACAGATTGTTGTAGATTGTTTTGTCATGCTAAATTATAAAAATAATGGTATCTAATTCTTTGTGCATGTCATTCAGGAGGAATAAAGAAGGAGCTTGGAGCCACCAGAAAAAAGGTTTGTTTATTCAAAACTAATATAAATACTCTGTGATCTTGCCTTGTATCTCTTTATGTTCCCTAAAAACATCACTTAGTATTGGATAATCAGTTGTCTAATATGTAAATGGATTTCAGATAGCTGATAGACGGGAGCAGGAGAGAAAGGCATACTCAAGAATGTTCAAGTGAATTTTATTCTTCAGTTCAGTGAGTACCTTTCTGTACCATGGAAAATCTGTTTCTTTCTGGTACTATTTTATATACTTTAGGAGCCACACTGAATGTAACTTGACTTAAGTTTTGAAAGACTCGTCAGTATCTTCCTGTTAGTTTTGTGAAACCATGATCTGTCAATTTAGTCTTCGAAGTGCTTGGTTGGATCGTCCAGGTACCCTAAATTAGCTTTGTTTTACTACTAATGTCAGCTCAAAATAACCTGACTGTTGTGTTCTGTGAGTTGTGCACGGGGGATATACAAGACCAATGTTGCAATAAACTGGAAAGAAAGAAAATAAATGTTATTCAAGTGATTATCCTATTCAGAGACCTGGAAAAATGATCATGCTACTGTTCAGTATTTTGTATCTGATAGGCTTGTTTAATAGTATTGCTATTTACTGGGGTATTTAAGTGTTTAATGAAGAAAATTAGTAGAATATGGGAAAATCGCAGTTGCAGTGAATGTTTCAGTATGTCAAGAGTGAACCTGGTTCTAGTTCAAAATGACTAGCTGGTCGAGTTACAGTCTTGTTTTAACAAGTCCTTCCTGAGGAGAATCAGTCCTTGAATTTCAAGATACTTTAGTGCTGCTTTCTTTTTGTGCATCCTTTTAGTGAAACTTCTTCATTGTAAGTTTGAAGGGTCCCAGAACCTGACACGTGTTACAAAGTTTAGTAAAGGTAGCATTCACAACAACATAAAATAAAAAATAAAATGTAAAAATATTTACTGAAGGCTCACTTAGCTCCTTGCTTACCTACATAAAGTCCTGCTACTTAGTTAACCCTATACAATGTGAACCAGTATGACTACCCTAGCCCATGTCAAACAATGTACTGCACTAACACCATATTAAAACAACCCTTAACTCTAAATGATTATCACCAGTACTACTAAAATAAACAGTGCCCCCTTAAACAACCAGTATAAATAAGTGCCCATTCACATTGTAACTGTTTCAATCAAGATCAGTGTTGTCACAATTTAGTGTATGTTCTTAATGTGCTTTGAGGATAACAGTGTTGTTATGAAGGATATCTTTTAATAACAGTTACATCATACAAATTGTTACAAGTAAAGATAAATTGATCTTTGAGATGGCAATCGCATTGGGTAAGAATGTACACTGTATGCAGAAAATTGAAGTGTAATATTGGGCAGTTTTTCTTCACGTTGCCTAATTGGATTTCTTCACCTCTCAAAGTTTGTAATCATAGGTGAATTTGAGCAGCAGCTCAGTGGTCACATTGGGGATTTAGTTGTGGGTGGTCTTGGGTTCAAATCTCCACAAGGGCATAGCAATTTGTCTGAAGTTTGTATTACAGGAGTCTTCATTACTTCAAGAAAAAGTTGATTGTTATAGTTGACATCTGACAAGATGATAGTGTCACCTAACTGAATCAAGCCAAGTGGTTTAAACCATAGGTACTTGAAATTGCTAGCATGTCTCTGAAATCTCGTATTGAAATGTCTCAACAACTTGGGAGGAAAAACTAAGGCAGCCATTTGAATATTACATGGTTGTAATATGTATTTGTTTTGGGTAAACATTTTGCAGGGTTGCAAAGACAAGTTTTTGCAATGGTCTTTCCAAATTGAAAATCAAATGTTACTAAGAAGCTGCTAGAAAGAGGTTAGAACTATTTTAGCTTATAAAATTTGTTGGAGGCGTAGTGCCTAATATTAAAACATGAATTTTCTGCATAGCATTAATGCATTAAACTTTTGCTTGCTCAAAATTTCCCTTCTGTAGTCATACTTAATTGTTATGTCATTATATTCAGGTGTTTCCTGTCTGCTTAATATAAGTTTTGTTGTAGGTCCTTCTTTATCAGCATTTGCAATTACACTTTTATATGTATGTCAGTTTGGCATTTGCAGTAAAGTTTTCTTACTGTGTCTAATACTATGCACTTTGTTTTTATTCCCCATAGCGGTGGTTGCTTTCTTCTACTCTTCTATTCTTTTTTGTAATGTCAAGAAAGTGTTTGTGTTGGCCAGATTTGGTTAGGTTTACCATATTGTTGTTTTACTTTTAAAGTTTATTAACTTTTGAAAATGTGCAATGTGATCTGCCAGCTATGTGGCACACTTTAGCTATAGAGGGGGTTACCCTTCATACGCTTATTGTAAGGGATAGTTTCCCTTTTTTTTAACTTAAGCTTTGGCTATCATCAATTAAAAAAACTTCCTGACAAAAATGTGCAATATGAAACTTCTTAATTCTTCTCCTGTTTTTAACTTTAACTGTATGTTTATGTGTTATTTGGATGTGTAGGTTTTTCGCGTGGGAGAAGGAAGAATTCTTTGTCCCCTGAAGAAAATTCTATACGTCTGCCTGAACCATTTTTTGGTTTTTGAACTCTTAAACAAAGTTGTAAGGTTGACACATTGCAGTGACTTGGTACATGACACTGAATCTGTTGCTGGTTACCCAAAAAATTTTCTTATATGTCGAAGAAGGAAGCTTCTTATTTTGCCTAACACAGATGGTTTCTTTATAATTTTCTTATTTGTGCTGCCACTCTTGGAAGCTCTTATTCTCTGTGGAACTTTGCTAATAGTTGTGGACTTTTCTCTGTCCTTGGCTTGCATTAGACGGTTATGCTGGGAAGTTGAAGGTATCAAATGCTGCTGATTTCTGATGTAATCTTGCTCTTCCGCTGTGTCCCTTGCTTTTGGCGCTTTCATCTGCCAGTTATGTGCATGCACCTCATTTAGCCTTCTCAATGCCTTTTCTTGCTGCTTCTCTGCTGCTCGTCTCTGTTCCATGGAGATGGAAACCCTCCAATCTGCAAGGGTGGTCTGCTCATTTGCCTTTCTGGTTAACTCTTTATATTCTTCAACCTGCAGTTCTACGGTTGGTTTTTCCTCTTTGAAATGCTTAATGCTGCGACGAGCAGACCGTGCTGATGCTCTGCATATGTCTGTCTCCATCCTTGCTGCTCGATGCCTTAGCTGTAAGGCTTGCAACGACTGCCTTCTGAAACGATGTTCTTGTTTGAGCTTTGTTTGTGCTAATCGTTCTTCTGTGACTTCCACGTGGAGCATTGCCACGTTTCCTCGCCTTTGATCCAAATGCCTCTTTACCTCCTGGATCCTTCTCCTTCTTTCCCTTTCGTCCTCCTGTTTAGACCTGATACTTGCATTAGTGGCCACAAGTTGGGATTCAATGGTGGAAATAGTGGTGGTCGCCTTGGACACCCTTGAGTTTGCTTTGGACAGGTCTAACTGTATCCTATCGAGCTCATCAAACAGAGGTTTGGACTCTAGCCACGACTTCGCAGCCGCATCTCTTGCTTGCTCCACCTCTTTCTTAGTATGTGCCAACTCACACAGTGCAGCTTTTAGTTCAGCTTTCTGCGATTTTGCACTTCCGGATTTGGAATCATTTTCCGTCCCTTCATGTGGTTGATTGTCCATCGTGTTACCTGGGGGTTTCATTCGCAGGGGATTTATAGAAAGCACTCTCTTTCATCTTCTAGCCTGTTTTCATCGAGCACATCGCAAGACAAGTTGGCAGGCGAGATGTCCGAGGTTTCCAAGAACCAGTAGCTGGTTTAGAATGTCGGGGATCCGTTGTTTTTTATTGCAGATCTACCTGCGTTTCTGTAACCAGGTAATGCCTTGTGTTATGTCCTATGCCAATCAATGCCGCCGTTCTGCCACCTATATGATATATGCTTAACAGACGTCACTGTAGCCATTTGTTTAGAATGTTGATCGGTTGTGATCTGACCTGTGAGCAGGTTTTGGAGAAACCTAAATGTGAGATGCGTTTCATGTTGCGGTTTACGTTCTTTCGTTTTTTGGCGACTGACGTGAAGCATCCAAATTCCTAACCCATTTTTATATTATTCTGATTCTAAGTTTCCAGCTTCTAACCAGCTTGACCTCGCGTCGCTTCACTGTCCGTGCTGTTGCTTTGGATTACGTCAAAAGCATAACGTTTTAAATTAAAAACAATACAAAGAAATATTCCCTTAGTCTCTTTTCTACAATATCCTTGGCGTTTCCTCAGTTTTATTTTTGTTATTTTGGAATATTGAGAGGGAAAACGCTGACCAACCAATGTCAGGCGGAAATTTTTCAGGTCTCAGTTGTTGTCACTTAGAGGCGAGCTATACAGTGATACCTGTGCTCCGGGAATTGAATAAAATGGTTCTCGAATTCTAATTTACAGTTTCACCATTAATTAGTACTACAGGTTTTGTTACCCGTCTTTTCTATTGGATACGCAGAAAGAGGGCTCATTCCAATAACTAGCAAATCAGTCCAATGTTTCAAAAAAATATGGCACACTCAAGAAAACACACCACCAGCTTCACAACTGCCACTATAATTCATGTGTTATAGTTATCCACTCCCAAATCTCGAAGTGCATCAACAGCAGCATCCTTACAGCTCGCATGGCTCTCTTTGGCCTTTCTGATGATCATCTCGATGCCATTATTGAGAAAAATTGTTCTGAAACAGAAATAACACATTCATGCATTGACTGAAGATATGCTCTCGGTGCTACAACATAATGTAGGACTTCGTATAAGCATTGACATACCTGTTCTCTGGGTTCCTGACTACAAGATTACGTATCATGAAACAGGCCTGTCTTTGCAGCTGGGATGCCCCGGGAAACAAATTCATAGCCTGAATTGCTAAATCCCCGGCACCGGCCTCCATAGCTAAAGCTGCATTATCTGGGGCCCTTAGAGAAAGTACACATACGATAGACATAACCTGCAAAGGAAAACAGGGCAAGTGAGTACCATGTCATACTCTGGTGAGGATTGACCATTTGACTACACAATAATTGATCAGTCATGGAAGACGTAGATCTGTTGAATGAACAGAATCAAGAGATAAAAGAAAAGTATTTTTGAGAACCAGTTTACATGTAACATATTTAATTGGTACCTCTTGCAGTATAGATGGATCATCCGAAAATGTAGAAGCAAGCTTCAATAGTTTATCTAATCCTCCACCCTGTACAATAGTACTTTTGTTGGCATCACTTCCAGCCAACTTGTAACATGAACAAATAAATATGAGTAAGAAAGGGGACATAAAATACACCATGCAGTAGCATGCTGATTCATAACCGGAACTAACCAACAACAATTGCCAACCTTAGACAGTACAGAGCAGCATGCTTTTGCTGCTGCTTTATTGTTTTGTTTGCTAGCGTTGTCTATACACTCAAGAATTGCATTAATCCCATCATATTCTGCAATAGATTTGCAGATTTCATCCTGAAAATAAGTATTGTCAGAGGGGCCACTTGAAGCAGCGAAAATAATCATCAATTAACTCCAAATATAACAGATTTATGGAGTAATAAATGCCAAAATTGTACAGGCAGAACATGTAATTCAGGAAAATATCCACATGATCATTATTCATCACATAACTGATTATGTTATTACGAATTTAACTGACACAACAAGCTACATGGCTTGATTTGCTTTGTTTATAGCTTGATTAGATTGCTTAAAACATAAATTTTTAGGATAGAATGAGGTTGTTAACCATTACATCCATTGATCAGGATTTGACATGAAATTAAGTTTTTGTGTTTTTGAAAAAGGTCAGGTGTAACTGAAGTTGGCTAGATTTGATTGCAACCTCATTTCCCTAGTACCATTGTCATATATACTAAATATATAAAATAGATAATTTAGATAATATTTTTATAACGTACTTGAAAAATCACTCAACTAAGTACCTCAAAATTTTCAACTCTTCAATTAAAAAAACATCCAGATAGGCGATTTCTATATCAAATATAATTATTTATTTTTTTCCAGCATGTATATATAGTGGATTACTTAATTCTCCAACGAACCTCAACAACAAGCTCCCCTATGTTTCTTAGATATTTTTATGAAGTTCCAAAGCATTTATGAACAGTTCCAAAACTTTTTCTCAAGAAACAAGTGTTTATAATTAGAGAAAGAATCTTTTAACCAGTTCACAATGGACTTTTAAGGTGTCTATCACATAAGCTAGTGAAAATGGAAAACCTTGGACATAAGTGAGATGGTTGTAAAATGACAAAGAAAAAAACTTACATTGACAGCCAGGGCTTTCAAAGCAATGCTTGCTGAAACCATTTGTGGAGAACTGATCCCTTCATGGATTACCTCCACAAGAGGCTGTGCAAGTCCAATTTTTGCAAATCTTCGAGCATAACCAAATACCTGAGTTTGCAAATGCATTTAGTGACTTAAATTCCGAAACAAACACTGAAATAGATCAATGCCACTTATCTATATCTATATTCAACTAAACACGACATATTCCTAGAGTGGAGTTCCAATGCAACAGAATATACATACTTGAGAAGCTAAAACACGATTGTCATCAGGTGTCAGTAGGACACGCAAAGCATCATAAAGACTTTGGATGTTTGGTTTTGTCTCCTGCGTCATTATTCGGAGAAAGAGCTCATCAATTTTCAACTCCATGAAAGATTCTTTGAGGATCTCGTTACCTGTCGCTGCAGCAGTAACAACAGCAAAACCACTTTCCAAAACGTTCTCGTTTTGATTGTACGTATTTAGTATTGCCGCTACAATCTTTGGGCCATCACTTTGTCTAAATGTTTCAGCACTCTGAAGGTCTGCAAAGTGAGAAGTAGAAACTAAATGGACACACCATAATTAAGCTCAAGGATGAAGATGGATTGCAGTGAGCCCAGAGAAGATCTTGGATTTATAATGTATCAGAGAGTGATTGTTATACAGAAGGACAATGACAGCAATGAAGCTGTTTATACCTCAGCAACCTATAAGAGCTTCAGCACAGAGGTGAAGGTTTCTCTCTTTCAAAAGAAGATTTGGACTTATTGAACATAAGGACATTGAAAATGAAGATATTCAACAGCAATTCAGCGACAAGAAAAGAAAGTGATCAGCAAGAGCTTGGGGCCCTATTTAGCATCTTTATTTTTTATTTTTTATTTTTTTCTTGGAGCTGACAATGTAAAAAAGAACTACAAAAGCATTCACAACAAGAATCGACCAATTAAGGTATTACACTTACTTGAACCTCAATACTGCATCCTATCACCTTAAACGTGTAACTACTAGTTGCTTTCCAGCATGTGTGTGTTTATATATATAGCTCATATAGCACAAAAAGGAACTGGTAGCTACTAGCTACAAAACATAGAAGGCCACTAAAGAAAATTTGCTAAACTTTAAGGTCTATGAATATAAAAAGAAAAAAAAAAAAAAATCAGCAAACATTTATGAAGTGTGCCAATACCATGAAGTAAAGCAGCCAAAGTCTTCAATGCTGAGACAAGAGGCCGTTCAAAACCCTCGGAAAGTACAGAACATAGAGCAGTGACAACTTCAATTCCCCCATTCTTCAATGCAATAGCTGAATTTTCAGATGCTTCAGTAGAGCATGCAGCATAAAGATTCTCAAGAAGCAAAACCAATTCATCTAGATCCTCTTCTGGTCTGACTACATTAATCTTTGCCACGCTAGGTCCGGTCGCAGATTTCACATCTTCAAGTTGCGGCTTACATGCAGCTAGTCTGGAAGCAATGGATCTGAGTCCATCTAACGACTGAATGAGAGGATTGTCTTGTAAACTAGTCACTCCAGGTATGCACTTGACAATACCTATCCATCCAACAAAAGACTCCCAAATTAGGCCACTGAACTGTAGTACAAAATGCAAGTGTCTCAGTAAATATTGCATTTGTGATAAAAAGGGACCGGTCTTTCCATTAAAGAATTGGTCTAAGTGAAACTCCAGTCCACAACAATTTGTATCCAAAAACAATTAAGCGCTGCAGTATCACCGCCATTGTGACCATGTTAGGTTGCCTTGTATCACTTGAAGACAAGCCTCCCGATCCTGCCGCTTAAGTGAATGCGGATTTCATTTTTTAAGACAGGCATAAAATCATCTTATCCTCAGAATTTTGAATCGGCTAAGAGATGAAAGTTACATTACCGGAGAGGTCGACGCCCTGAAGTGTTAGAGTCTGAATGGCATCTTCCAGAGCTTCATCAGGTTCCATGCCGAGGTCTTCCATGTTTTCGTTTACCAAGCTTTCGAAAGCTTCCTGCGAGATCGCCCGGGCGGCCTTCGGAGGGCCCATTGTCGTCGACGGTCGGCGGGGACGGAGCGGGAGGCAGTAGATTTTAAATTTTAGATCTTCCGAGTTCTGTCTCTCGAAATGTTCGAATCTCTGTCGGGAAAAAGGCCCCCAGATAATCAAAGAGGCCGCAAGCTCGTCTGCAGACGTTTTATACAACGAACGTGTTATTCTTATACGTGCCAAGTTCAATTAAATAAAAAATTAAATTAAATTAAATTAAATTAAATTAAATTAAATTAAATTAAATTAAATTAAATTAAATTAAATTAAATTAAATTAAATTAAATTAAATTAAATAAATAAATAAATAAATAAATAAATAAATAACGTGGGCATGCAAATGAGACACGAAATCTAACAATCCATTTACCAGTTTGTCTATATATTATTTGTTTTATCGTAAAGTTTTCGGTATGAAAAGGGGTATTTTAAATTTTTAACTGCCTATATTAGAATATTTAATTTATGATTTTTTTTTTTTGTTTTTTTAAATGGCGAATAGGAGCTGAACCAAGACTTCCCGCAGTATAAATTCTTATGGGACTGAGCTACTGCCGAAATATTTAATTTCTGATACTTAGAAGTCACATAATTTATATGAATTATTTTGTTATAAGTGGAATGAGTAAGGATGCTACAATTATTCCGTATCACATCCAATTAATCAAAATATATTAATATAATTATCTTTAAATCGCTAAAATTTGATGAAACACTCTTGGAAAATATAAAAAACACATGCATAAAATAGGGTGCAGATGACTAACTTTTCTTATACAAAGAATTGATATTAGAACTTTATAATTGTTAGTATTAATTGTTAGAAGCTGAGCTGGTTGCATTTGTTAGAACTTTAAATTGAGTGTTAAATCTAATTACATGAAAGGATGGATGTTAGAGAGACACTAAGATCTACTAGAAACTAGTATTATTAGGAGCTAGCTAGCAAGCAGAGACTTGAAAGACTGGTAGACATTGAGGGTAAATTGGTAGACATTTGGCCGAGACGCAAAGCAAGCTTACAGAAACTGAGGAAAGATTGATAGAGATTGAGGGTATATTGGTTGAGACTGAGGAAAGAAAGATTGATAGAGAGTCACTTCTGACGGTTTCGGTGGCGTTTTCCGACTATCTGCGCTTCCATTCAGCTGTGGGACAAGTCGGAACCTACTTATCTTTGCAATCCCCTCTGAGAGATCGCGTCTGATTTTGTCTCTTTTACACGATTTGGGTTTTTTTTACTATGTTGCCAAATCGCAGAATCTGTCTTTGATTTCTCTGCGGACTTCCCTCAATCATGTACGGGTTCTTTGTTGTAGCATCTTAGCTTCAAGATTTGTTTATTTGGTTGTTGTATTGGGTGATTTCCTTATGTTTTGGTCCGATTTGAGCGCAGTTCGGGCACCGTGCTCTATGTTGAGTTCGGTACGTTGTCTTTTGGCTTCTGTTCTTGCAAACCAGGTTCAAGATTGTGCGGAAGTGATTTAGGGGCGAGAAATAAAGTTTTTTTGGTTGATTTTGTTGTTGGTTTGGCACATCCCCGGCTCTTCGTTTTGTGTTATATTTTTTAAAAGAGACAATTTCGATCGTTCATAGAGTTGACAGCTGAGATTGACCAATCATGGTTTTTAGATGTGGCACTGATGGCCTTTAATGTCTAATGCATCCATCGTTGGGTGAAGTCTGTTGACTTCTCATTTGGGCACCATAGAGCAAGGTTTGGGTGCTTTTGGGTGTTTGTTCGGTTTGGACGTCGACCTCCTAGATTGAATGAAGTCATAGTTGCTGAATACCGACTCTTATTTATGGGGGTTTATTTTCCAGCGCGAATTTGATAATTTGATTGGCAATTTTGAAGATTGGTTGTTGTTCTCACGGTTTATTCTGGTTTTTTATTGGTTCGTATATATTGATTAATTGAGTGATTTGCATATGACTATTGTGGAATTTTGTTTAGAGCCTTGATTCTTTATTCGTACAGTGGATTGTGTATGGACAGTGGTGGATTGAGTGTATTGCATTCTAGTTGGTAGATTACAGTGTAAGAGTTGGGAAATGGCTCATGTTCAGTACAATTATTGTAAACAATTCGGTCACATGAAGTTTACGTGTCCTGTTAAGTTCAAGAACACTCGGTCATATTGGCCTTCTGCTACTCTACTTCTATTGATGGTTCTTTTCGATCGGGTAGGATTTCATATTCTACATTGATTGTCGAGGAAGTTCAGGACATGATTAAAAAGTCCCCTGCTGGCTTTAGTAAAGGTACCTCCTTATCTTCATGTAAGTCTGTTACTTCAGAAAAATCTTGGATTATTGATTCTTGTGCATCAAATCACATGTCTTTTGATTCTTCCATTTTTTAGTTTACTTGTTCTTCCTCTGTCTCACCGATTTATACAGCTGATGGGTCACAATTGCATGTTCAGTGTACTGGTTTTGTTTGTACTTCTTCTGGTATACATATTTCGGATGTGTTTCATGTTCCTCATTTGTCTATGAATTTGCTTTCTGTTGGACAACTATGCGACCTTGGTCTTCATGTATCTTTTTCTTCTTCTGATTGTAAGGTGCAGGATCCATTGACAGGAAAAGTTCTTGGAACAAGTCTAAAAGTAGGACGATTGTTTTAATTGGATCATTTGGATCTTTCCTTTCATGCATGTTTCCTCTCATTGTACTATGAATGTGACTTCTTCCTCACTTTTCTCCCTTTGGCATAATTGTTTAGGTTATGCTTAATAACTCTCATCTTTAGCTGGTTAACCTGTATAGTTTATGTGATCCAGAAGCTCTGAAACTTCTGCATAATGGTTAAGTACCTAATTTTTAATATCAGAGCAGACACCACGTCACAAGGGTACTTGGAAAGACTATTTGAGCTAACACAAGGGTAGAAAGGGGTAACTAATTTATAGGGAAAGTTGTCATAGAGTTTATCGTTGTGGTGGTCTCAAGGGAATGCGCAAAGCAATGAAATGACAAATAAGCGATCAACAACTTTCTATAAAGTAGAATAGCCACCATATAAGAGGAACCCATCAATAAAAGTTATGTTTAAGTCCTCCCAAATCCTCTATGGAACTGGAAGTGGTTGAAGCAAGTCTATGGGCATTTTGGTAAGACTTGACCCGCTAACAAATATCATAACAAGCTACCTGATGTCTTGACTAATAGAAGTTGCGAGCTATATACCCACTTAAAGTTTTGGACACCCCTTCGTGGCCACTAGTTGGCGCAACATGCATCTCACGAATGATGTCTTGACACAAATAACCTTGCTGAAATGAGCAGTCGATCTTTATAATCAGATTGTCAACAACATTATACTTGGAGTCAGTGTGTTTGAGTGTAGAAGTCTACCTTACGGACCTGTTCAATAATAGCATATTCAGTACCCAACACAAATCAATATATATATTAAATACGAACCCAAGTTTGAGTTTTTTCAGGGAAATTGTTGTTCCCTATTGGTTGTTTAGTCATGTCATTAGCTTCTCACCAGTAAACGGAGAGTGGGATTGTTGGACGTGAGACAATATAGGATTGAGAATGAGATAAAAAGGACAGTGAGAGTGAAAACATAAGCTAGACATTATCTTAGAGCGGATATGGACTTTTTAATGGAAGCTAAAATAAGTATAAAATAAAATCAAACAGTATAATTCGGAGTCTTCACTACCCACTCTCTTATTTTTAAGGATATTTTAACTCTTCTATTCTACGTGATTATGTGGTTGCTACACCGCAACCCTATTCACTAGCTGTAAAATAGGGGATAGAAATAAGCACATACCATAACTCTTCCTTTTTTCAGGACTCTCCATGGTTCATCTGTCTCGTTTAGGTACAAATGTACAAGCTCTACTCTCTTCTCAAACTCTTCCCTCTCTCTCTTTCTTTTTCGTTAGTCTCGAACAGATCTTATAACATCTTTTCTACATTTTTTCCTTCTTTTTCTTTTTTTCTCCTATAATCCTTATCGTTTTTTTTCTCGGCTCTATTTTGGTAATAGTTAAGGATATCAAGCCAGAGACAATTGTTTGATAGTGTAGTGATTTCAGGCGCTTTTGAGGGGTAAAACTTCTCCTTTATTTTGATTTTAATTTCTTCTCTCATCTTACTGTAATCCCCAATATTATTATGAAGAGAGTGATTTTTTCTCTTTTTTTGCTTTTTATAATATGTTACGATCACTAGTAAAAAACCAGGTTTGGGCGATCGGTTTACTATAACCAGTTGTCATAGAAGATTTTTGACGACTGTTTTAAAAAATGGCTACTGGTTTATATAATCAGTCGCCATAAGTAAGTCTATAACAACCGATGACCGGTCGCCACAATTTTTTCTATATAGCTACTAGTAATCGGTCAACATTACCTAACTTATGACAACTGATTATTGGTTACCACAAATGCTTATTTATCACTACTGGCAACCAGTCACCTTTGACCAACTGAATGACAACTAATTATCAGTCGCCACATATGCACTTCTATGGCAACTGGTAATTAGTTGCCATTGACTTATTTATGGAGATCATTTTAATTATGTAATAAGACAAAATAAGGTAAAACGAATTATATATTTATTACATAAAAAATTTAAATTTAAATTCTAATTCTTTAATTAAATACTTATTTTCCATAAAATTTAATACAATACATGATTGATTGAGGATCTTATTGTCTTGGCATTGAATAGAAAGAAGAAAAAATATAAAAGGAAAAATTGAAGACAACGAAGGGAGAAATAATAATAGGGGAATGAGAGAGGCCTTTTTAAATATAGAACACATAAAATAAAACTTGTAATAAAATAGGTTTGTTATAAGAAACGTGTGAATAAAAATCGGGTGAAAAAAGTGGAAGAATCAATTGCCCCCCGCCCCCGGCCCACGAAATTAGTTGCCCCCCCTTAACACAAAATTCCCCAAAAGGGTGGTGGCCATGAAATTAATTCCTCTTCCCCCCTCCCTGCCACGCGCACTTGAGCGGGAGGCTCCTCTCTCTCCCCGCGTGACCTACCTCTCCCCGCCGAAACTGGAGCACCATCAATTAGCTCGCCCCGCCAAAATTGCAGCGCAATCAACCTCTAACTCGATAAATCCGTTAATATTCCAAGATCTTGGGTACTTGATTGTTCACTGATACGATGAGGTTGATACTTTCACTCATATTTGGGAACTATTGGCCGTGAGGAGGTTGATTCCAGTGCTCACCAAGGCAACAACTTTGTAATTTTTTTCTTGCGGTTGTTGAGATAAAGTTCCCAACTATATGCGAATAAACCACTTGCTAACATCTAATCTTTAGGAAAGTGTATAAGATGCCTCTCTTGCACCCCGTTGCCTCCATTTTTAAAATTTTTCTAATTCCTTCAATTCGATGATCACCTACTGCATGCGGTTAAACATCCATTTCTATATTAAAATATATTTGTCAATCTTCCATCTATGTTTATTTAGCTTATGTTGGGTTACAGAAACAATCAGAGGAGTCTCTGGTTACAGAATTACTATAAAAAAGGAAGCCAACATTGATTTTTTGCTTTTCTAATTATATTTCTGTTGGTATGTTTTTTGCTTTTTTAATCAGTTTTCTGTTGACCTATTTACCCTACCCCAAGATACGTTGAATGCATTCTGAAAAAAATTCTTGGTGGGGTTTAGTTATTTATGGATGGAATTTGGGGGAGCGAGATCAATCTATTGATTATTCTACAAAGTCTATCATCATTATTTTTCAAGTTAAGTTATTAGAAGTGGTTTATTTTTATTTTTTAAAAAAAGTTCTCTCTATCATTTTCTACTTGAGGGAAGCACCATAGCAACATATTATTTGTTCAAAGCTAGTTGATATTTTGTTGTATGACAATAATCTTATTAACTTTTTAATTCATCTCAGTGACATATATCTTTCTTTTGGTTTTTGAATATAAGTTACTGAAATGTATCTCTGTGACATGTTGCACTCATTTGAAGCTCATAATCATAGATTCATCCTAGAAAATGTTAGGTTGAGTTCCTACTATTTTGTTTGCTCTATTGATAATTTAACCTTCTTTGAGGTTTTCTAATTGTGTATCCTAGTTTTCAAACTAGGTTGTTAACTAGGTGCTTCATAGAGCAAATAATGTGACTGACTAAATAGCTTATGATTGTTGTGTTGAAGTCTACATTCACTTTCTCTCTTTTTTAGTTTCTTTATATATTACTGAAGCATAGATTGTATAAGTAAATTTGCTGATAACAACCTTTCTTCGTTCCTCTAGTAAACCAACTTCACTTGTTCATACGTGCTTTTAAGACTATTGGGAGCATTATTACTGGTGATGATATATTTGGATTACTTTTTGGATGATTTCTCAGCCTCTTTTATTTGTTTGGTGTAGTTTGTTCTTAATGAACTAGGCCTTGTTCATGCAATTTCTTACACTTGGTATAGTTTATTGAGATGTAATTGGACCTTGTAAGTGTAAGAATGTTTAAGAGTCTAAAACAACACAAGTGCATGACTAAAATTTTAAATGATCCTTGCCCAACCAAATATTTTTTTAAAGATTTGATTATCCTAAGATTGCTTGACTGTTAAGTTGGGTTAGTTATGTACTGTTATCCTTGGTTTAACTTCACCTATTAGTGAACTTGAGCAGTACCAATATGCCGTCTAAAAAGAAGCAGCGAAAGAATCGACAACCCCATCTACAAGCACTAGGGGCAACACATGTTTGTATGTTTATAATTGCAGTTAAGACTTGTAACTACTTTCATATGTTGACTAACATATTCTATTCTATCCAATGCCAGGGGATACTTCCACTAGGCTGTCACGTATATCACCTGCTGTTGGCAGCGATGATGAGACACAAGAGCTGCAATTTGAAGAGTTGCCTATTGTAGAAAGCAGCAGGCCCAAGCGTGGCAGAGGTCCGACCACAGGAAAATCACTCATTCCCCCCTAGGGCATAAATGGTTATGTAAGGTTGACAACAATCGTGTCAAGGTTGGAGAAGTAGGCACTCTTGGACATCAACTTGGTATTTACTCGCGAATGTGGATCTACTTCCCCTTTAATATTAAGTGGGAGAGTCAAGCACCAGGTGTATTTGATGACATATTAAATGTAATGAAGGTACATTAATATCTCCCATTCTTACAAATCATGTTCTTTTTGTATTATTACTGTTTTGACTACTTATATGAACATTTTGGTTGCAGGAAAGGTCTGTCTTCAGATATGTGGAGGGTGATGCCCTTGTCCCAGATGAGGTGATGAAGAACATATGCAAGAGAAGCCTTCGACTAATGGTAAAGAATTGGAGAAACCTAAAAGAAAAATATGACAAAAAGGATGAGGAGGCGAGAAAGATTTGCCCTGATTCACGCTTGACACAGGCAAAATGGGAGTTACTCATGAAGTATTGGGCAAAACCCGAAGTCATTGAATCCTGTAAGAGAAATAAGATAAATTGTTCACATCTTTAGATGACGCATACATTGGGCTCTAAGTCCATAGCAGTTTATCTTGTTGATTCTATATTACTTGAGAAAACCTCCTAATAATTATTCTTTTTACATTTTTTGGACACTTGGGAAGCAACAGGATCAACGAATATTATAACAAGAAAATCTGATTGCTACTATAATATATACAGGTTAAATCTGTTGAGCGCTTATCTATGTTCCAATGTGGATTACGTTGCCCTCATTTGAATACATGCAGATAGTGCTCGACTTAGATGAAGCTTTGGTTTGTGTATAGAGGCAGGACTTCAGTGGTTTGTGCATAGAGGCAGAACTTCAGTGGTTTGTGTTGCAGTGCATATCTTTCTTTTGATTTCTCATTAATGACCATTACATACAACAGGAGAAAAGATAGTGGGATCATACCTGCACAACAACTGTAGTGAGGATGCATTGGATGTCCTATTGGAAGCTCTTACAACTCGTCTTCTCCAAATGGGGAGAGATCGATTAACGCAGGCAGTGGTATTAATTAAATGAATATAGGAGGGGGGGAGGGGGAATTTGTATTTTTTAAATATTATGATTGAGTTTTTTTTTAATGTAGTTATGAAAATGTGGTTGAATCTGTAGTTGTTAACACTTTATAAACTTTATATTAAATTCAAATAGCTTCTTTCTATCCTTATCCAAATAATAGTAAAAAAAATAATTATTTATAGGATTTGTGGCTACTGGTGAGCCAGTGCTCATTAGATTTCTGGCTACTGGTGAGCTAGTGCTCTTTAGATTTCTGGCTACTGGCCAGCCAGTGGCTACATATAGGATTTGTGGCGACTGGCCAGCCAGTAGCTACATATTAGATTTGTGGCCACTGGCTTGCTAGTAGTTACAGATCGAATTTGTGGCCACTCGCCAGATATCTAATGTCTGGCGACCAGTAGACAGTGGCAAAAGATAGTATTTGTCTCGACCCTACCATATTTGTCTTGACCCGACCATATTTGTCTCGACCGTACCATATTTGTCTCGACCCTACCATATTTGTCTCGACCCTACCATATTTGTCTCGACCCAATTATGACGAGTAGCAACCGGTCGTTAGACTTTGGCAACTGGCTTGTGGTCTTTGGCATAGCCAGTCACCATAAACTGGTTTTTTACTAGTGGATCCTGATTTATAAAAAACTTTTTTAATTAAATTTTATTTATTTATATAAAATTTAAAATAGTTTTAGGTTTTTATACTAGTACTACGTTCCATGTTATAAATTCCTTTCATAAAAGCACAATTAACAATATTTTGTATTTTATTTTACAATATATTAAAGTTATATAATGATTTATAGTCTTTGCATGATCGTGAATGAGATCATATAATATATAAACCATATATTCTAACTTTAAAAATAAATTAAAACATATTTTAAAATTTATATTTTTAATTTTAATTTTTAAGTATATCAACGCATTTTACTAACCTGTAAATTATTTTTTTATTTTTTACATATACAAATGAAATATTACTGCGAAATTTCAATAATTGTGAAATGTAAAGTAATTATTTAAAATTTCAAGAGAAATTGAGCTAGGCCCAACCATGTGAAAGTTTAGAAGTTTTCTATTTAAGACAAATTAACCATCTTATTTTGAAAGAAAATGGCACAAGAAATAAATTTCTAAACATAAATATAGTTATTATAAACTCAATTGATATTTTTATTTTTAAAATATACTCATCATTTTTATGAATTGATGATTTAAAAATTCTTCGTTTGATAAATTTTATTAAAATTTTAAATTGTCATAGTTAATATTTAATATTATTTAGTATTTTTACAATTACGTTATGAAAACGCGGCTGGCGGGATTCCCTGCGTGTATAATACCATTATTAAAACTCAAAATTTGATAAAACTAACCCCAATAAGGCCATAATTATATATATTCACCCACCCGCTGCTTAACAGCGTGACTAATTCAAATAACGCGAGTTAATTACCCACTTTTTCTACTCGCGCCGTGGCTTGACCGCTCAAACTTATGACGAGTCGTTCCCATTTCAATACGCGTGCCTGCCTCGGAGAAATTCACTCGCATACTCCCACCCACCTCACAAGTCAAACTTATGACATGACAAGTCGATCTCAGAATGGGTTATAAAATAAAAAATTATATTTTAACTTTAAGTGAAAATAATAATATCATTAAAAAAAAAAATTGGGGTGGGTTTGAGAAAAACCTCCTCAGGTTTGGGTTTGGGTCAGGGACTCAGGTCGGGTTACTCATGAGAAAAACTAGTTATGGACCCATGCATGCAGGCCCCACAGACTAGTTATGGTATCCTGACACCTACTCTCGCGTGTACAAATTGGGAACCCACTTAATTTCTTCTTTAACAAGTCGCCCGCATGGGTTGGTGATTAGTGGAGCACTAGAAAAAGGGTCTGCCTTGACTGCCTGGCCTATTAAGTGCAAATCTCCCAACAAGTCCTCTTTTTTCTAGTCAAAGTAAACTCTTTCATATAACATTTATATATAAATGTAAGGCCAATGTTGACTTCTTTTACTCCTTTTCTCTCACTATATATATATATATATATAGTACATTAATTTGATCTCCCTTCATTCTCCATTCTACCTAGTTCATAGCTACCTCATTAAGAAGATGGGGTTTTTCCTCAGACTGGCTTCTTGCCTCCTCCTAGCCATTTTCATGGCCTTGGCCGCTTCTCCGGCAACTTCCGACGCCGCGAAGATCATCGTCGGCGGCCCCCAACGGTGGCACTTCGGCTTCAATTACTCCGAATGGGCATGCAAGAATGGACCCTTTTACATAAACGACACTCTAGGTGCATCAGTAGTACTTACTCTTCTTCAATATTGCATCTCTTGCTTGTGCATGCTTATATATGTTCATTTATATATAATATATATATATATACATACTAAGCTAGCTAACGTTATTTGTATCTCTCTCTCTCTCTGTCTTTCTTTGCACTTTTAATAATTATGTAGTGTTCATGTATGATCCCCCGAGCAACACCACGTTCCCCCACAGTGTCTACATGATGAAGGACCTCAAGAGCTACCGGACTTGCAACCTTAAAAAAGCGAAGCTGGTGGGAGGGGTGGCGGACGGCGGTCGCGGCGGACTGGAGTTCGTGTTGAAGAAGAGGAAGAAGCCTTACTTCTTCGCTTGTGGGGAGCGAGCCGGGTTCCACTGCAGCCAGGGGATGATGAAGTTTGCCGTCTTGCCCGTCCCTCGCGTCTGTCTTGGATGATGAGTGCTAATTAATGATGTACGTATAGTATAGTGAGCTAGGGAAGATCGATGCAGTGCTGGAGAGAGAGAGAGTCTAGAGAGATGTTGATCTAGGTGCATGACGTCGTAAAATGTTAGCGCGCATTTGGACCCCAAATATAATTAATAATTAATGGTGAATTGAACTTCATTGCCTTTCATAACAAGTTTACTTAATTTACTCTCTCTGCTTAATTTTCATTTGGTCTTCTAATCATCCAAGCGTGAAAGATCCACAATTTTGGTGGATATATATCATGAATTGTGGATCCGCAATATATATGATATATATGATATATATCATATATATATATATGATGTCACAATAGTGTTTTAAAACCGAACCGAATTTGCCGGTCTAACCCTGGTTGAACAAGAATCGGAGGTCAGTCCACTTCTTATTGACTCGGGGCAGTTCAGTACAATTTTTTTCTTTTTTTTATTACGGAAATAAGAGTATAATATTCAATGATTGAACCATAGGTCCAACCTGGTCTAACCGGGTTCGACCCCGGTTTAGTTTTTAAAATATTGTACTAAAGATACTATACGTTTAATAGTATTAATTCTTCGATCAAGATCATAGGGATAAAATGTTAGACCAGCATTTATTTATTGAATAAGGAAGAATTAATGACGACAGAAACAAACCCAGCCTACGCCTGTACAGAAACCCAGCCCAGGCTTCTTATACGCCCAACCCAACCATTGAGCGAAA
Source organism: Aristolochia fimbriata (assembly GCA_019845555.1). Lineage (NCBI taxonomy): Eukaryota > Viridiplantae > Streptophyta > Magnoliopsida > Piperales > Aristolochiaceae > Aristolochia > Aristolochia fimbriata. The sequence continues at coordinate 31,270,003 of CM034080.1, forward strand.
CCTAGCCCAGCAACAAGATTAGCCAAGTAAAGGCCCAACCGAAGCCCAACTCAGGCGGCTGACTAAACCCAGCCCAGAAAGAGTAGCGTACTCGAGCAGTCGAGCTGAATCTGAAACAGGAAAGCCGAAGCCAAAGCTCGGTCGGAGTGGTGGAGAAGGAGAAGGGAGAGAGAGATGAGTACTTTCGGTGGGGATAGCTGGGCGAGGGAGGCGAACCACCGAAAGAGGAGAGTGGACGATCTGATGAGGGACCACCAAGACTTGAACGGACACCCTTCCGATTACAAGAAACTCTCAAATGGCAAGTACGCCTGTCTCGTCTGCCCCAACAACCCCGTCCTTGATTCGCTTCTCATGTTCTCTGTAAGTATGAAAACCCTAAAGCCTCTTAAGGATTTCGAAATCTGATTTAGAATTTCTTCGTTATTTTTTCACTAATGTTTTTTTTTTTTTTTTTTTATTTCCAAGGGAACTACTATAATGAAGTAATCTTGGAAACTTTGAATTTTCCTTATTTAAAAGCTTGTGGTGGAATCTAATGTCTAGTGGGGAGGATTTTTACTGTGTGATCCCTGGAATGTGTGTTTTCTTTGGATGTGTTTAAATGAATGAGTCTGGGTGATCAATGTACTTTGTCACGTTTCATTGTGATTTGATTGTGTGGGTTCCTCGTGTGTGGTCTGTCAAATGCATCTCATTGTCTGTTTCCAAAAGGAAAGAGCATGCCTGGCCTTTGGGTATTGTTCCTTCCTCAGTAAATAAAATTTCTGACTAGTATTGGGAAAAAGGAGAAATTTTGTATATTACGTTGCCACTTTTGAATGTCAAGCTACTTGAGTGCTGCTTCTATAGATAAGCTCAAAGCACATTGCCCAGTAATGGTTTCTAGTTATGTCTACTCGTTTTTCTTCTTTATTTGATCTTCCCTTGAGTAGTGACATTGTTTTTGTTTTCGGTGTTTAACTGCTGTTTTAAAAGAATCTATTACCAGTTGTGCAACTTTCTTTCTAACCGTTTACTCTATGATTGCATGTCATACTTCACAGATGCACAGCAAGGGATCTCGCCATATTGCTGCTGCTGCAAAGCTCAAGGAACAGGAACTGCTGAGGGAAGAAGAATTGAATAAAAGAATAGCCTTGGGCAGCTGTTCGAGTAAGACAGTGGCTATTAGTGATTCAAACCAGTGGTTTGAGAAGCCTTTGACTAAACAGACACAAAATGCTACATCTCCAGTGCTTAAAACAGCTGTAGAGGATAACTCTAATACCTCAGGTGGAAGTAGTTGTTTTGACTTGAAGCATCAATGTGGTTCTTCACAGATATATGGGCTATCTCACAAAGATAAGGAAGACACTGGAAGGGCAGAGTTGGGGCCTCGGGGGATGCTTTCAGATCAGCTGGTGGAGCTCAGGAAGCAGCGCGAGAGAGAACTGAAGTTTATACAAGCAGGTTGGAAACGTGATTCCCATGGAAAGTGGTTTAGAGATGAAAATGTAAGCATTACCTTATTAATGTTTGTTTAGGGTTCAAGATTGATTCAACAGTGGTCTTTTAACAACCATATTTGGTTTCACATATCTAAAAGAGAGATCTCTGTTGACAGGTTGAGTTTGATTCAGATGAAGAGGATCCTAATGACTGCTTGTAGAACGGGAGATGGCGACATTAATTATCTGGAACATATTTTCTTTTTGAGATGTTCATTGGTGAGTGATCTTATTACGTCCCTTAATTTATTTTACTTCAATTTATATGTTGTAATTTTCTTTTTGCGGAAATTGATGAATTTATATGTTGTAATTGAACTATCTTTTAAGTCAATCTATATGTTTTTGCATCCAGAAAATTGCATGAGACATTTGCTTATAGTATTTTTTTCTGGCTGCTCCTTTCATTTTACAAACAGATATGGAACCATTTTCTTCCCTGTATTATCATATATGCTCTTCCTTTTGAGTTTCATGTGGTAACGAGGCTCCACTGGTTATTGGATGCTCAAGTGTATGTTTGCTCTTTAGAGTATCTCATTTGGAAGCATGAGATCACTCGTGATCGATTCACACTGTCTATGACGGAGCTAGTAGGCGTTTGCTTGATGAATTCTAGGCCTTTTGGCTGGTGATTTCTCAGGTATTTGCCTAGCAAATTCTCGGCAGTTTGCCTGGCTAATTGTCTTACAGAGCAATAAAATTAGAATTGATGGAAACTTTGGAACATGGGTTTACTCATTTTAGTGATGCACAAAATATTTAGAATTATTCCACTGTTCTAACTTATTTATTCTTCTGTCCTTAGCATTATGAATGAACTTAGATTCTCTCAAGATTTAAGTCAGTCTACTGTGTTTTGATTATCCTCAGGGGATCTGTTGTCCTTGTGTTGAAGTAGCATTTCACTGAGTATCATGTTTGCAGAATCAATACCTGCAACACAGGCACAGCAGTGAGAACCAATAGGTCGAAGTTGGAGGAAATTAAACCTGGATAAAGGACTAAGCAGACGAAAGAATGTTATGTAATACCTGCAAAATATGCGCCATGGACGAAGCCATTGTACAGCTCACTAGTGTGCTCTCCTGAAAAATAAACTCGCCCAAATGGAGCCTGCAACAAGATTTTCCTTAATGGATTTCTGACTTGTATGTTTATATAGAAAAGCAAGGGATTTACCTTCAGCTTGTGAAAATAGTGACGGCTGACTCCAGTGGGCCAGTTGAAGAAGGAACCCCTGAAGAACCTGTTGGACCACCAGTTGGGGAGAAGAATATCTGTTGGCTCAGGGATGTTCTTGCCAAACATGCTTCTTAAGACTCCCATTATCTCCGACGTTGTCGCTGACTCTGGTTGCAGCTCGATCCTTCTTGCCTCCTCATCTGTTACTACCACAAGAAGTATGTTGGACCCTGGAGCTTCTTCTTCTAAGTGCTGAGACAACAATATTGACTAGCTTAAAGTTTCTTGTGGGTGGTCATGTTTCAATCAAGCAGCTCAAATGAAGAAATCGGAGCTCACCTTATGTTATCTACACTACTACTAAAGCAGGTCTTGTTCCATTATTCCAGAGTCACGGATCTAATCTTCCACTAGTAACATGTTATGTGCAAATGATAGTTTTACATGACATATATGAATTTTTCATAATATAATGAACTAATTTTTTCCTGTTCTTTGTATTTGAAGGTTTAATTTTTTGTAAACTGTACATATATCAGAATTGCTACTTGTACACAGAATCGGAGGGTGTAATTCACCTTCCACAGTGGGTAGTATCCACGCTTGGTGTGGGCATACAAGAAGAACTCGGTGCCAGGACCAGATGGCCAGAACTTAGAAGGGAACTTGAGGAAGATCTTGCTGAACAGAGCCATGTCGAACTTGGAGATCGCGAAGGTTTTCTCATACTGTTCCAGTGCAGAAGAGAGAGAAATTAAAAAGCCAAAGAGATTTCCATTTAGTTTTATAGATTCACATAGAAGGTTCACTGCACCACTTACTGGTAATTCTGGTTTAAATCTGATAAGATTGCTTTGAAGAACACCAAGACTTGCTGAGACCACAACATATCTGGCTTTATAGGAGGAGCCATCTTCTGTTTTGACAGTCAGCCCATCAGACAACTGGTTCACTTCTTTTACGACCTGTAATCACATTAGTCTTGTTAAGGAAACCCTAAACCCTAAACCCTGGAAGAGGTGGGGGCAGACCTTGTTTAGTTTAATCTCTGGTCCTTTATCTATGTAATGATCCTTCTTCAGAAATTCTTTCGCAAGATAGTGGACGATACTCTCATAGCCTCTATCGTCGACGACGAGGTCGTGGTCGGGGCCGAAGTCTGTGAAGGTTGGGATAGGAACTGTGTTCTTTAAGCTCGTTATCTTTGGTGGTTCAGCATCCTCATAGTCATTCATGTACCAGTCCATGAGCATTTCCAGAGGGGAAGAAGGGAAACTGCCAAAGAAACATGAAGCTGAATTAATAAAATTATACTTGAAGTTCAAATTGTTATAATTATGTTCTAACGTGACTAGATTTAAAGGGCCCCGGTTTATGGGCATCTTCAACTTTTTCCTTATTTTCGAAAGTTATTATTGACAAAATAACCACCATTACAAGAATGAAAATATATCAATTTTATAACTATAATTGATAATAATAATAATAATAATAATAATAATAATAATAATAATAAAAGCATAATACTACATTGAGAAAAAAATGACAATAATAAAATAAAAATATAGAATAATAAAAAAACATTTTGATACAGATCAATGTTGATGATGGCAAATGAAGAGATTTTTTTTGTAATTTATTATTTTATAATAATAATAAATTAATTAAAATATTGCCTTAGATAAAACAGAAACAATGTCAGAAAATAGAAAAAAATTCAGAAATTCTATATAAAATTTAATTTTCAAGGAGAAGTGGATATTGGCGCGTACTGTTTGAAAAGCCTCTGTGATGCCAAGACAGAGATATCATCCTCCCCTGCAGAAGAGAGAGTAGCCGACAATGTTGCTCCAAACTCCGAGCTCGCTTCCGCATTCTCCAACACTTTCTTCACAACCTCACACGGATACAATCCGCCCCTGCAAAAAAAAAAAAAAAAAAAAAAAACAGAGAATGAAACGAAAATCTTCGATTCGCAGAGATGTGGTAGTGCTCGCTTCTTTGCTTCCTACTCTTGTCTGTAAGTGTTCGATGAAATGTGGGAGTAATCGCTTCTGCGGGTTCTGAGGTTGAGCTTCTCCACGATCGGCAACAGAGGATTCAGAAGATGGCCTCCGACTCCTTCGATCCAATTGGCTCCCACCTCGATCGTCGTTCCTGAGAAGTCGTGTTTCCGAATTCGTCCCCCGATCTTATCAGATGCTTCGAGTATGAGCAGATTCTTCAGCCCGCCTTCGCTGAGTCTCCACGCAGCAGATATCCCTATCAATGGAAAATTTGAATTTAAAAGGTCAGTGATCTCAAAGTTCCCATTTTTTGGTACGCTGGGGCTTGTTTTGACATTGATCCACCACATCAAAATTTTCCAGCATTCAAGTTTTCTCCATTTTGGGTTTAATTGGCGATAATTAAACAGCGAAATCTGTAGAAAAAAAAAAAAAAAAAAAAAGGGCCTTGGGATTCAACAAACGAAGTGGGAGTCACAATCAATCTTTTCCCCTTTCCGCAACTTTTTCTTTTCTCGGATCTGGGTGTCCCTCGTTTCAATCACGACCGACCAAAGTTCTCGACGAAAGCTCTCTTTTCCGATTGTTTGTTTCTACGGTTCGAGATTCCTCCCATCTTTGCGTCCTCTTTATCTCCCTGACTTGATGTAACGATGTCGTTGCTGCATTCGCGATCAGCCATCGATGCAAATTTCCATCAAGTTTATACATGTTTCTGCTCAAATCAGCTTGCGAAAGCTTTCTGATTCTATTTCTGGAGTTTCTCTCTCCGTCTGCGATCCTCTCTTTTAATGTACTTGGAAAAAGGGAAAAAACTAAGTAACAGAAACAAGATCATCAACCTTCTTGTTTTGAATTTTTTCCAATATTCCCAGATGAATCTTCAGTAATACATGATTCTCACAATCACCCAAATGTCCAAAGCTACATGAAACTTAAACATATTTGAGATTGCAATGAGTAGGTGATCTACCATTGGAGGACTCAATATTGCATTATTGCATAAAATTCTATATTCTTTGGGTACTATTTACATACATCTCCAACAGAATAAATTATTGCATTATTGCATGAAACTTAGATTAAGATGCTAGGGTCTACCTAAAATCTTAGGTTGGTCTCTACTATAAATTATCTTTGCATGCAATACTTAAGACTCCCACATTAGGAATCATTCTATATCATAAAAGGAAAGAGAGATCCATGGCATATGAACTCACAAGTGAAAATATTTGAGAATTATCTCTAATCATACTAGAGTTTACTGATGTTTTTTTTTTGTGCATCTATGACTCAATTTATGAATGCATGTTACTCACTCCAATAGGATTTGGGAATATGAATGAGTGACAGCTTAAAAAACTTATAAACACTATGAATTTATGAAACAAATAGAATAATTAATGGGAAATTTCAAATTATAATAAAGAAAATAAACAAGAAACTATTGATAAATTTGTCATTGACAATGGGATCAAATTAGAAACCCTTTTCAAAGATGATAAGGCAAATGATTTAAGTATATGTTATTTTAAATATGCATTAAATTTAAGTCAGGAAATATTTAAGACTCATGTTGTTGATCAGTAAATTGTTCAATAATTAGAATCATTTAAATATGAAAAAGATAAATAACGGGTTTTGGAGAACTTGATCTTTTTACCTTTTTTGGTGTTAAGGAAAAAAAATTAAAGGCCAAATAGTGCTTTATTTCAATACTTTCTAAATAACTTTCTCAACATATTATGTAAAAATGTGATATACAGTTTAATAAATTATATGAGAAACTTTTTAACGTCAAGATGAAATGATCTCATGACCACGAAAGATAGAACAGATAAAAAGAGATGAACAGTGAATGCAGATCGTAAAGTGACAATAAGAAAAAAGAAACAAAAAAGACAACCTTTTACTAACCAGAAATCGATTATGTGTAAAAAAGCAAGCAAAAAAGCAGTAATCAAAAGAGAAAGAAAAAGAGTCTACCACTACTCTTGACCGCGTAAAAGCAGAACAAAACTCTTAAGCCATTAACAGCACTACTACTGACTAGAACTACTCTTGCTTGCAAACAAACAAAAATCTATCATTCCTTCCTAGTTACCTCCTAACGATTGATACCCATAAACAATTCTGGGTCTTTTTTTTTCTTTTAGATGTAAAGAGTGGAAAGACTGGTTTGAAGATTGAAGAAACCTCTCCCACCATTGCAGAAAAGAAAGTAAAAGCTTAATTAATTACGGAAAAAGGCGTAGTAAGGATTTTTGTATTGCTTACCTGCCATTCCTGCTCCAATAACGATAACATCCAGCAGTTCTGGGTAGTCGTCCGCCTTTTTCCCTGCGCCGTCCTCCATTGCTGTGGATCTCTGAGCGTCGTTAGCGAGGTTCGTTTATCTATATATACATATATATATATATATATATATATGTATGAACCCAGAAGAGTAACGCAAAGGATGCAATATTACAGCAAATCCTGAGAGAAAAAGATTGACAGGAATTCGGCTCTTTTCACTACGTGTGCACAGGCATTTAACTGCCACCAGTCCAAGAGACGCCGGGCACGTTCAATTCCCAGATTTTGTTTTGATCTTTTTTAGCAGCCAAATTTGGAAAGAAGGGAACGTACAGCCACTCCTCTTGCGTTAATGGACAAAAAACAGCACACGCCATTAATTACTTTGAGGATTATTGCAGGACAGAAGAATGTACATGCATGGAATTAATTAATGGAGGGTTTAAATTATTCCTCAAAACATTAATTATACTTGACTTTTTGGAAACTCAAAGGATTAAAATTTTTCCAGACGAACTCTTCCTATTCCTTTCATAAATATAATATTTGATTTTGATGAACCCGCTCGATCGGGTATAGAACTAACCAATGGTTGGTTACAATTTCGAATCCGCTGTTACATGTTTGCTCTAGTTTTTGTTGTTTTTTATGTTGAAACGGACTTTCTTTATCCGCAATGAGGAGTTTCGATGTATTGGGTCTATCTGTATTTATAGAAGCTTTAATTTTTTTGCTTATCCTAATTGTTGGTTCAGTTTATGCATGGCGAATAAGGAAAAGGACCGGAGATAATTGAAGTACTTGACGACTCTTGGGCTTCTTCCCATATGAATTAAAACAAAGAAAAAACATGGAACCTTTTGGTGAAAGGAAAATCAAGGGTACCATGTTCATGGGAGTAATCAATTTGATTTGTGAAATTACATGAGACGAATTAAGAAGAAGAACCCTTTTGCATATCTTGGGTTTTAGACTTTACTTTCAGTATTAGTATTGGAAAACCATCCATTGAGTACTTCAATATTGATTTGAAAGTTTTGTACTGAAATCTGAAAAGTGAGAATTGTTACATGATTCTACAACCATTTTTCATCAGTTTTGGACACTTTTAAGTCTCAAATTAGTGAGTTGTTCAGAGGTGTATGTATAAAACATTAGTTAGCCCTACAATGGGAATGCATGCGGTTAAAGGTCATATATATGCCGCTAAAAATAAATGGATAAATGCTATACGGAATTACTTTTTGGGTATTATACCGTATACAGCTCTAATTATATTTACAATGGGAATGCAAATCAAGGGATGGATCGTTGATTGATGTTTGATAAAACCATAAATTACCCTAATTATATTAAAGTTGCAAAATAACATATTAGTCTTTAATTTAAAACTATATTACGAACACCAAACTAACATATTGTGATTAGTATGTGTTTCGGCCAAAAACCTTTGGTCCGCAAAAAGTCACGACCGATTGATTAATTCAACTGAAATACAGAGAAAATTACAATTTGTGTTGTAAGAATTGGGAAATTTTGCGAGTGTGATCTCCTCGGTGAAGTCGTTGTCTTCTGCAATTTGAAGATGAATTTCGAGTCTCCAAATGAGTGTGTACAAACGACGACAGGTGCAATCGGGCGGATGGAAGTGTTTGTGTTCTGTGTATTTGGCGTATTGACATCACCGGTGAACGTGTGGGTAGACCGTGTATATTCCGACGAACTGAAGAATTTGTGAACTTTATGCTAGAGAAAGTTTTTGAGTCGGGTGACTTTGAGTAAAAATTTCTAAACCTCTGTGTATCCAACCCCTTTGGCATTCAGTTGTTTGGTGGAGCTCGATCCTCAGAAAAGATATCTCAATTGATTTCTTCTGCTTCTGCTTTTGTAGGAGTGAGAGAGGACAGAGAGCTCCCCGCTTTTTCTCTCTCGATCCATAAGTGGAGGGAAGACTTTCTTTTTTTCCTTCTCGGGTATGGCTTGCCCTTTGACCGGTCACCGAGTGACTTGAAAAGCGTCTAATTGATTTGGCTGGACGTCGGGCTTGCAGGTGGGCTATTTTGTTGAAATTGATGGGCGAACTGTTGAAAAGTACACGGTGTACACTAAGTAGGTTTTCAGATAGTTTATTGGGTGGACTTGTCGAAGTTGGGCCGCGTCAGATTTTGACGCCTACCATATGTTATTTACTATGTAAATTAATATATTATTGACCACAAACTAGTATGTTATTTGACGGTAAACTAATATGTTACCGACCACATGATACCGAGATTTTATGTCCACTATGGTTCGGTGATCGGTGAGATAAAATTAGGTATTTTCATCTTAAAATAAAAAATTTGTCATTTTAGCCACATTAATTCATAGTTAACAATAAGTCTACCCGTAATCGTTTAGCCTTATTTAATATAAACATGTACAAACATGGGTTTTTTTATTTAAAGTCATACAATTTCATTGCTCTTAGGATTTTAAGCGCAATTAACAGACTGATTGCTTTTGAAATAGGATTTTTTAAATGATTCCGGGAGTGGCCCAGCTTGCCAGATTAAGGAATGGAACAAAACGAAAAACAGGAAAAAGAAAATACATAAATAAATAAAAGAAAAAGACCTTTTTGGAATCATTAGCAGCTTCTTTATCCAAAGGCGAACTTAATAATCTCAAATTCCTTCTCAAATCTTGCTTCGATCATGTGTTAGAATTTGTAAATTTAAGAATAAAAGTTAAAAAGAATATTTTTTTAAGAAAATAAATAAAAATTATGGATTCACGGAAAGCCTGGAGAGTGGTTCAATGTGTCCATGTAGCTCTTCACCTCCCTCGCAATCATCTCCCTCACCCCTCCCCAGAAATCCGCCGGAATATTCCCCGGCGTATCCTCCCGGTACCCTTCCTCCGCCGGCATCGGCGTCACATCTCCGCCAGGCGGGCCGAGCCTGAGATCCGTCTCCGGGTCCGTCCGCGCCCTCTTCCACTCCTCCTTAGGGGCCGCCGTCGGGGAGGCCGCAGCCGCCGCCGCCGCCGCCTTCCGCTTGAGGGTGGAGTTCCAGTGGTTCTTGACGGCATTGTCGGTCCTCCCGTTGAGCATCCTGGCGATGGCGGCCCACCTGTTGCCGTACCGCGCGTGGGCCGCGACGATCACCCCGTCCTCCTCCGGCGTGAAGGGCCTGCGCTCGACCGCCGGGCTGAGCTGGTTGCACCACCTCAGCCGGCACGACTTCCCGGACCGCCCAGGGACGGACCGGCTTATGAGGGTCCAGTTCCGCGCCCCGTGTCGCCCCACCAGCGCCGTCAGCGCCTCGTCCTCCTCCGGGCTCCACGGCCCCTTTATCCTCTCCTCCGCCGCCGCCGTCCCCCCCCTCTCCGACGAAAAAGACGACGAAGACGACGAGTTGCTGTTGCTCGTGCTCGGCCCTTCCGCCGCGGCTGCCATGGACACAAATCGAAGTCGAACGCAGGACACTCCTTAAAAAAATTAAACACGCCCTCTCTCAAGCTAATATATTACATATACATATATATATATATATATATATATATACGACTTCTCGCGGTCGCGTTCCTGCTTTCGGTTTCTCGGAAAGTTCTGCTTTTTTTTCTGGTTTTTAAATGCGAGACCGAGCGTGGGAGAGTCGGAGACGACTGTGGGAACTGGGAATAGCAAGCGTTTTTGGTAGCTCGGCGGGAGTCGGGATTGGGGTGACCCCACGGATCTGGATACGGTCGGCGGGGTCTGCATCCCACAGATTAGGGTCGTCTCGGAGGAGTATTCGGTGGTCCGCGGAGGCTTTTGCCGAGGGAATTGGTTTTTGGGTGTAGCAGAGACATTCCAGGGATTCTGGGAAGTTTCCATTTAGATCTCCATCATTGGTGAGTTGGATTGTTGACAGTGATTAACGTGAGAGGAGCTTAAGATGAGAACCCAGTCAGACGCGACGCTTCAAAGGGCTTCATTTATTTTCTTGGTTGACATTATCGCGAAAATGACACATTTAATAATTAAAACATCACGTTTAACTCGCTGAAACAAAACATATGCTTAATATTTTCAATTTGCAGGCTAAGGATTATAAATTTGTACTAAAATAAAAAACTTCGAGTCCAAGATGTCATTTTTATTGGGTGACGATAGTATGCTTGATAAGATATAAATTTCTAGGCGACGTTGACAAGTATGAGAAATTAATCTTATTTATTTCTATTTATTTTGTCTGTTATTTTCTTAACCATTAGATAGATTTGAATTAATTTATTTAATTATCTAACGACGTTGAAGTGTAATAGCTTATAGCCAGCCCATCCCTAGGGGCAAAATGAGAACTTCTTACATGCTTCTCACATTAGCATTTCAAGCACGTGGAGCCACATTCAAGTACGCGATACAATTTGGCGGAAGTTTCCGTATGCCGCGAGGAGTATTGATAGAGAAGGGGCCCGCACTCTGCATGCATCTTGAGGCGACAAACCGTCGGATCGGGTTCGGGTCACTGTACGTTACCCTGATTGGGTCAAATAAAGTTTTCGGGTAGAGTCGAGAGCCGAGGATGAGACAGTCACACAGGTGCGTGAACGTCACGTACTCTTTCAAAATTCCGGTCCGGTTATTCGTTATCGGGTCGCTGGTTATTACAACTGACGAGGACCAGTCAAGCGTGGGACCCAGTGACCAAAAGTTGGTTACACTAATGGACGTTTTTCTTGGCTCCCTTTCTCGTGGCTGTGGACTTGGGGGACTTCAAGGACGTGAGGAAGACCCGGAAGCGAGTCCCCACCAAATATTCCACTATAAAGAGTATACCTGCTTCTTAGGGATGGCAACGGTTCCCCGTTAAGGTGAACCTGCACCGACCTGACCCACTTAAAGTGGGTTCGGGTTTATATTTTTTTCCCCTTGGGATGAGTTTGGTATTTCAGAGTAAAACCGGGTTTGGGGCGGGGACGGGTTTTGCCCCCACAAATCCAACCCCGTTCAATATTTATTAAAAAATAAAATATTTAAAAGTAAATATATAATAAAAAAAATATATTAATAAAATTTATATTTAATAAAATATTTATATTAAGTATTTATATATTTATAAATTTATAATATTTATTTTAAATTTATTTTATTTATTTATTTTTTATTTTTTTTAATATTAAATATATCATAATGGGCGGGGCGGGTTTTTTTGCCCGTGGGGCGGGGACGGTTTACAAACGGGTTTTCACGGGGACGGTTTCCCCGGAATTTCACGGGGTAAGGACGGGTTTCCAAAAACCCGCCTCACCCCGCCCCGCCCCGCCCGTTGCCACCCCCCCTAAGTGCCTCTACATTCTAATTTAATCCACTATAAAATGTTACTCCTGTTTTAAATAATTATATTACAACTAAACAAATCTCGTGGCATACTATATTAAAAATAAAAAACTTAGTCCAAAGTAATTTCCAGTAAGTTAATCGCCACAGGGTAAGTTTACTCTACGTTAGGGAATGCGTGACTCTTACGATGTGAGAGTGTGTTCAAACTCCGGGCAATCCAAACCCAGTTCGTTAATTAAAGTGTAAAACATCTTTTTTAGCCTCTAGGGAGAGATTATATTTACGTGTACATGGTCGTGTGATATAATATATGACACATAGGTGCGTCAAAGTCACTTGCGGGGGGGGAGTGACAAATGAGAAAAAAAGCGTTACGGAGCCGTAGTAGATGAATGATGATGGTCGTTTCGTTAATAAAGAGTGGCTAATAGATTTTAGTTCAAAGAGTCATTTCTCTTATTAAGTAGAGTAGAGCGTCGCCGCTTTCGGTGGTCCCCACACGAAACCGGTTTCACACGGACGCACGCTCACCCTCGCGGCGTTTAAAACATGACAGTTAAGATCCGGCTGTTCTCGACGAGCGTTTTTTTTTTTTTTCTACCTTTTTTTAATCCAGCGACATCTGGGCCCCACGTCCCCCTCCTCGACTCCCGCAGCTTCCAGCTAAGCAAGAGAATTAAGTCTCCTACGCCCCGAATCAGCGGCTGGGATCCTCGATTTTATGGAAAAAAACGGAAAGTCAGGTGGGACCCGCGCCAGCTGGATGGAATCTCACGTGACGCGGGGTGGTTTTTGAGAAAACGGTTGACCGGAGTAGACGACACGACGACGCGAAAAAAGAAAAAGGCCCTCCCCATTCGTTCCGCTCCGCGGTTCGGCCCAACCGCCCACGTGGACTTTTTCGGTCTGGAACCGGATCGTGAACCGGGTCCGGATTCCGGAGAGCCGAGGCAGTTGGACAGTAGGGAGTCGTCCGAGTCGGATGCTGTCGTTTAATGGGGTATGACAGCTGGCGACGACAAACCTGACCATTGGTTGAACCGTAGTTTGATTTTTTTTTTTTTTAATGATGAATATAGGTGTAAATGCCAAAATGTAGTTGGCCCATCTAAGGTGAGCCCAATCGCCTATTAGCTCATCGACCATCACAAACTCATCACTAAGCTGTCCATCAATTTTTGGAGCCGCCTATTAGTAACCCAATTGTTGATCAGCATCACTGCCACATCATCAACCGCATCACTGCCACATCATTGACCACGTCACCACCACATCATAAGCCGCGTCACCACCATATCATCAGTCGCATCACCACCACATCATCAGTCACGTCACTGCCATATCATCGACTGCAACACTGCCACATCATCAACTGCATCACCACCAAAGTCGTCATAGTCAGCACCAACTCACCACCTTCAAACCATCGTCGACAACTATGTCACTTGATAGCAAGCCTGTAAGTCGATCCTGATTCGGTGGAGCGACAAAAGAAAGAGAGCGCTAAATTCTCCACTCTCACTCCACTAGAGAAGCCAAATACAGCAAAAGGACTTATGTCGACTCCCCCATCTTGAGGATTGACAGAGACAAAGGAGGAAACATCACAATCTTCCCCCTCTTCTCACTCTACCAGCAAAAGAGAATTGACCTCCTCTTTTCTGGGATCGACCTTCTACAAACAACACTTGACCGGCTACAAATAGCTAGAAGTGCTACACCAAAAGGGTCAAAAATCATTCTCTCAGAAAAAGCAAAGACATTCTAGATCAAGAAGTTTACTCGCTCAACCCTCAAGTTCGTCGAAGCTCAAGCAATTCGTCTGTAACTACTCTGTACATTCACTGGTGACATCAACACGTCGAAAAACACACAAAACACAAATCACTACAACTATTGTCGTTCGTGCACACTCGCTCGGAGGCTCGCTGCTCGTTGTCAACTCGCAGGAGGCAGTAACTTTGCCAAAAATACACGGAGATCGAATTAGAGGAAGGCTAGGAGATCGAATTCCCACAATTTTCTAATTTGTAACACAAAACTTGTAATTTTCTCTGTAACTCAATCGAATTAATTAATTGGTTGCCTCGTTTTGCGTATCAGGGGTTTTTCGTCGCTACAATAGGATAATGAGTTTTTCTATTATTGAAAACATAATTGGGTTACGGACCCGCTTGGACCGGACTATCGGTCCAATTGGGTTTAACCGGTCCAATTTTTAAAACACGATGGTCCAAACAAAGGTAGAACAACTTATGCATAATAAAAAGTTAAACTTTTTCTAAAAATTAATAAATGTAATAGAATTACATCCTCTTGGTGATGCACGTATCCTCTTGAGTATGGTTGAGAGAGGGAGAGAGGGATCGGCCTAAAATGAGGCGATATAATGGATCCTCATGGTTTTGTTTGAGCATTCAAGGTTCTAGATCCAAGCCCTTTAATTTTTTTTTGCAAAAGGCAAAGGATGTATTTTATTAGTGCGTAAAATACATCAAAGCCAACTTTGGAATTTCTCACAACTAGGGATTGCAGCTGTTAACCAATTCATCAGCCCTAGAGTTTGGTGACCTAGGAACATGACTCAAAATTACATTATGTGAATCCAAAAAGAACCAGATGTTACGAAATTCAGTAGTGAATCTCCACGGTGGTGCCACTTCCTTATTGGCCCATTCAATAGTGTTAAGGGAATCCCCTTCCACGACTGAGGGGTTAATATTCCTTTCCTTCATAAGCCTGACTCCCTGTACTAGGGCTCTTGAACAGCCTTCCACGAAAGACTCTACTGTTATGCTCCTGCCATATAGCCTAGGGAATATATGCAAAAGTCACAATTTAATAAGAGTCTTCCCTCGGTTACCACCATGAAATAACTGAAAAGGGGAAGGAGCTTTCGCCAAATAACCGAGACATTGAGGCATATAATTTCTGATCCGTATACCAGAGCCCCGTTTGGTGTACCCAATTTTTGCTGCATCCAAGCCCATTAATTTAACTGCAACAGTCTATGCAGATCTCACGCCCATTAGTTTAAGTGCAGCAGTCTGTGCAGATCTCACGGCCATTATTAGTTCAAGGCCCAATTTATGTTCTCTTTTTTAACTTTGTAGTTGTTCTAATCTTTTAGTAAGTAGACATAATATCCGCGAACTTTATGTTGTGGGATTAACCAGATTACAATATGACACAGTGTAGAGTTCTTGTTCATCATCATCTGTTCAGATATTAATTCAGAGATTAGAAGAATAATTAACGGGATGTTCTTTTACTTCAAAGCCAAACGTGCAGGTGCAGCCTCGTTTAATTTCTTCACCCACCGTCGGCGGCCATCACGAACCCCACAAGAAGCTGCCTCTCAAAAAGTTCACGAGTATGAACAGAAACTAATTTAACTTCACGGGCATCAGTGCGTCACTTGAGTTCATCTGTTCATGGGTTTCCCCCCGGTCACACTTCATCCCTTTTTTCACTTTAATTTGTCCCTCTTCTAGTGCTTTCAAGACGAAGAAATCACACTGGAAATATATCTGATCAGAGTAGGACTCTTTCGGCTAAATGGGTGATCATCTTCTGCTCAAAATACACAGCAAATTAGTCCCAAAATCGTCGTTTATGCATTTTGGGCAAGACTATTCTAGTTTTGAAACGCAAAATGTGTAATTGGGAATGTGTTTGTCAAGCAGCTGCAGGTTTGATTAAACAGAACTCGATTGATTGCCAGTCTGATATCTATGCAAACGAGCAACTGTGTTTTGAGTTTCACTTGCTTCCTCCTTGTATGAGTCATTGATTGGTCTAGTGGGGTGATTTCTTGCAACCAACACATGATCTGTCTCTTCTCTGATCTGTTTCTCATTTCTGGGTATGAAACTATCAATCGGTTTGATATTATTATTCTCCGCTATTGAGGGGTTGAGCCATGTTGAGAATGGATTTCAATTCACTGAAACTAAAACTCAATGTAGAGACAGTTTGCATATCGAACGATATTTTATGAAAGAGTTCCAACGATCTTCCCAACTCCTATCTGAACAAAAAGGGGTTATTGGGATACAGAATTCGGCTCAAGATTCATGTTTCACACAATGTACATACAAGAAGAAAGGGACTGCTACTGGACCCTCACAAAGAAGATGCTTAGCTCTGGCCCACCGGTCCCGTCCGGATTGACAATGTACAAGGCCTCAGAGTCTTTGGACCCCACCACCCTCTCGAACCGGGCCCTCATGTACGTCAACTCGCCGTCGACGGACTCTTTCTCCGTCGGACAGGGGAGAACTCCGGCGCCCATGGAGACCCCCCTTAAGAGTTGCATCACATGGACCACGTCGTAGGATGTTTGCTTCCGTCGGATGGAGTAACCGATCTTGCGCCCATTGCAATAGACGGCCCAGATCAACTCGTCCAACAACTTCTTCTTATGTGTCCTGGTCTCACTCTCCAGTGCAATCCTCACCAGGCCAGAGGCCATCTCCTTGTGCAGGGCATTAGTGAGTATGGGGAGCTCTATCACAAAGTTGGGTGACAACTTGGGGTCCTCTTGGATGGCCAAGCTCACCCTGCCTCGCCGGTAGCCGAACAGGGTGCAGGTGATCAGGCTGTTGGACAGTATGGCCTTCCGGGGACGACCCAGCAGGGCCACCACTTTGCAACCGGAGCTCAACAGGGAGAACAACTTCAACATGTGGAGGAACCTCCCGTTCTTCTTCGACCGCCGGTCACCGGGCGCAGCGCGGTGGAGGAGCGTCGAGATCACCGGATTTTCCTCAAGTTGCATGGCCTGGTGATCGGTTGCAGCATGTGAAAGGATGTCCCGGGGTGACAGACAGTTGGAAGAAGAAATAGGTGGAGAGAGTGGTGGTGGTGGTGGTGGTGGTGGAGGTGGTGTGCTTTCCTTGAGGGTTTCAGTGAAAAGGATATCATGGCCATGGAGGTATATATAGGGTGAGAGATGATTCTAGGGGGTGGTTAGTGTTGTATTTGGAATCTATGGAGTTGGGTGCAAAAAGGGGGACCTGCCCTTCAAGTTGGTTAAGAGAGAGAGTTTGAAGGGGTAGATGTGACCATGTTTAGTGATGGAAAGAGAGGAGGTGAATGTGATAAGATAAGGCAGATTGGACCACAATGAAAAAAGTGGTGGAAGATGGAAAAAAAGGGCTCTCTGTACTCTAGTTTGGCATGTGCTCTTCTGATCATTACTGTGTATATCTATCATGCCTTTGCACTTTCTGCTTTCCATCCCATCTAAAAACCTTCATTGGGTTTATTTTAATTGACTTCCCAACTCCCAACTCTTTTGCTTCTTCTCCCCTCTCCTGCTGATGATATAGACCCTAAGATGTAGTCCGGAAGCCCTGATTACTAACTTAGACTGTAGCAAATTGTAAAGAGAAGAATATACATAGTGAGCACAGACGAAAACTGTTCCTCATGACTTGAATAACTAAATATCAGAGGAAATGATAGCATTATTTCTCATCCGAGTTAGTTGAATGATTTCAATACACTTTCAGCTAACTTTAGACCTTCCAAATTGATTTATTTATGCCAACAGAACCCAACCATCATCAGTCAACATTGTACTCTAGCGCTTTGTCCAGAGCCAGATAACCTTGGAAGTTCTTTGAATGGGGCATGATGGAGCAAAATAACATGGGGGTAGGGGACTGATATGCTCTTTTAACTGAATAAAGAGAAAAACTCACTGAGGATAGGACCCAGAAAGCACACATGATGATACCCTCAAATCCTCATCATAAAACTTGCAGAGATAACTGTGATGCAGAGACAGAGCTTTATGGACTTAAGCATCACCATCAGTGAGCTTTATTTGAATGCACTTTAGGTCATGGTGCTATCATTCTTTCCAAATGAAAGGGCTCTCACGTATATATCTCTCTGTCCCTCAATAATTAAGCCAGTCTAATAATTGAGGCCATGAGAGCATCAAGGGTAAGTGGTAGTTTGTGAAACTTTTGCAAGTACTTTAGGTAGGAGGAGCAATCACTTCTGCCAGATTGTTCAGAAATACTGAAAGGGTGTGAGATTTTGATGCCCAGTTGTCATTTCTTTAAGAATGATCTCTATGCCCTCCAAGCAGTGAAGACAAAGTGTTTGAGAGTACTGGAAAATTCTCTTCAGCATTGAGTCAACTACCTGACTCAGCTGAGTCCTTGTTCATGTCTTCTCCTCATCTGCCAAAGTTACCTTCAAACATACATCCAAATTTTAAAAGAGGAAGGATAAATAAGTACAAATATAGTGAGAAAAGCAGTGATTATTACACCATTATAGAGTAACATTTCATTGGAGAATTGTTTTGAGATTAATACATATTCTTTTTTTTTTTTTTTTTTTATATTCTAGCAAATCCTATCCAACCAAACGGAAATTACCTAACGGAGGATGTATATTGCTTGAAAACCCATGAGCAAGTCAAGCAGATTTAGTTGTTTAAATGGGTAGCCGGGGAAAAAAATGGAAGAGAAAAGGGTTAGCAGTGGATCTAAAGACTTAGAATGTAATTCGCTAGAAGAACCCATAAACTGTAAACTAGACCTTCAAATCATGTAAGGAACAGAAGAAAAAACTGTATATAAAACTAAAGAAATTGAAAAAGGGGTTACCTTCTTTAATTCATTCTTACCGTAAAGAACAAGGCCAGAGATTGCACGAAGGCCATCCATATGAGCAAAGTTGCCTAAGTGATGATGACAAGTTTTTTTCTCTTTCGTACTTCTCTCACAGAGATACCATTTAAACCTCATTCAGTGCTTGAAGATGACATTCCCAGACATGTCACATGCCCACAAACATCTGATGAACTTTGTTAGACACTGAGGGATGTCAACTGTCTCCACCACTAAGTGGGTATTGAGGAAAGCAACATGTACACACAAGTTCGCTTTCGAGAGAACCAGAGGAAATTCTACCCGGAATCACTTCAACCTGCCGAATGGGATCCATCAAAGGGTAAAGGTTCTTCCAGAAAGCAACAGTGGCACTTTATCTGTTCCATCATGGAGAAGTGTTCACACTCACCAGTCACCCCTCACAACTGCCATAAGCTGCATTCTTTGGTAAATGATTCGTATAAGTATCAATGTCACGCTCACATAACGACGCAATAGTACTGTTTTTCTACTTCACAACCACTAAGGGTTTGATTTTCTCTTTCCGCTATCTTTTTTAAATTGAATACTCCCCCTTCTCTAATTTCACCTACGTGAATACTTCCTTTTATCTGCTTTCCTTCTTCGATAGCAAATAGCCAAATACACGTTTATCACTGACTAATCCCGGAGCTCAGCCACAAAAGAAAAGAGTGTGTAAATATGCTCATTGTAAAAGGGCTAAAAAAGGGGAGATTTGAAAGTCTCGCTCAGTTGCTTGTTTTGGGCCATTTTCCACCGTCTTTCTTAAGATTGTTTTGGAGTAATCTCTCTCTCTGTAACTTACCAAATAAAATCATCATAATATGTTTTGTTTTCGTTTCAAGATTGCTCTGGAGAATTTTGGTGGGATTTGATGTGATGAGTCTCTGCCCTTATCTCACCAAATCAAGCAATGATTTAAAGCAAAGATGATTAGTTTCTTGAAAAGACGAGCTTGTACCTTCTCGTGGCCTGGATTGTTTGTCCTGTTGGACAGTTGGAGGAGGGTAGCCTCTCAACTCCCACTAATTCAGGATTTAAAAATAAACTCATAGAGACCACTCCCTTCTGGGGCTGCATATTAAAGGAAGCAGATAGCAGAATCTGGAGCCTAGTGTCCAAGAAAGGCACCAAAGAATAAATTATCTGCTGCATGCATTCTGATGGTGGCAAGGGTAAATCCTTGGGTAATTCAAACGTAAGACTGAATTTAGAGTCTCAAGATTTTGGAAGCAGTTGTCGAATTTGTGGAATTGGGAGAGAACATTGGGTGTAATTGTTTCTTGTAGTTCTTGTAGTAATAATAAATTAAACAATTACACCCAATGTTCTGCTCCCAATTCCAAGAACTCGTGGAATCAGATTTTAGTTTCACCCACTCAAGAGTATTTCCCTTTTTAATGATACAAATTGAAATTCAAAAATTATTATATATAGAACTACCCAATTCAACCAAGATCAATATTAAAATGGTTGAAATAAATCATCACAGAAATAAAATCAATAAAGTGTTCATTGGCATAACTATATCGTTTTTTAGAAAGAGAAAGGAGGCAAGAAGGATCAAAAAGTATCCAAGAAAAACATAAGAAAAGGCATAAGTTGGATACCAAGTCTACTTTTCAGAGCGGCAAAGGTGAAGCCAAAAATGGTGGCCAAGAGAAGAATAGTGAGACTAGAACTGTCAAACTCCATAAGAAAAAGGATGGTCAAAACTACACTAGAGAATTGGAAGATTTGTTGTAGGCTTCACTCAAAAATTTAGATGAATAGTAGTCTTAAAACTACATTAGAGTTGTTGCTCATGTAATGAGGGGAGTACCCCCCCAACTCAGGTCAAGGGGTTGGATTCTTCCCTTCTATTATTTGGTGAGTGCTCCTTCCCTCGGGCCAAGTTTGGTTGATTTTGGCGATTGACCTAACCCAACTAGGATTTATATGAATAGTAGTCTTAAAAAAAAGGTTATATTCTATCCACACAAAATTTGTTTAAACCAATGTTTTAAAAACTGACCATCAAACTGGTTGTATGTCCAGCTTTGGTCGAACGACAGAGTCGATAAGAACTGTTAGACATCAAGTATCACCTACTGATACAGTCAAAGATACACAAAGAGTTGCACCCCAAGTATCAGAAGATCGTACAACCGACAGTACACTCTGACACACCTTCCTTGTTAGACATATAATTAGTTACGGATTCTGTAATCTTATCCAGCTGTAATCATAATCTTCTTGATTTTATTCTGTAAACTTTCCTAGTCCAACTAGGAAACAAACACTCACAAAGTGTATATATGTACCACTGTACAACTGAATGAAATTCAATTGAAATTAAACATTTACATGGTATCAGGCTAGACCCCTGGCTCCACGTAAAAACCCTAATTTGCGTGAAACCCTAGCACCCCTCTTCCAGTTCCTCTTCTGGTTCTCGATCCTTTGCTACAATGGCCAATGAAAGTTCCCCTCAATCGTCCACCACCCCTACAACTTCCCTCCTTGCTCACTTGCATACTCCAAGTCGGGGTGCTCTCTTCGACCTCAGCCAGACGTTAGGCCAAATTTATGTGACTATGAACAACATCACGCATCATGTCTCCATCAAACTTGATCGCGACAACTACTTACTACGGCGCCAACAATTTCTTCCAGTATTCAATAGTCAATCCCTCATGGGATTCGTTGATGGCTCCATTCAACCACCACCTCAGTACTCTACTGCGGACTCCTCTAGAGTCACGCCCGAATACATCTAGTGGTGTGGCCTCGACCAAACGATCCAGAGTTGGATCGTGGCAACCTTGTCCAACGCTGCGATTGGACAAACAATCAGCCTCACCAGTGCCTCGGCAATGTGGCTTAAACTCCAACGAGTCTATGCCTCAAACTCTCAAGCTCAGTTGAACCATCTTCGGTTCACTCTACAGACCCTGCGGAAAGGGTCTCTATCCATGGGAATTTATCTAGATCGCGTCAAAACCATTGAGGAAGATCTTGCTGCTTCCGGACAACCACTCGATGACCAGACTGTGACACACTATGTGGTTAATGGACTAGGCCCTGACTTTGAATCGTTTGCTCAAACGGTTACCGGACAAGTTGATCTGGTGAGCTTCGACACTCTCACAAATCTATTGCTAACTCTGGAGCATCGCCTCCAGTTACAGGTTCATTTGCAAAAATTGGACTCCTCCTCTAGACCCTCTCTCAATGTTGCTACACGAGGCCACCACGGTGGTGGTCACGCTGGTCGTGGCCGACATTCTAGAGGTCGTGGCCAGAACAGTGGTTGTGGTTTCAAAAGAAACCAGCAAGATCGAAGTGATTCCTCAAATTGTCCTCTTTGCCTGATTTGTAATAAAAGAGGTCATACTGTCATTCATTGCCACAATCGGTTCAATCTAAGCTATCAACCGCCTGCTCCTCCAGAAGCTCACTCGGCGCAACTAGACAATTCCTCTGATTCAGCATGGTACATTGATTTTGGGGCGTCACACCACATATGCTCGGACACTTCACTGCTGATTGACCACTCATACAATGGACCAGACCAAGTTATGCTTGGTAACGAATCCAGTTTACCTATTTCAGCCATTGGTGCACTCAATCTTACACCATCTTTACCACTTCAAGGAGTTCTTTCTGTTCCCTCTTCCCTTAAGAATCTATTATCAGTTTCAAAACTTACCTCTGATCATAATTGTCAAGTTATTCTTGATTCTAATGGTTTTCGTATACAGGAAGCCAATACAGGCAAACTTCTGCTCAAGGGACAGAGTAGGAACACCCTCTATGTCGTCGACCACAATGCTTCACCAAGTTGCTTACTGTCTTCTGTGTCTAATTTCTTTTTCTGGCATCGTAGGTTAGGGCACCCCGGTGCTTCTGTCATGCGTCATATTTTTCGCAATCTTAATATTGTTGTTTCGGATTCTACTAATAATACATGTCATGTTTGTTGTATCATCAAGTCTACTACTCTTTCTTTTCTCCTCCTCTCAAACGCGCCCCCCGTCTAAGTTGCACATGATTTCGGCAAATATCTGGGGACCTTGCCCCAACGCTTCTATCAATGGATATCACTATTATATCTCCTTTGTCGATCACTATTCACGATTCACTTGGCTGTTTTTGTTATCATCTAAAACCGAAGTTCCATATATTTTTGCCAAATTTCAGATCATAGTTGAAAATCAATTTTCGACTAAGATTAAAGTCTTTCAGCCAGATGGCAGCACTGAGTTCATGAGTAAGAAATTTCAAGACCTCCTGTCCACCTCGGGTATCCACCACAATGTCTCTTGCCCCTATACACCACAACAAAATGGCTTAGTTGAAAAGAAACATCGTCACATCATGGAGATGGGCATGACCCTTCTTGCACAAGCTTCAATGCCCAAATCCCACTGGGACTCTGCATTTGCTACATCAGTTTACATTATCAATCGTCTCCCACCCCAATTCTTCATTCTAAAAGTTCGTTTGACGTCCTTATTGGTAAACCACCAGATTATTCCTTGCTTCGAGTGTTTGGGTGTCTATGTTACCCACATCTTCGCTCAGTTCACAAACTTGAAGATAGGTCGACAACATGTGTTTTCTTGGGTTATCATCCCAATTACAAATGATATAGATGTCTTGATGTCGCCAAAAATAAAGTATATGTCAGTCGCAATGTGGTCTTCGACGAGACTATTTTTCCCTACTCCCATCCTACCCTACTTCCTACGCCAAAGCCCTCATCTTCATCCACCGCACCTTTAATTCCACTTCTTCCTCTACCTCCCATTGTACCTTCTCCAGTAACTTCTATTGTACCTTTGGCTGCAATTCCAAATGTCACTCACATTGTAAGTACACACACTAGTCCCACAACTGACAACTTCTCCTCGGTTCCAGAAATACGACCCCGAGCACGACTGGGTGCTCCTCATGCCACCCATCCCATGACTCACTACAAGAAATTTTTTTTTTTGTAACAATACTTTTAACCACAATAATTTTTGTTACTAAAAGGGGTTTTTAACCACAAAATAATTTTTGTTACTAAAAGGGGTTTTTAACCACGAAATTTTTATTTCGTGGGTAAAAGTCTTATTTTTAATAGTGATAATTTTATAAGTCATAATACCCACGAAATGTAAAATTTTGTGGCTAATAACTTTTTTTTTTATTTTTTTATTTTTTCTAACTTTTAGCCTCGAAATGTTTAGTTTGTGGTTATATGTCTTTATTTAGCCACGAATTTTTTTTTTTTTTTTTTTTTTTTTTTTTAACTTTTCCGTCTTTGTAGCCACAAAATATATATTTCGTGGTTTAATATCTTGATTTAACCACGAAATCTTATTTTCGTGGTTAAATGTCTTTATTTAACCACAAAATCTTAGTTTCGTGGCTAAAGGTAGTCCCTAAATTTTAAGCCCACGCCTGTTCTTCTTCCCGTTTCCCTCTTCTTCCCGCGGTTTTCCTCCTTTCTTCTTCCCGTGGTTTTCCTCCTTTCTTCTTCCCGTTTCCCTCCTTTCATCAACATTGCGCGTTTCCTCCTTCCAGCTCTCTTCTCGTTTTGGATTGGCAGCACGCGACGACTCCATCGGCGAGTGGAGGGCAAACAGCAGACATTTTCACAAGAAAACTTCTACAAACCGAAGGGAATCTATTGGGCAAGGGGATTCACGCATTTTAGAGTCCTCCATTGTTGGAGCGAAGGTATTATTTCCAATCTTTTGTTTATTTTCTTCTTCCCTCTCGACTCTATTTCCAATCTTTTGTTTATTTTCTTCTTCCCTCTCGACTCTCGTTTACAAGGGCTTGCAATCGTAATTTTCCCTAGTTTCCGGTTGCCAATCGTCTCTCGCTCTCGTGATGTGGCTTGCAACTTGGGTTGATTGCTGCTTATCTGTACTGCATATCTGTATTGCTTTTTTTTTGTCTGAATTCTTATCTGTATTGCTTGTTGTTTGTCAGAATGCTCTGTCTGAATGCTTTGTCTGATAAATGTATCCTTTAATCTCAGTGGAATGGTCGCTGCTAAACATTCATTTATTTTATTGATGAACAGTAAGACAGCGACACTGTTGAACTTGTTCTTGCTTGCGGTTTCTTCGCTAGATGTAATCTTTCCTTTCTAGCGGTTTGTTGGAAGGAAATATGTGTTTAGTAATGGAAAAGTTTAAGCTGTTTAGACTTTGTTGTTTCTGCGCAACTCACGAAGCGTGTCACAGTGCTAGTCTTGTCATTCGTCAGAATGAATGGGTTGGACATAATTTTACTTCCTACTTCTGTTTTCCTTTCAAGAAATAGGAAAGAACACTTTTCTTCTGTATTAGCTGTCTTTTGCTTCTCAAGGGTAAAGGATGTACGCTAGTGGTATAGCAAGTGGTATGTTACTGTCCGATCTAGTAATGAGGTTTCAAAGATGAAGAGTGAGAGTTTCTGTTTTGGAACCATGTGAACAAGGAAATGGTTTCTTATTTGGAGCAGTGAAACAAGCGCCGTTAGTAAGAGGTTGGCAGGCACTCTTATGAAAATGCCATCCCAAGCGATATGCCTTTTATGTTGAATCTGATGTTGGTAGATCTTCATATTTTGGGAACTTAGGTTCTTGTTAAGCCTTTCACAACTAGTTATCATTAACTGATCTAAACACACTAAAAAGTTGGACTTACAATTGAAAAACGTATAATTGTTGCTAAGCTGCAAGCTTCTTGGGTGCTTCATGCTCTTGAATCATCTTCACAGCCTCAACTTTAAAAAGTTGAACAGCTGATCATGGTGTCAAATGAAGATATAACCTGATAGCTGATTATACAAATAGAAAAGAGTAATGTCTCTCTCATTTCCTCACTCTCTATCTCATTCCCTCTTTCTCCTCATTTCCTCTATCTCATTTCCTCTCTTTCTCTCTCATTTCATCTCTTTCTCTCTCATTTCCTCTCTTTCTCTCTCTCATTTCCTCTCTCTTTTCCTCTTTTTCTCTCTTTCATTTCCTCTCTTTCTCTCTCTCATTTCCTCTCTCATTTCCTCTTTTTCTCTCTTTCTTTTCCTCTCTTTCTCTCTCATTTCCTCACTTTCTTTCTCTCATTGCCTCTCTTTCTCTCTCTCATTTCATCTCTTTCTCTCTCTCATTTCATCTCTTTCTCTCTCATTTTTCTCACTTTCTCTCTCTCATTTTTCTCACTTTCTCTCTCTCATTGCCTCTCTTTCTGTCTCTCGTTTCATGTATTTCTCTCATTTCCTCTCTCTCTCTCTCTCTCATTTCCTCTTTTTCTATATCTCATTTCCTCTCTTTCTTTTTCTCATTTCCTCTCTTTCTCTCTTTTCCTCTCTTTCTCTCTCTCATTTCCTCTCTTTCGCTATTTTCTCCTCTTCTCTCTCATATAGGTAGATATCAAAGGAGATCTTAAGTTCGAGTTTTTCCTTAGTTGATGATTGATGGCAGCTGTTTTTTCATTATTAGAAACTTATCTTCCGTAAAAATTGTGCCTTGAGTGTGTTGGTTGTGATTTCATATTCTGTGTTTTTTCATGTTTAATTTCAGATAATTTAGAAAGTCTATAAAGTGGATATTGAGATTTAGGTAGGACATAACTGAAAGATTATATGAAGTATTACTGTGAGAACATGTTTGCCACATCAGGTGAGATACTTCAGGAAGTTTAAAGCTGAGGATTTTTATGAAGCTTATGCTTTTATCCAGGTAAATATCATTTTCACAGTTATGATTTGTGTTGATGTATCCAAATCTAATAGTTAATATTTTGTGGTAGAATTACTTTGCTGTTGATATACTACATGACAACCTCTGCCAAGAAGTTGTTTTGAGGACTATGAGTGATATATTCCGGACATATAGACGAGAGTTGAGTGCATGGTTTCAGCAGCATGGAGGAGATCCTGAAGGTCGATTGACTCCTTTTCCTAATGTAGACGACACTGATTGGAAATGGCTTTGTGACAATATTTTTGCAACTAAGAGTTTTCAGGTAATTGAATTTGGAAACGAGAGTATTATTCAAATTTGACTCGTGTTTAAATCTTTGGAATTTTATGTTATATTTAAATGATTACATGATCGATCTGCCCAAAATAAAGTTAACATAAGCAAGTTGAAAGTTAGACACACAGCAGGGCAAAAATCATTTCAGCGTCTATTTGATGAAATGATAAGTTTCATCTTGTGATTCTACTTTAATTAAACTTTCTCTTATCAATTGTTAATTTGCTTTCCTTGTATCACTTGTAGGGTACTGACAACAGTCCTATCAATCAATTCAAACAAACACATTTTTCAAGGAAAGGAGCTTGGGGTGCAAGGGCAGAAGAAAAATATGTAAGTAAAATTTAAATTAAGTATAATTTTTTTTTAAATGTATTGTGGTATCATTAGCATCAATAGACTATTTTATGTTGGACAGAACCTTATGTTGGAGGCAAAAGAGCAAGCAACACAACAAGAGACTCCTCTGAATGAAAAATAAATTGTAGAAGATGTTTTAGGGTCGAGGTCTGGTTACATAAAGGGCCAAGGTCTGGCGCAACCAGTTGTACCTAAGAGACCTCGTGGTGCATCATCTTCTTCTTCGTCTATTCAGAACTTGATTGATCAGGTACGTGAAGAGCATAGGCGTGAGATAGAAAAGCTGAAGGAGGAAAAAAGTCGCGAGATCGAAAAGATGGAGGAAAATAGTCGCCAGTTAGAGGAAATGTGTAGAGAGATGATTCAAATTATGCAGGGGTTACGTGACCCGTGACCTTTCAATATGGTTAAGTCTTACTTGTTTTTACACAACTTCACTTTCACCTTTTGAACTGTTTGTGATGAATTTAAATAGAACATTGTGAATGAATTGTGAATGTAAGTGAATTGTGAACTTTGTAAATGAATTGTGAATGATTTATGTACTTTGCGAATGAATTGTGAATGAGAAGAACTCAATTGTGATGTTTTTTTTTTTTTTTTTTTTGTCAGCAGTGATGAAATTTAAGCAAGTTTATGTAGTTTAAAAAACTCATATAAATTACAAATAACCAAAAAAATAACTTTTAACGGTTAAAAAGTAAATACTTTTAACCACAAAATTAAAACTTTCGTGGTTAAAAGTAAATACTTTTGACCACGAAATAAGAATTGTGTGGCTAAAAGGTGAATTTTTTAGCCACAAACCAAAAAATTTCGTTGCTAAATACAGACTTGTTTTAGCCACGAAATTGATTTCGTGGCTAAAAATAACAACTTTTAACCACGAAACTGAATAATTCGTGGCTAAATGTCATGAAGTTTTCGCCACGAAATTAATTATTTTGTGGCTAAAAGTTGCTAGATTTAGCCACGAAGCATGAAATTTCGTGGTTAATACTTTTAGCGACGCTTTATTTGTAACGAACTTTTAACCACGAAATTTCGTGGATAAAAGTGTTAGCCACGAACTGGATACTTTTAGCCACGAAAAATTTTGTGGTTAAAAGCCTTTTTTCTTGTAGTGACTACACGATCCATGACCAACTCCCTCCAGTCCCGCACCTTTCTCACCTCTAAGCATACTTTACCAACCCACAACCCCACATTTGTACCCACTTGTTACAGTCAAGCAGTGAAGTCCCCGGAATGGCAGACTGCAATGAATGAGGAATTTAATGCTCTGCTAACAAACCACACATGGTCTCTTGTTTCATTACTGCAGGGTCGAAGGGCGATTGGTTGTAAATGAGTCTTCCGAGTGAAGACAAAACCTGATGGCAGCATTGACAGGTACAAAGCTCGTCTGGTAGCCAAGGGGTTCAACCAGCACGAAGGATAGGACTACTTTGAAACATTATGATGCAGTTTGTCAGCTTCACAAATCTCTTTACAGACTGAAGCAAAGCCCTAGAGCGTGGTACCAACGACTTACATCTTATCTCATTGACCTTGGATTTGCTTTATTCAAAGCAGACTCCTCTCTCCTCGTCAGGGACACCTCCACAGCCACTATCTTTGTTTTGATTTACGTCGACGATATCATCATTACCGGCAGTTCTGCAAAGGATATTGCTTACCTTGTCGCCCATCCTGATGCAGTTTGTCGGCTTCACAAATCTCTTTACGGACTGAAGCAAAGCCCTAGAGCGTGGTACCAACGACTTACATCTTATCTTATTGACCTTAGATTTGCTTTATTCAAAGCGGACTCCTCTCTCCTCGTCAGGTACACCTCCACTACCACTATCTTTGTTTTGATTTACGTCGACGATATCATCATTACCGACAGTTCCACAAAGGATATTGCTTGCCTTGTCGCCAATCTGCAACGAGAGTTCTCCATCAAGGACTTAGGTGCTCTCCACTACTTTCTTGGGATTGAGGTTACCCCACTACAAAGTGGTCTTCACCTTGCTCAGACTAAATACACTACTGATATTTTGTCTCGGCTGGGTCTCTCTGAAGTTAAACCATTGTCCACTCCAATTGTTACCGGCTCCAAACTATCAAAATATGAAGGCACTCCCCTATCCGACCCCTCCCTCTACAGAGACACGGTCGGCGCCTTGCAGTACCTTACCCTGACACGGCCAGACATTCAATATGCTATCAATCAAGCTTGCCAATTTCAACAAAATCCCATAGACATACACTGGTATGCGGTTAAAGGCATTTTGCGTTATCTTAAAGGTACTCTCAGCTATAGCCTAGTTATTCATCCTTCCTCTGATCTAGGAGTGGACGTATACTCTGATGCCAACTCGGGCGGTGTCCCGATGATCGACGTTGTGTAACCAACTTCTGCATTTTCCTTGGGGGCTCACTCATTTCTTGGTGCTCCAAGAAACAACCGACGGTTGACCGTTCCAGTGCAGAAGCAGAATACCGAGCACTAGCTATTGCTACTGCAGAAGCTACATGGGTTCTTCATCTATTCAAAGAACTCAAGGTGTTCGTATCCAGCCCCCTAATAATTTGGTGTGACAACCTATCAGCCACATACATTGCAGCTAATCCCATGTTTCATGGCAGAGCCAAGCATGTTGAGCTTGACTAACATTTCATTCGTGAACGAGTTACTTCTGGTCTGTTGCAAGTCAAATACATCTCGAAACACGATCAAGTTGCTGATGTTTTCACCAAGGGTCTTTCCAAGTCTCAATTTGTGAAGTTTCTTTCCAAGCTTCGTGTCTTCTCCAAGCCCCTCAGCTTGCGGGGGAATGCTAGAGATCAAGTATCACCTACTGATACAGTCAAAGATACACAAAGAGTTGCACCCTACGTATCAGAAGATCGTACAGTTGACAGTACACTCTGACACACCTTCCTTGTTAGACTTCTAATCAGTTACGGATTCTGTAATGTTATCCAGCTGTAATCATAATCTTCTTGATTTTATTCTGTAAACTTTCCTAGTCCAACTAGGAAACATACACTCACATAGTGTATATATGTACCACTGTACAACTGAATGAAATATGATTGAAATTAAACATTTACAAGAACACAACTAGCGTCTGGTTCTGGTTCAACCGGGTCGTTGGACCGGCTTGTTTGGTTTTTGAAACATTGGTTTAAACACCTATATGAAAATATATTTATTAAAATTAATTGTGGTTATTTTCTTATAGAATTATGTTAAATACAGTCGTACAAAGAAACTCTTTACGCACAAAAAGAAACTACAAAAGGAAGCTAATTTAACGGAACCGTTGGCATACATCTGTAAATAATTTATTAGAGAACATTACACCCAGTTATATATGGACAAGAACAGCCATTGCTTAGCTGTTTTTCCTGATCAACCATTGACTCGAATATTTCATTAGGTATGGCGCCCTTTGGCGAAGTATAAAAATGAATGGAAGGGTTGAGCACAAACACACTCCTCTTTCTTATCATACTCAGTCCTTGTGAATTTCATTTGGAGAAGGCATACAGTAAGTTTCTTGCAATTCTTTTCTCTTAGTTGGTTTCTTTTTATTGTTCATCCTAAAGTTGAGAGTTATTTTATGTTTGTATGGCTAACTTACATTTCCATTTTTTGTGTCTAAGGAATGAAGCCACCCATTGAAATGTTGGTGTATGAGGTAAAAAACTTGTGTGGAGATATAAGTGGCCTACTGCTTTTTCTTTTATTTTAGCATAGAACGACGAGGTCAGGTGTTCAATCCCAAAGAAGAAAGCCGTCTAAGGGCTCAACAGTGACGGTTTATGATTTTTGAAACGTATTCAATTTTTTTATCCTCATGTTGTTAATTTTTTTACATAGATCTTTCTGGACCACCTTCTAGATAGATTCTTCTGCCCTCATTTTATATATATTTGTATGCATGTATATTCTTCTCGATCCTTTTGTCATTTGCATGGGACTGGGATAGTAGATACTCATGCTGCAGGGGTCTTAATTAAGCAAGGAGGCATGCTGCTATTAAGTATATATTAGTACATAAACAACAACAACATTGGTCTGTATACTAAATTTATTTCTTATTTCCCTTGTTTGTATGCACAGTTTTGCGTTTGAACCTAATGGCGTCCCTGATCTGATTAGTGAAGACGAAGCTGCAAAGTTGGACGCCATTCTTAAGAGTGGTGTTACCTTATTAGTGAAAGAAGAAGCAGCAAAGTTGGATGCCATGCACTCTGAACAGTGGAGATATATACCTTATTAGTGAAGATGAAGCTGCAAATTAAGTTGGAGGCCATTCTGAATAGTGGAGATATTTTCTATTTGCTGAATTAGGATCTTATATGTATCAAGTACTGGAACTATATTTTAGTTACACATCTTGGTTTAATTTGATGTTAAGCATCAGGCAATCCTTTTAAAAGATAATAGACAAAAGGTCATGTTCTGTGAATTTTGAGGTCTTAATTCCATTGGGTTTCTCTCTGCGAATCATGTTGTCCCTCGATTGGATATTCTGGTTAGAGGCATTGATATGGAAAGAGAAGAGTATTGGACAAGAAAAATAGTAAAAACTGCTTTCAAAACACTTATATACGTACTAAGAATATTGCAGATAGAAAAAAAAAAAAAAAAAAAAAAAAAAAAACACTGAGCTAGAACAAGGGCGATAATTAAAATGGTGATGGACAAGGAGAAGAAAAAGGCAAGTAGAACTTGGGAAACCCACGATATAAAAAAGGATATATGCATGGTTAAGATTACAAATATAGGAGACAGAGGTGGACTCATATATATATACCTTCTGTTTTGAGTCCACTCGGATCACTCGGGCCAAGTTAGGCCAAGTGTTGGGGTTGTCCCAACTAGGATTTTGATGAACACAATCTGTTTATGATACTGCTTAAAAAATTATACTTATTTGAATATTATTTATGGTGAATTTTCAATAGAACATATTAAATGACATAATACAAACAATGAAATGTACAACAAATTAAGCTATTTAATAAATATGCTGGCAAGTGATAATTATTCATTCAAAACCTTTGTGGCTTCATTAATGTTTTGCTAGGTAGTGCCCTTTCACACAGCATAAAAGTTCATATATCATTTCTTAATTGTGTTAGTCCTTCCGAATATCGTTTAGGAGAAGGCACTGATCAGCCAGTTTTTTCTTCTCTCTTACATATATAGGTCTTTTTCTCTGTCTTTTTTTCCTTTCTATAGGTCTGAGTTCTTTTATATGTGCATCTCTTTGTGTATTTTAAGTTTTTCTGTTTTTTGTGACTCAGGATGGATGCATGCATGAGAGGATGAAGCCATATATCCTGTGGAATTAATGTTGCCATTGTTTGGAATTAATGACAAGGTCAGGTGTTCAATCCCAATTTTCAAGGAGAAAGCCAAGCACAATTAATGAAGTTTTTTGTTCTCGTAAGTAGTTTAAATGGTGATTTTATATTTTTATGTTAATTAACCTTGAAGACCTTTAACCATAATCAATATATTGTTACCAAATGGTGTTAGTATATGTTCCTTCATGTGGTACTGGCACTACTTCCCTATCGAGGAACGAACGACACAAGAACATCAAGAGGGGATGTGTCGACGCGGTTGGAGTTACGAATGCTTTTAGACTCACTAATTATCAGCATGACCACATTGAATCGTTAACAAGCAATTCTCAAGAGTCATGAAGTAGAAACTTTTTTTTTTTTTTTTTTTTTTTTGCAAGTATGTATTTTTAGAGAGGTTGTAATTATTAGGCATCTAATACTTGTATCGATAATTCTTGGATGCATAACTTATAATGAATTGGTTTTGTTTGTACACAATTTAATTAACTTGAATAACATAATTTTATGTGAGTGATCATGCAACAATATAATTAATCAACTCTATAGATATGGTTACAAGTTTGGTTACAAAGTTTTAGTATCTAGACTATAACCAATTTCTAGCTATCAATGTGATCTTCAAGAATAAATAAATAAATAAATAAAAAATAAAAAATAAAAGTTTAGGTTAAGACGTACAGCTCTGAATTCTGATGATAATTATTAAAGATTATGAATGCGATTTGTGGGAGAAGATAAGGAAAAATAAGAGTGTTTCAGCGGCTCATTAATGGCGCTTTTCCGGCGGTAATGCTCTGTTTACTCCTCTGTTCCGGCGCCGGGGGCGCATCGTTTTCCCCGGAGATGATGAGCATCAACGTGTGGCCGAAGCCCCGGTGTCGTGGCCGAACCCAGAGGCGGTCCTGTTGTCTCCGGCGAAGTTCCGGATCCTCGACCCTTAATTTCCACGAACACCTCCGCGCCGCCGCTAAACGGTACCGCCGCCTCATAGTCTCCGAGCGCCACACCCACGTCGTTCCCCCCTTCGTGAACGTCTCCCGCTCGAGGCCTCCGCTGAGGGCGCTATCGATCTCCGTCCTCGACCTAATGCTCTGTTTAATTTAGTATTTTTCTTGATGGGCTGTTTTAGGCCTCTTATTTTTTGTAATGGATTTTCATAAAGAGATATTTATAATATAATGTTGTATCTATATTGCCGGCCCACGTATATATATGTATGTCATAGTTTGATAATATCATGAAAGATGGGTATTACAGCCCCCCTTGGGAGTTGGCAATCCATAAATCATATAATTTGTAAACCATAAAGAATCTGTGCTGCATGCTTATGTCCTGCTTAATTTGAATGACATTAATTGAGAAGGATTTAAGAAACTGTATTAGCAAAAAGAGTACGAAATCAGAATGAGACTGATGTATTATTACAGCTAGGAATAATTGATGTGGGCTTCTCTAATATGGGTTTCTCTAATATGGGCTTCTCTTTATGGGCTTCTCTCGTCAATGCCACTTAATATGGGCTTAACGTAGGAGGCGTTAAAATTTAAGCTATTCCTCGCCGGCGTTGTCTATAAGTGGTTAGAAGCTCCTCCTTCCTTTCTCTACTGCGGCAAAAGTCAGAAGGCGGTTCTGGGCGGAGAGGGCGGATGGGAGGAGGGAGACTCGGTGTCAATGCCTTCCGCTGCCTCCTCCTCGTCCTACGACGAAGCCCTCCTCCGGCGGGGGCGATCGTAGGATGAGGAGGAGGTGGTGCGAGGCATTGAGATCCCGAAGAATGGAGGTCCTTAATTCATCTCAGTCTTCTTTGCCGCGCCAACATCACTGTACCACATCCATGCAAGGAAGGGCTTTGTGTTTCGGTGAGAGAGAGAATCCTTTATCTCTCTGTTACGCCTCTTGGTTACTTTTCCCCAAGTCTTGGCCCTCCATGGGAATTTCCCTACGGTTTGATTGTTTCTTGGCTTCTATTGATTCTTCTAATTCTTCTACTTCATTGTAATTTTCTTCCGAGTTTCTTACAATTCTGTTAATTCTTCTGTGCGTGATATTACGAATGTGAATCTTTCTTCGTTTCTTACAGTACTACTCTTCTTCTTCGTCCCGGGACTGGGTGGGTTTTGGGATGAATCAATTTATTCGCGGGTGAGGTGGGTGATGATCGAGTACTCTTGATTTATTCCCCATCTAATTTGTTTCTCTTGATTTCATCGTCTGGGAATTGAAGCTTCTCTTGAGGCTCTCTCTGCATATTTACATTTAATTACACGTACCCATTTCTGTGGGTTTCACTTTTGCTCCTATCATTAATTTTTTCTGAGGTAAATTTTCTCTTGAACGATTTTGCAACTTTTCTTTCCTGTTTATTTATCATGGGTGTTGAATTCTCATTGAACGCTTTCTCATGTAATCAAACTGCTTAATTAATCTTCTTGCGGAGATTGAATATGGCTCTCTATCCGATGAGAAGGAATTGCTTCTATCCACGAGAAAATCCGAAGAGAGATGTACAGAAGTTTGCACTCATCACTCATGTAGTGTGCCGGTCAAGAAAAAGAGTATTTGAATGATCTCTTACAAGAAAAAAAAAAAAAAAAAAAAAAAAAAAAAAAAAAGTATTTGAATGGAAATTTGCCTCGATTAAGACCATGCAAAGACCAGCCATTACAGCTGGTTTCGCAGCAAAAGAAGAACTGGGTGAAAGAATATTTGAGAGCAGAACATGCGAGCTTACCCACACGCAAAGCCTCAAGACCTGTAACGGAGTGAACAGGGGTGAAGAAGGAAGCACGACGTACGTACCCTACAAGTAGCAGGGAAGCAGCATTTGGGGGGGGAGGAATGGGGCCATCAGCTCTTAAGAGTCTGAAGACTCTGAACCCTCGAGCCTCTGGCACCCCCAAACCCGGGTTGATTCTCTGCAGAACAAACGAAGAAAAGAGCTTCTGAATGTTTATGTTTATGACCAGTAAAGTCTGTGTCTACTCGAAAATCGTCACAGACAGAAGCCGATGGGACGGGAATACTTCCTCACTCCCGTAGCCCCAGATTCATTAGATGATATATGTTCAGAACTCGAATGGTGGTGATCTCTTTGTGATGAAGGAATTGAACCCGTTTCTCCACCTAAACACAAAATTCAAGGATACATCTTCCCGCGAATGGGAACTGCCATTTGTGATGAATAGAATAGCCATAAAAATATTTGTTATGAATAGAATAGCGGTGAAAAACTTTTAAAAAACTAAAAAATAATGAAACATATAGATAATTTTACACAAGAGATTAAGAATAATAATTTTTTAAAATAGAAAAAAATTATTAAAGTAGAAGAATACAACATGTTTAATAAAAATAAAATAACTAGGATTATAATTTTATTAAGATAGATCATATAATTTATAAGAAATTATAAAAATATGTAAAATTGACTGATATATACTCTATTTTACCTTAAAATTAATGACCTTATTCTACTTTTCATTTTGTTGTATTTTTGGATAGACGGATAAATTATCCATTTACCCGATTATCAATTGGAAGTTTGTAAAGTGTGGAATGATTGACACGGTTACAAATAATGAAATTCAAGCTCAAGTGCCGTCCTGTCATTAAAAATAATCCAAATGGAAACTAACCACTAACTAGTCCATACTATGATCAACATGATCCTCACGGTTAATGTCTCTTTAAAACCAAACAAAACTATTGCATTCTTGATAGATAATAAGTTCAATATAGGGACAGCTGCCAACCTCCACAGCCCCTCCTGTATACACCCTCTCCTCCTCCTCCTCCTATTCGTCCTCCTCCTCCTCGTCCTCCCTGGAAGGCCATGTTAGAAAATCGTCAATGAGTATATATTCAAAAATGGCTGACCACAACAAATGGTCACAAGAAGAAGCATATATAGTGGGTAAACCGAAAACCCATCAGATTTAACAAAATTAATCTACCCTGTTACTTAGTAGGCACCTATTTTTTTTTTTTGAGGAAAAATAGTAGGCACCTATTTGTTCTTGGGTTCAGGTATTGATTGTTTGATGAGTCTGATTTATACCCATTGACAGGCTTACACTCTTCAAGGCTCTTCTCTTACATTTGTTAACATAAATACAACAGGTGAGTATAGTACAATTTGTGCCCCAGTCTTAATGGGTCAATAAAATCACCTTAAATAGATGTTTGTTCTTAAGAAGAAAACAGTTTTCCCAGTTCATTCAGAGGAAATCATGTAAACAAAGAAGACCACAACATTGCAGCTGCTAATAGCTATATGCAGACCCACCAATTGAATGTGACTCCGTCCAAGTAAGGTGCATTACTCTCCAACAGCTTCACCCACTCAATTTCCTTTCTGTCTCTTACATGGTATGTTACCACAAGTTTCTTGAGGTGGAAAAGGGGGGTCAATTTCTTTGGGCGCTTTATTTGTGAGCAACAATCTTTACCATGAAGAAAATCTATCTCCTGCAAAGAAGAAAGAAAACAGAGCACCGGCATTTAGCTAAATGGGAGCTTCAATGTGATCCAACAGTGTATAATTTACCTGTAAATACAATACCTTGAATCCACTTATCTCCAGTATTTCAATCTAGCAATTGTCATTCAAAAGTTTTATGACAGAGTTCACATAGTTATTACAAAAGCAGTGATACAACTGCATAGTCAAGTGCTTCAGCAAGCCTAAAGGAGCCAAATGCTTCAATAACTGGCACAAGCAAAGATAACAAATTATGTAGTCATTAAAGAATACAACACATAATCTCTATTTTCTAATAATCTTTTTCACATTTTAAAAGAGTCCAAGGATTCAAAAGCAACACTCCCTTAGCATTTATACACATACCTCAATAGAAACCAGATCCAAGTTCAGCTTATCCATTTAAGAAATGCTGTTAAACATCTTCCTCAGTGTTAAAGCATCATCATCATCCAAGTCATTGGTAGAACATGAAATAACTTCACTCTCAAGACAATAGACTTTTCGAAAAACAAAGCTGTTCGGCAGAGAATTAAATATATAACAAAATGATTTCAATCTTGGTGCAGAAACAACAATGTCACAATCATCGCATTCACAGCTATCAATGTCGAGCTTCTGCAAAGAAAGAGCAGACACCTTGATCAAACAGTCATTAAAGACTATGATCTTCAATGAAGGAGCAGATATGCACAGTGAGGGCCAATTTTTAAAACAGCAGCTCTTGAATTTCAAGGTCTCAAGAGCAGGACAATTGGAAAAGCTATCAAGTGAGAAACTCTCTGCAGGCAAGTTTACTGAAACAAGCTCCAGAGTTCTCAGCTGTCCAAGAGC
This sequence comes from Aristolochia fimbriata, assembly GCA_019845555.1. NCBI lineage: Eukaryota > Viridiplantae > Streptophyta > Magnoliopsida > Piperales > Aristolochiaceae > Aristolochia > Aristolochia fimbriata. The sequence goes on from CM034080.1 coordinate 31,307,992, forward strand.
TGATGGAATACGAAGACCCATCCTCCCCCTTCCCAATCTAGTCACTTGTAATGTTCTCCTTGAAGAAAGCTGAACAAACTTTGGTACAGGAGTAAGATCAAGATGAAGCTTTTTTGTTTTACGCTTTAGAGCCACTTCAATCTATACATTGAGGCGAGACATTATGGAGTCATCAACATTATCAGTAAAACCACAGTACTGCAAACGAAATTCTTCAAGGTCAGAACCATCCCTTAGCATAAAAACATGATCCACAAATTTCAAAAAATCTTCACTGCTACTGCTGCAGAGCACAGAGAAGTTGAAGTTCAGTGACGAGACAGATTGCCACAGGTACCTCCAGCATTTGGCTAAAAGGCTAGTACGAATGCAGTCCTTGGTGGGTAAAAAAGAAAGGATATGGAGAAGAAGTGGTTTGGGCAATTCACTTATTCTATCATTGAATGGCGAAGGTACGTATATATCTTGTTGCCCTTTTCTCAATCTGTGATCCATTTAAGCAGCCAAAGAACTTTTTGACTATCACTTGAATCCAGTATCCCTTCTTCCTGCTGCAGTCACAACAGAAGAGAATTTTTCAGCTGGAGTATACCATACGCAGAAAATAACAGAAGGCAATGCAAGAGAAGTACAAGTAGACAATGCCTGTACCTGAATGAACTGAGGTGAAGAAGTTGCTTCGGCCTCTGTTTCTGAACTCTAGAGCCCCTGGAGGACCTGGATTCATTCTCCGTAGTCCTTAAAGCAATGAAAGGGGTATTTTGTTATCCTGGAATAGTAGTGCAGCCTGCGCTGCTCCCAAAGTTGTCACGGACAGAAGCCGATGCGACGGGGTATGATCGATGCGGTGCGCATTGGGGACTCTGCAGCCGGGGAAACGAATCCACGCCCTTGTCTCCATGTTCACACCAGAAGACATGTTCAGAAATCAGACTCTCGAATCATGACTTTGCGAAAAAAACCAAAGTGTTTGACATAATTCCCGTTACCAATGGTTCTCATCCATTTCCATCGTCTAGGAACAAGAGGAATTAATGAATAAAACCCGTTTATCCACCGAAACACAAATTCCAATAGTCAGTTTTTTTTTAAATAATACAAAAAAAATAAATATTTACACTAATGATATTATTGAAAACTTATTTCTAAAAATGTTATATTTAACCAAGGTTGACCAAAGGCCATGTAATTTTTTTTTAAAACAAAAAAAATATAGGCGGCATTAAAATGCTGCCAACAAAAAAAAAATTAGCTAGGCGATTTTTCGAAGCCGCCTTCAAAAGGAAAAAATTAGAGACGGCTTCGAAAAGCTGCCACTCGAGAAAAGGTGGAGGCGAATTTTCGATGCCGCCTCACCCTGAAGATTTAGCAACCTCATAGGTGACAAACTTGCCGGAATTTCTCCGGAAAGAGAATTATCCGAGAGGTCGATCTCGTTAAGAGAAGCATAGTAACCCAATTCTTCTGGAACTCCGCCGTTGAGCTTATTTCTCTGCGAGTAGAGGCCACTCAGCTTCTTCAATTCCCCTATAGCCGGTGGAATTGCGCTATCTCGTTAAGAGATGCTTCATCAAGTCGTTTTGTGTTCCCCTGCTAGAGGAAACCCGTGCAGATTTATGCTCCAACATGGAGCTCATCTCTCTAGCTCCAGTGTTCACTGTACTATCACTCAGAGCAACAGAATGAATGAGTTTAGCGATGGGCTGTGACGAGTGACATTGAGTGTCGGCATAGCCTATCCACGACCATCGTTTGATGGATTGATGGGTGTTTGGGCTCGTCGAAATTGGGCTGGTCGCATTTTAGTCTCATTTTAGTGCATATACTTATATATGGTTATTTTCTCATAGAATGTATTAAATGCATTTATACATATTAAGAAACTCTTTGCCTTAAAAAAAAAATTACAAATGGAAGCTAATAAATGGAAAAGCTGGCGTATGTTAATGATTTATTACAAAATGCCCTGTGCATTTATACATAGAATATAGATAGTAATATACATATCAACCCATTAAATTTGCGAATATTTTTATTAAAGAATGTGCCCTTTCATGCACTATAAAAAGAGATGGAAGAGGGTAAGCACAAAGACATGGATGCAGTACTCCTTAGTTTTATCAAACTGATCAGTCCTTGTGAATTTTGTATACAGTAACTTTCTTGCAATTCGTTCTCTCTCTCTCTCTCTCTATATATATGGTCCTTTTTCTTTTTTAGTTCTTTTTTTTTTTTCTAAATATGTGAGTTATTTTATGTATCCGTTGCTAACTTATATATATTTCTATTTTTTGTGCTATCTCTTAGTGAATGACTAGATGAAGCCACCGGTGACAAGAATCCGTTGTGCTGCTTCATTTTTTGCAACCAATGGCGAGGTCAGGTGTTCAATCCCTATACCAAAGGAGAAACCCAAAGAGCAAAAATGAAATTTCATCTTTCTCCTTTATCCAAGGTGTCTTGACCGGCACCTTGGGTCTTGGTCGTTCCTAGGAATGGTTGTACTATCAACAGCAGCCAGAAGAACGACAAGGAAGATTTTATTGGTCGCCAGCAACAAGTCTCAAGAGGGTCACAATACTCTAATATGGGCTTCTCTAATATATCACAATTCACAGTTGATTCACATCAACCCATATATAAACGGGATCAGGCCTGGTGTTGAGACTCACCCCTTCTATTTTGAAGCGAGTTGCTTACAAAACGGCCTGATTCAAGCTGAGTTTGACGGTCTACCTGACTCCACTCGGTTGACCTGGGTTTTAAGGAACCCGAGTTAGGCAACAAACCCCGGAGCTCAGCCACGAAAGAGTGTGTAAATATGCTCATTGGAAACCCTAATATCTCTAGTTTTCAGAGAGAAAACATTGTAAAAAGGCTTAAAAAAGGGAAGATTTGAAAGTCTCGCTCAGTTGCTTGTTTTGGGCGATTTTCCACCGTCTTTCTTAAGATTGTTTTGGAGTAATCTCTCTCTGTAACTTACCGAATAAAATCATCATAATATGTTTTGTTTTCGTTTCAAGATTGCTCCGGAGAATTTTGGTGGGATTTGATGGGATGAGTCTCTGCCCTTATCTCACCAAATCAAGCAATGATTTAAAGCAAAGCTGATTAGTTTCTTGAAAAGACGAGCTTGTACCTTCTCGTGGCCTTGATTGTTTGTCCTGTTGGACAGTTGGAGGAGGGTAGCCTCTCAACTCCCTCTAATTCAGGATTTAAAAATAAAAATAAAGCTCGCTGATTGAAATGAATCAGAGATCTCTGGGCCGATACAATTTTTTGGGTTTTTATTGTTTGTTTAGACTCTAATGCATGGTTTAATCATTAGTGGGACTAAAAGTGGGAAAGGAAAAGAGTTTCTGAAAAAATTAGAGGCCTTCTCAATAGCAAAATTCAATAAGTCTTCATTCCACTCGCTGGAATCAAACAAGAAAATAATTTTTTTGTCCAGAAAAATTTATGAAAGCAGTGCAAGATTTATTCTGAATAATGAATTTATAAGTGGGTGTTCCTAGTCACAAACAGATAGTGTCACTAAGCTGTGAAGAAAGTAAGATCAAATGATTATTCTAAGAAAGATATGATAAACACTTAATCATCACATCATGTATATACAAGTTATTAATAACAGTTTTCCAAATCAAATTTTCGGTACCTTTTAATATTTACACTTTATATTTGAATAACAAGAATATAAAATCACATTTAATTTAAATGTTTCGTAACTAGTACTAAAACCAAGTTGTATTAAACAAAAAAAACAAAAAAATAACATTATTCCAAAATTTAAAAAGTCTAACATTCCCATATAGTAATCCAACCTTGAAATTTTACCATGAAGCAAATTTTGTGGTCTAAGAACAGCTTATCACTTGGAGTACGTAAGTAGCATTACTTGGTAGATCAGAGTTCTGCTAATGACTGTCATTTTGGTGTCTTCGACTTTCGATCTTCATTTATCTGTGATTGTGGACGTATTAGAGACAAGGCATTGGCCACCCATGCTGACATTTTGTATATACTCGATAACAATGCCGAAGTCAAGCCCTTCCAAAATCCAGTTTCTGAAAAGGAGCTTTCCACTCCCACCACTATAGTGCTGGGGTGGGCGGGGAATTTCGGGCCTCAATTTTCAGTCATCAAACTAACAGAAAATGAAAGGAAGATACCCACCATTTTGACAGATTAGGCTTGGAGTCCATCGACCACATTTGAATTTGCTATTTCTGAGACTCTTTCACGCTATGCTATCAATGAAAAAGTCACAAAAGATGTAGGCAAGAATGTCTATACAGAACCCATCAAGAAGCTATCTGGCACAATGAGATGATATTAGCTGAAACTTGGGTGCGGTGCGGTGCGCAAAGTGCATACAAAACTTCCCCTCATTTGGCGGCATTAAAAAATTTTCCCCTCTAGGGAAGATCTCTAACTGCTTAAATTAAGCATGGGTTGGTATGAGGTATGTTGTCAGAGTTGGCATTTGCCATTCATTCAAGTCGTGAACAACAAATATGCCAGGCCTTTAAGGTATTCGACAATCTCAGATCCTTCAAGTTTTGAACTACCAAAAACCCTATCAACGAAGGTTATAGGAACCTGCAAATATTGAAGTCGTCAGTAAGTAACGCAAGCATGAACTCCACCAGAGAATTTGAAGTCAGAAAGAATGATTCGAAATGCATTAAAAAAACAGATTCTTTTTTGAATGGTGAAAAAACAACGGAGAGGGAAATTTTAATACTACTTTGGAGAAGGTTTTTGTTTACCATCATGGTTGTGCAATTCGGCCAAGTTGGTGACTCGGCTGAGTAAACTTGAATTTCTTCCCTTCACGAGTTGCTTAAAGGAAACTCCCATGGCAATGCCAAACTGCGCGGTAAATGCCAGATCGGGCAGTTTGGGTTGGAAGTGGAGGTGGTTCTCAGGTTGGAGACCAAGTCACACTTGACTCGAAGACAGCTGAGTCACCTTAGCCGAGTCACTTTGGCCCAAGTTGCTTTTAAACCCAAGACGTTTTGGACCAGGTCGCTTTTAAAGGGGAGACACTTTGGGCCAAGTTGGGACTCGGCCTATTCGGCTGAGTTGACCTTAACCAACTCGGATTTTCGGTATCCAAGTCAGGTCCGCAGTCCGAGTTGCACGACACTGATTACTATTCAGCCATTAAAGATGAAAAGAAAATCACTTATCATGCAACTTAATATGTAACATTTTAAAGTGTTTTTATATGTTTATAGCACCACAAGTCTAACATGCTTTAAGCAAATACCTTAGAGCAAAGCCATGCCCACCACATTGTGGAAAAGAAATATATAGCTAGGAGATCGTTTTCCAGACAAAAAAACGTGCCCCATAGTAATAAGATAGAAATAAAGTTAACAATACCTCTTCAATGCGATATCCATTTCTAGAAGCTCGAACAATCATTTCCATTTGAAACACATATCCTTTACTTACACATGATGCAATTATGTCCTCCAAAACAGATTTCCGATAAAGCCTGTAAAAGAACAGTTATTTCAGCTTCCATATGTCTGAGAACATAAAAGGACCTATAAGTGAACTATACCTAAATGAGCCTGTCAAATCTGACACTCCAGGCCATAAAAATGTTTGTGCAAGAACATTGGCACCTCTACTAGTCAATTTGAGCATAAGGTTCCATCCATGCACACCACCACCTCGTACATATCTGGTCCCAGTTACTATATCAGCACCAGTATCCAACTGTTTCCTGCGAATATCAAAATAACTTGAGTTATAGCATCATAAACAAGTATATGACTAAATGAAAATCATGTGCGTATGGTTGGATGGCACAGATCAATAAAAAACATAAAAAGAAAGATAAGATCCATATACAAACACCAGGGAAAGCAAACAATTTAAGCAACCCATAAGAATTAGACAGGCAGCTCATCGTAGAATTATGCTGCCATGGGCTCAAGTTATTTACATAATCCAAAGTTGATAAATTCAACAAGCTTAGGGAGTCCTAGTATTATGCCATTATGGGGGATGGTATAAACAAAGAACTCTTACGTGATGAAGCTTGGTAAGTATTTCGGCTGCACAAAAAAAGAAAAACACGAAAAGAAGGAAAAATCAGAGCAGGATAGCAAAAATTCAAGAAGAAACTAAAGTAGTTCATGGGCCAAGAAGAATAAAGCATTTGGCATACAGCTCTACCCGTTAACAGGAAATGTTTTGTTTTGGATGGAGTTCCAATGTAAACGTCAATGACACTTACATGATGAGACAAATCAGCATCCATAATTACAATAAAGTTCCCAGATGCATGCTTCAGGCCATGAATATATGCAGTCCCTATCAGTTAAAAAGGAAAAAAATTAAACCAAAATGCATAGTTGCAACCTACAAAAGTACAGAAAAGAGATCATTAAATTGACATGGCAGACAAGACTCAATGGGGAAGCTCCATATCCTCTGTTAACAATATGTATAAGGAACAAGTTCACGCTGTTGCAAATGCCAACCAAGGAACTGACTATTTGCAGATTATTTCATGTCTGCCTCTATCCCAGCTATATAGGAGATGGCTAGTTGAACCACAAGAAATTCAATAAGCTCTATCCTCACAGATTTCACCAGTAACTTGCCATTTCAAAGTCTTCCCACAACTTGCCATTTCAATTTCAAATCTATCCATCATCAACCACTAACTACGAACTTAAGATTCAGATTCTAACGTCACATCATGATTTTGAACCTACCTTACCAAAACTTGTCTAAACAATGACATTTATCATTTGAATGTGCATTTTGGCCAATGGATTCAAAAATTTGATCATCATTAAGACATTTAGGTGAGACATCAAAATTAAACTTCTGAAATAGTTAAATATTGAGGCCTACCTAGACCAAGCTTCTTTGCTCTCGCTCTCAGTAGCTGCATGAACCCCCTCCCAAAAATAAAGCAATTATAATGGGCAAACTTACTTGTAAACCAGCTTACCAAATCTAAAAAAATCTCAACTGAATACTCACAATGCGATCTTCGCCATACAACTGCTGCAACTGTCTCACAATGTCTTGAGTCCCATCAGGACTTCCATCATCAACCACAATGATCTCAAAATCAATTTCCCTAACCAAAACAAATGGAGAGAATACAGTAAGCTCTATAGGCTCTCAATAACAACCACCGCAGAGTCTAGGAATATTTTTGCTAAAATTCTGCAATCCACTGAATATTTCTTTTCCACATTTTGCTAAGGAAACCTTTTGGCATAACAAAGACTGGTTTCACCTAAAAATGGAAAGAGGAGACTGATAGTCCTCCCCCTGAAAATGTAACCTCCTTAGGCTTTTGAATTTTCTAAATCTGCTAAATCCAGTTAATGCATGATCATCTCACCTGTTTACAACTATCAGAACAACTATCAGAAGACTAATACTTATGTGTAAAGCATCAAAATTGAACAGCGATAACAAATTTTATCTGTTTAGAAGTTAAAAAGGATTTGGGTAGTTCTTTAACAGTGTAGCAAAATGATTGAGTACCATCCTCCTTTTATCTGTGTTGCATCCATCCTGATACTCTCTATATGGCTGAAAAGAAATTTTATTTTTTTTAAAAAAATCTCAACCAAATCATGTAACTTGCTACAAAAGAGAATCGCAAAAATATGACAGGGAGACACATATACCTCAGATGCTTAAAAACAAGGTAGACAAAGAGTGCAATGTTCAGGCGCTCATTGTATGTGGGCACAATTATACTGTACTTATCTTTCTTCTCTTCCATCTTATTAGTACTTCTCGAATACTAGTTGTAAGCCGGTTTATGAAACAACCTTAGCAAGAGATGAAATCATTAGCTTGATTCTGGAGTCCGGCGAAAAGAAAACATAACTACATCCTTTTCTAAAGCAATAATATGCAGAAAATAGAGTAACATTTGTTTGACAGAAAGAAAATGTGGAAGCAGAAAAGAAAATTGGAGGACAAAGAGAAATAAATGAAATTCGTAAAAACCTATAACATACAGAGAAAATTTCAGACATCAAAAGTTCAGTCTATATAGAAGAAAGTGATAGGTTAAGCAATCCTTATGCCATAGTTTTAAACATAGAATTTGCTTTAGCCTGGAAAGTTATAGGGCGAGTCTTGACCAAGTCATGTATTTTCTTTTTTTTTTTTTTTTTTTTTTTTTTTTTGAAATGGGATTCGTGTAATTGAAACTAAAATATCATTTACTATAAGAAATACAGGGAGGGGGCAGTGTGTTCAAGACTCACAATGGTATGGAGCACAGTGGGTGTAGTTCACATTCAAAACAACATATATATGTAGTTCAACGAAACATATCCAAAAGATCATACACAATAATAACCTTTTTCTAGAGATATAATACCAATCCCTCTTTTTTTGTCTTTTCCTAAAATTATAGGTAGAGCAGAAAGCGTTCGAATCTTAAATTTTTAAGACAAAATTTTCATTTATTTTGCCTACTTAATTGATAGTGTTGCCGAGTACCAAAGATCTCCTTCAAATGAACTACAAATGCATTCAGTTATAGAACTCATTAATCTATTTGTTTTTCGACAATTACAAATGAACTCATCCCTTATCTAGGTTATACTGTCATGGATGAAAGGTAAAACACGTGGCCTTATTAAGAAATGACGTAAGCAGTCAAGTACTATGTACCACTCGTTAATTGTAAGAAAGAAGCTTCTACGTCCCTAATAGCACTTATCGATGTCAAGTGACAGCAACAGAACTAACTTCGCAACAATATCATAGCAACAACCAACTCAGAAACTCAAGTGTTCGAGGTTGATCTTCCAGTGTTTTACGAGCCAGAAACGAAAAAAACGAATAAGAAAACAAAACGAGAATCATAAACGTTGTCTAAGAAGCAATAAAACGAAATCCTTGTCACTGTTTAATGAAACTAGATTTAGGCAAATAGAAAAAGGAGAATGAGATGCAAAAGTACATACCTCGATCGGGACACGATGAAGCGCGAGAGCGATGGACGTCGATCGCGGAGAAAAGGAGATTCGGGATGCGGAAATGAAGAGAGAGATGAACGGCGGGTACACGAAAGATATGAAAGAGAAAAGAACCCGTTAGTGCCCCCTCCTAGAAATGTCTTCCCTGCAAAATCTGGATTTAGTGATTTACCCGTCTCGACCATCGAATAACCCGGTTTTGGGCTAAAAAGAGAAACCCGGTTCCAATGGCCGAACTTTCGCACATTAACACAGAAGTTCCCGATTTCCTAATTACAACCGGCCCATCAGTCATCACAGCAGCATGGCCCATGAGATCATGAGCTTTTTTTTCTCATATGTTATATCTAATTTTCTCAATAAGATAAAAGTTGTAAGCTGCTAACATTGAGTGACAAGTGGTCAGAGTTCTTTAAATCCCACAGTCGACAGAAGGGAAATTCAATTCCGCAGTTAAAATTCTTTAAATCTGACGTCATTCTTAGAACGCAGGTGATATCAAATGGAGGCGTGCCAATTCCGCGGTTTCAGGAATATAATACCGGGCAACAGATCGGACTTACCGCCGTCCAGTAAAATTCCGTCTCGAAGCGGAGGAATTCGTTGGGTGACGCATAGAGGACTCTCGTCTGCTCCTCGTCTCTCGACGACCATCTCTCCGATGGCTGCTTCGAGCATTGCAATTTCTGGTACCAGGTGATTACTGTTTCTGTTTCTGTGAAAAGATCATCGGAGTCCGGTCAAGTTTCTGGCGTCAATCAGTGTTACGATGTCGCAGCCTCCTGGATCAGTGTTACTGTTGCTTGGTGTTTGTGTCTGTAATAGGATCTAGCAACTGTGTTTTATGGTTGAAGCACGAAGGTGTTAAATTGTTTCAGCTCAAACAGTCGGTTACAGAGGATGCATGTTATATTTGTAGAGTCAAGTTCACGATTTCTACAACTGAGCGTCATTTGGGAATTCTTATCGTCGTAACTTGTGTCAGTAGATGACATGGTCTGAATTTTAAACGGTTACATAATTTTTGTAAGAAAGAAAAACGAAGCTCCTCTTGGCACAAATGATCTATCTCATGTGGTCTTCCTTTTTAATAGCATTATTTCCTGAGAGTCCGAGTGCTATTAGAATGAAGATAATCAGAAGTTTTATATTTTACTCTGCTGTTGAACGCAGCTGAAGGTGAGAAAGTTCTACAGTTCAAATTTTAATGACCTCCAAGGAATCATAAGTTTCGGCATAACAATAAAAGAAAAATGAAATATCTCGTCATTACATTACTTTTGGAAGATAATGTTGCAGATTATTCATATCTTAAAATTGAACAGTCATGTATCGTGCTTACCCAAGTCTCAGTCTTTTACTTTCTACCGCTTATATGATTGGTTGATCTTGTTGCTATCAAACCGGTTCCTTATGGTTCTTAACTTTTTGTTCTGGTTAAGGAGCATAAGGGAATCTTATCATTGCATCGACATATACTCTTCTTCTATTTTCAGAAAATGATAGATGCTGGTATATATTCTTTTTCTTTTTCTGGCCAATGTAGATGCTAAAATATATTCTTATTTAAGGTTCCCAATTGGTGTTTCTCTAGTTTATCTGAAACTTTTGTGAATATAGCAGAGCCACATTTATCAGTTCCAAACCCTATGAAGTTGTTTGTATTTGAAAGAATGCTAAGTGCTAGTGCTCTTAACAAAATATTTAGCGTTTAACTTTTTTGAACTAAACGTGCAATTACAAAAAACAATTTCTTACAATGGTATCGTATAAACTATTGCAGTAACAATGATGTCTTTGGTCCAGTTCCTTCAGAGTTTGCTGAAGTTATTGTGTTACGGCACGGCGAGACAACATGGAATGCTAGTGGGAAAATTCAGGTTTTTATTTTGTTCTGATTTTGTGTTTAAATAATACCTGTTTATGAAATTAAGATATCAAATGCATTATATCATTGTGAAATGCATTGTATCATTGTGCTTAACTGAGTTCCTTTAGGGGTTATGACCTTTGGTATTTTTCTTCTGAACTTAATTATAGGTAAAATTATGTTTTGAATGGTTTTCTAATTTGTGATTCCATGATTGAGTTTTTCTGATCGACTGTGAGCGAGATCTATGAGTTGGATGTTGTAACCAGATCTGTGGCTTTAGGGTTTAGGATTTTGGGTTAGAGTTGTTCTGGTCAACTATGGGCTGGCTGAAAGGCTTGAGTAGTTCTGTGCTTGCAATCCGGTCATATGCGAAGTGAATAATAAGATGACATGGTCGAGCCATTGGAATTTTCTGATTTTCGTTAGCTGCGTCAGATCTCCTTTAATGAAAAATATCAGTTATCACACCCAGGATGAATCATCTGTTCCACATGGTGTGAAAGAAATCAGGCTGTTAGCTTCAGCGATTGCAATCTTTTAGATAAAATCCTTTGCAGCAAAAGTTTAGAAGTAAAAGTGGGGACTGTAAATAAGACTTCTTATTTGACAAATATAGAAGATTAGAATTAACTGTAGATTTTGCTTCCATAAACTGAATTACTCTTTTGTTTGATAATGCAAGCTAATTGTTATTGCATATCTAATAAGTATCTTATTTATTACATTGAAGGCAAATTTCAAATAGTTGAACATACAAACAAGTGTACATCAAACTCACACCATTATCACTTAATTATTGTGAAGGGTTGTCTAACTTTATTAGAGCTATGACCACTGTGAGTTCTTGTTTGGGAATTAACACAGCTTCATCTATTATTTAAGAAATTAATTTACGGAATCAGACAACTTTTAGTGGGAGATTGTAGAAGAAAGATTTTTCTGTGTCATTCATGGTGGGTTTTAACGACCCTTCATGATTGTGGGGTATTAAACAATTAACCAATAGGATGGTATCTAGCATCTGTTTCACTTGGGAATAACCCTTGTGATGTTATGTGACTGGCAGGGAAAATGATTTATAGACAATGAGATGGGTTTTCTAAATGGGATATTTGGTTTGATGAAGATTGCTTTCTCATATAAGTGTATCAAAATGATTTAGAAAATCAGGTTTTGGGATGCATACATAATGGCTAATCACCTAAATTTTTTCATGTATTTGTTGTCTTCCAAGCTGTTTTATCCTATTTCCATTTTGTAGGGATTTCCAAGCTTGTGGTCAAAAGATTCCCCTTTTGTAGCTTTTTTTGGTTACGATCTTCTTGCTGCGATGTGCATAATGTTGTACCCATGGTTGTCATTTTCTTGTCCAATGTTGAATTGGTAAGTTTTTCTCTTATTTGGAGTGTCCATTCCCATTCCCTTTCTCCTATGACAAAAGGCTCATTAAAAAGAGGATCTTGAAGATACAACAGTTGCTTCTATGTAAAGTTTGTATTCTACTGTATAGTCTTAATTGTACATTACACATTTGCTTTAAGTTTACAGTTCCTTCAATCCTTTATCTTCTTTTTTCTTTTTGGTCCCTTCTCCCCTTAGGAAGAGTTCCTTTTAATGAAATCCTCTATCTCCTAGTTATCCTTGAAAAAGACATTATACAATGAAGAAAAGAATTGATAAATATCAGGACCTCTGCTGAGGTGTAATTTTTTGGGTTGCATACTGCTTACAACTTGTTGCTTCTTGAGTGTTGCTGAAAGATAATATGAAGCAAGTAGTGGCCCAGAATGGAATTAATGTTTTTTATTTTCTTAAATCCATCACAAGCTTTATTCCCGAAAATTGGCAATTGAAGAGGCACTCCCAATTGACTGCAAACATTTCTGCTGTTCTAATTTGTTTGAATCAAAATCGTCACACATATAAATTTTAAAAAAAACTAGAGAATTTGCCTACATACAGCATTATGAGTCTTTGAAAATTTGCATATAGCATTACAAAATTGTATTTGTAAATTAGCCTTCTTTTTGCCATTTCTATAATATGTTATTTTTTTATTGTTGTCCTATTAATAATAGTTTATGTAGGGACACCTAGATGTTGAGCTGAATGACATTGGGAGGCAACAAGCTGCTGCGGTATGCTCAACTTTTATGTTTATCTGTTGAATCTTTAAGTTCTGTAGGTTACCATGTATTTTATTTTCTATTTTATTTCCTCCAGGTAGCTGATCGAATATCTAAGGAGTTCAATGTTTCAGCCATTTACTCTTCTGATTTGAAAAGAGCTTATGAGACTGCACAAATCATTTCAAAGAGTTGTGGCTTGCCTGAGGTATTATTAGTTGACCGTGTATAGGCTTCCTCTAGGTTGTTACTGCAACAATGACATTCCAGAAAGGGAATGTCGGTACCAAAATTTTTGTTGTGACTATGTGGAAGTACCTTCTTATCCTCAAAATTTGCATTAGAAAAATAATCTTGTAAACTTCGTTTAGTTTTATTATTCAGTTCTATGCCTTTATTTGTTGTGAGGTCATTTTTTTTTGTCAGGCTCTTGGTCATACCGACTTGGATTCCTTGTAGAAGAAATTGTTATTTCAATTTGCTCTATTATTTGGAATTTTCAAATATTTTATCAGATACTTCTACATTTTGAGCAACTGTCCATCTAGGATCCCACTTATGGAATGTGTACTTGGTTTGTGTATTATGTGGCTTTGGGGTGTAAAAAGAACTGAATGTCCGAATTCACGGCTCATTTGCATTTTAAAAATAAGGTATTATAAACTTTACATGGTTAGCTTGTGTGAGAGAAATGATCTTATTCCAGTCTAATATATTTGGGAAACTAGATCCAGATAAGGAAAAGTCTCAGATAAATGAACCTATATTCTGAATGTAAGGATCATTATAAGGCCACAGAGAGCTTGATCAAACAGGTAGCACCCATGATGCACCTATGGGTCTGGTAGGTTTAGTTGATGCTGTTGCAGCTGAATTTCATGCCATGCTTCTCTGGATGATGTTGTGCAGAGAGAGATTGGGGGCCATGCATGTAGAAGGGATTCTGTCAATGTCATTGGTTTGGTGTACAGGAAGCATCAGTCCTTCGTGGAGATTTTCAAATAATTTTTTTTGAATTAGTGAACCCCATTACCCCACCTAATGTCCCTTAGGAGACTCGAGCTCCAGACCTCCTGTGATATCTACCCACATGAGACCACCTGAGCTATTGCTCAGGGCTCAGATTTTCAAATATTTGTGATGTGAATGTCAAATTGATTCTTTTATTCTTTCTTTGATTCATGATAAACCATTTGCCAATGGTCAAGGTGACACAGTTGCGTTTCAGCTTCTCTTCAACTGCTTGCTGCTGTCTTTGTTTTCATAAAATCGCTTTTTTCTCTCCAAAATGAAAACTATCTGGACAGATGATATTAGATCGTAATCTGGAGGCTAAGGACAAGATCACCAGAGAGTCATTCATATGTATAGGATAGGAAGGAAGAGAAAGGTTCGAGAAAGGTGCTTGAATTTCCTATTATAGGCTTGAGTTTCAAGAATAGGATCTCTCTATAAATTACCTTTACTACAAGCTTCCTGGAATTAGAAGCTTTATTGGACGAACAATTTGTTGATTTTATGTGAAACATTAGTCAATGGCAGCTTGTTGTTTTGCTTAAGTACTTCAATTGAAATGTATTTAATTGGTAGTTATCTTTTTTTCAGTTTATTATTTTAAAAATTAGGAAAGTCTACAAACAGCAAGATGGAGCGAGAGCGAGAGCGTGAGCGACCGAAGTCGAGGACCGCAAGCGTTGGAGACAAAGGACGAACATGGCGCGAGATCGTTGTAGGCGACAAGCGAACAGCGGGAACGGAAGAGAAAGCTCAGGAGGGCCCGGAAATCGGGGAATGCAGCAAGGAGAAGAAGACGGACGAGGAAGGCTGGATGCTAGTCACTAGAAGGAAGCAGCGCCCGGCGGTGTTAAAATCCCGTATCCTTCAATTCGATAACTCCATAATACGAGTGGAGGAATGGATGGACATCGTCGGGCAGGAGGGAAAGCGTAGTCTTAAGCTTGCGATCGTAAAAGGGGATAAGAAATCATTCGTGAAATTCCCGATGTTGGTCCTTCCAGAGTGCATCAGAGCGCTTCTGGAATGCCTGGAAGCTGGCGACAGGGGGAACAAGAGATTGGTGGTGAAGGCAGACGAGGACGCCTTCGTCTTCTCTACGTCACAGAAGTACAGGAGGATGTGTTGGGTTACACGTTGGAGGAAAAGGCGTTTACTAGCCAGACTCCATATCCCAGCAGAGGACGGAAAGAATTTCCATTGGGACAAATTGAAGGGAGCCATTCAGGATATATGCCAAGTAGGAAGGATGGAATGTGCTCAACAAGGGACGACGACAACAGGTGTCAAAGAAGTCCTAAAGGAAACGAAAGAGGAAGAAGCGGACGCTAAAGGGGAGGTCGTTCTCTCAGGGAGCTGCTGGAGAGAAGGTGAAGAGAGAATGGAAACTGCAATGATACTCTCGGAGGAGAACAGAAAGTTTGCGGTGGCAGAAATTAAGGACTTGATAAACAAAATGAACCCCCTTCCATACCCTTCCAAAATTACGGCGTTTGGAGAAGGGCGCTGGGTCATCTGGTGCGAATCCAAACGGGACAGAGAGGAATTTATTGAAGCCTGGCCCGAGAACAAGGAGTTTGAGAACGCACGGCTCGTTCGATGGGAGAAGCAAGAAACGCAGCCATCGACGGAAGGATGGCTCGACGTATATGGGATTCCACTTGAGTTGTGGTCCCTGAAGAACCTCGATATCATCTTCCAGAGCTTCGGCGAGTTGCAGGAGTTATACGAAACCACCAAAAGCATGACGGACGTTTCGAAGGCCAGAGGACGTGTGAGGTTCTCCCTCGCCGATCGAATGGGTGGCAGAAGGAAGATACGACTGGAAAATCGAAGCTTTCCAATAGTCGGAATTCTGGCCCAGGTGGCACCGGAGCCGGAGAAGGCAGCGAAGATCCCCAACTCACCGGGTCATGACCCGGCTCTCAACCCGGTGAGTGGATCCTTTGCGGAGTGGAACCAAGTTGAAACGGCCGAAGCGAATTCAAATTTGAAAGAGCATTCATGGCGTAGCACTCTGAAACCTAGCCTCCCTGACACAAATCTGACCAGCCAGTCTGCAGACTTCAGCTTCCATAATGACGACCCAACCACCTCCGGTCTACTATCCCCTCATTCAAACTCAGCCCTAACCAGGGGAACTCTGACGGTCACACCTGGCGCACCCCCCTTGGATCCAATGGACCTACCCATGCAACCCACCGCCCTACAACATTTCAATCCCCTTTTTTCTCCTGGCCAAACCGGGTATGGCTCCTCTCCAGAACCTTCACCACAGCCACTCCTGACTTACACCCGTAGGAAACCCCTCAGTCTTCCCTCCTCAACCGCCCCCCAGGCCCTTCCCGACCAAGAACACCTTGACACCCCTTCCGAAAGCATGCCTCCAAGGAGCCTCAACACCAGATATCTGTGGCCCAGACCCCACCATCGAGCTCAGCAAGAAGAGGACCTTCCTTCCCCTCCTTCCCCCAACTCCAGAAATATAAACCAGCCCACACCTATCGTACCTTCCTATGGCTTGTCAGATCTGAACTACACAGGAGCAGGAACCGGATAAACTGTCACCACCCCCAAGCGGTGGCAATCCCCACTACCAAGCACGTTAACGCCAGTCTTCCGGAGCCAAACATGCAATCCTGGCTCGAGGACGTAGAAGATAATGCCATGCAACTGTCGGAAGTCGTTCGGGACCACTTTCTGGAGTTGGCTATGGCAATGGAGAACATTCGCGCGGGAAGAGCAGCAGGCACAATTCCACCTTTGCGTCCCAGGGGTGGGGTCATCAAGAGAGGAGTCCGTCGGCATCAAGGCTCTGCCCAATGAAGCTTATTTCCTGGAACGTTAGGGGGTTCGGTGGTCCCCAAAAAAAGGGCAACATAATGGAAGTACTTAGAGAAAATAACGCGTCGGTGGTGGTTCTCCAGGAGACTAAGGTGGCCACGATGACCGATGAAGTAGTTAAAAGCGTCATGCACTTTCCAAATCCAGGGTGGCGAACAGGCGAGGCGGAGGGTACGGTCGGAGGCATACTGATAGCATGGGATAGAAATGATGTGGATGTTGTGGAAGATGAATTTGGGCTATACTGCCTAGGTGTAAAGTTAAAAGAGAAAGTTACCGGGAAGGTCTGGTGTCTAGGGGGCATTTACGGTCCAAGCTTCTGGCCGCCCGACATTCTGGGACGAATTGGAGGATTTGTTAAGTAGATGGGACTACCCCTGGCTTCTGGCGGGGGACTTTAATGTTATTAGATTTAGGGGAGAGAAATCCCCCTCGGCGACACAGATCAATAACAACATGAGAATTTTCAACTATCTGATTGACGCATACGCATTGGAGGAAATCCCCACCAGCGGCAAAAGATTCACTTGGTCCAACAAAATAGCTCAGCCAATACTGTGCAAGCTCGACAGATTTCTGGCAAGTCCGGAGTGGATGAGGATGTTCCCGGACTGCTCTGGGCGGGTGCTGACTAAAGTGGTCTCCGACCACTGGCCTGTTCTGGTAGACACCAAGATGGCCGCTTGGGGAAAAAAACCGTTTCAATTTGAGAATCACTGGCTTCAGAAGGACGAGTTTCGGACTCTGCTGGAGCAGTGGTGGTCAAACCTAGACGATCAGGGGCACCCAGGAGGCCGGGCAGCAAGGAAGCTGAAGTTACTAAAAGCTAAGATCATTGATTGGACCAAGCTGGAGAAAGCCAAAGAATTAATTAAGAAGCGCTTGCTACGTCTCCATGTACAAGGCCTAGATCAGAGGGAGGAGGAGACTGGGCTGACAGCGGAAGAACAGTCAGACCGACAGTACTCAACCACTTCACTGCGATCGCTTGTTTACAGTGAGAGTGTGTATTGGAAGCAAAGGGCCCGATATAAATGGCTAAGAGAGGGAGATGCAAATTCCGCATTCTTCCATTCGGTCGCCTCCTCAAAACGAAGATCTAACAGAATTAACTCCCTAATCATTGATGGGGAGTTAATTTCTGATAGGTCTCGCATTACTAACGAAATTGTTAACTTTTTTGCAGATCTTTATAAAGATGACAGAAAGAGCAAGCCGTGTATTAAAGGCCTAGCATTTTTCAAGCTAGCTCGAGAGGATAGAGACTTTTTAGAAGCGCCGTTCTTGCTGGAGGAAATTGAAGCTAGCGGAAGGGGCCTTCCACTTGATAAAGCGGCCGGACCAGACGGCTACAATGGCGAGTTCTTCCGCGTAGCATGGAGCTTTCTAAAGGACGACCTAGCCGCTCTATTTGAGGATTTCTACCATCACGGTCTACGGCACCAGAGTATCGGGGCCTCCATCATTGCCCTGATACCGAAGGAGGGTGCAGAGCAAATACGCGACTTCCGGCCAATCAGTCTGGTATCGTGCTTATACAAGATAGTGGCTAGAGCGCTAGCCGCCAGATTGAAGAAGGTCATTGCTACTGTGATCAGCCTACAGCAAAACGCCTTTGTGCCCAAACGTCAAATCCTTGACTCGGCTATGATGATCCAAGAAGCAGTGTACAGTTTCAAGGAGGGGAAACCCAGATTCCTCCTTAAATTGGATATGGAAAAGGCCTTCGATCGGGTTAATTGGAAATATTTAGACTTGATTATGCAGGAAATGGATTTCGGAGAAAGATGGAGGAGGTGGATACAATCTTGTATTAGCTCGGCTCAGTTCTCAATTGCTATCAATGGCGGCCTCTTCGGCTACTTCAAAAGTTCCAAAGGGATCAGGCAAGGAGACCCCCTCTCACCGCTCCTCTTTAACATAGCGGCTGAAGGGACTGCAGCCTTCTTCGAACAGCTCTACACCATGGGGTGGCTCGTGAGTCCCCTTCCGAACAATGAAGTTCCCATAGTTCAGTTCGCGGACGACACGGTGGTCTTCTGTGAAGGATCTTTGGAGCAAGTTATACGGCTGAAAGCGGCAATCTGCCTATTGGAGTTTACCACAGGGCAAAAGGTGAATTGGAGTAAGACCAAGCTACATGGGTTCGGAGTAGAAGACAGTCTGCTGGTGTTTGCAGCCGCCGTCCTAGAATGTGGGATTGGTTCTTTACCTGCCACCCACCTTGGACTGCCACTTTTTGACGAAAGAATAAACGCACGGCTGTGGGATCCTACTATGGAAAGGCTCCGCAGTAGACTTTCTACCTGGAAGGGCCTTCACCTCTCGAAAGCAGGAAGGTTAGTACTTCTGAAGTCTTGCTTACTGGGGATTCCTACATTTCTCCTTTCCTTCCTGCATTGTCCAGCCTCGGTGGCGTCAGAAATGGAGTCCGTGATGAAGAGATTTCTATGGAGAGGCGCAAGAGAGGAATTCAAGGTGCATTTGATTCGATGTGATGTGGTATGTCAGTCTAAGGCAGGAGGAGACCTGGGAGTCCGCTCGATACGAGCTCTTCATCGGTCGCTGCTCCTCAAATGGTGTTGGAGACTGAATGAAAACTCGCCAGCGCCGTGGGTAGAGATGGTCAGAGCCAAATTGGGTGCATCTCAGGGGGAGTGGATTCTGGGCGATCACTCAGCCCGAAGATTATCGCCAATCTGGAAGAGGCTTTACAAGTTGGTACATTCCTTTAGGCAAAACGTTAAAATAATGCCAGGAGATGGACGACAGACAGAATTCTGGATGAGTACTTGACTAGGCAGCTCTCCATTGTGTCAGCAATTTCCAGCGCTCTTTGCACTGTCCCGAAACAAGCAAATTAAGCTAGCGGAGGTCCTGCAGGGGGGTAATCAGCTCCACATCGACTGGTCACGTTTATTTAGGAGATTACTCAGAGATCAGGAAGCTATTGAGCTGTCCAATCTGGACAAAGCTATCACGACAGCCTACATCAACCCACATTACGAGGATAGGCTAATTTGGATGCCCTCGGTGGACGGTGAATTTACTATGAGCTCTGCCTACAAGTTGGAATTCAGAGGTGAAAGAAATCATCACGCTAGCATAGCATGGAGGCTTGATGGAATGCCCAGAGCCAAGTTCTTCCTATGGACAGCCTTACACAACAAGATATTGACTAGGGATAACCTAGTACGTAGAGGGATGAATCTTCCATCACTCTGCTGCCCACTTTGTCATGAGGAGGCCGAATCCACTATCCACATTCTACTGCACTGCTCATTCACATGGAAAATCTGGGCAGCATTTCTCGACCTGTTCGAAGTTACATTTTGCATACCAGGAAGTTTACAGCAAATGATGACACAATGGAGGAATCTCACGAGAGGTAAGAAAGGGCAGCTCATGGCAGAAGTTAGCGCCTCGATCATCCCTTGGAAGATATGGGAAGAAAGAAATATGAGAGTGTTTCAAGGGAAGCACAGAGACTGGAAAGCTATAGCCACACTTGCAATTAACAAAACAGTGGAATGACTCAGCACGATGAAGGAATTCTCGGATTCTAAAGGGGAAGAATTGAGAAGAAGCTGGAGTAACATTGCTCTCCAACACACCAGCCACCGAATAAAGCAGCCAACTCAATGGACCCCCCCGAGGCTCGGTCACATTAAGCTGAACACAGACGGGTCCTCTCTTGGGAACCCCGGGCCGGCAGGAATCGGTGGAATCTCCAGAGATCACGACGGTAACACCTTGTTATCGTTTGCTGGACCTCTTGGGATTACGGACTCCACGGAGGCAGAAGCAGCAGCAGTCGTAGAAGGGCTGAGGTTATACAAGAGCAGATTTTCTCAGTGGCTGGAAGAAGAAGGAGATTCAGGGAATGTCATTAGGTGGTGTCAGCAGAAGAAAGACCCCCCATGGAGGCTCCTACATATGTTTAGAGATATGGAGTTTAGCAGACAATGTTAGGAAATGAAACCATGTACCTAGATCAGCTAATCACTCGGCTGACGCTCTTGCAAAGGAGGGAGTCTCACTTGCTGCTATCACAGTGATTCCCCCTCCTTGAGCAGCTGTTGTATTGATGAAATGTAATTTGCTGTCTTCACAGCTTTATGAAATAAAACTTCACTTTCCTCAAAAAAAAAAAAAAATTAGGAAAGTCTAAATTTAGCAACTTTATAGGCTAGAAATTTTTCCTGTTTTTGAGTTTCTTTTTCCGCAGGTACAACTATATTTAGTTAGTTGCAACCTGAGTCTGATTTCCTAGAGTGGACAGCAAAGGGACTTCCTATTTTTTTGATTTCCATTATTAAAAGACTTCATATGTAATGCGAAAATCACACTTCAGCTATTCATTACTGTTCTCTTGGATAGATTTATGCTTTGTTTTGCCATTTTTCCATCTCATCATTTCTTGAACCTAATCCACTGTGCTACATGCACAACAACAAAGACAGATGAAAAAGCGTCTTAACATAATTCTCTTCTGATATTTCCCTAAAAAATAATGGTACCTCCTTGACTGATATTTGGAACAATAGGATAAGTTTATAACCAATACCTGAAGTCAAGATCATGTGCCACATCTCGAGTTTGATGATCAGAAAATCTCGTAGGTTTTCTTTGACATGCATATAACCAGAGTTTAGATATCCCTTCTAAATTTTGTTGGAAAACTATGACAGATGTTCAACCACTGATGAAGTATTTTGTTGTTGGTTATCAAACAATCAAAACTTCCGTAATCCAAAGTGAAGGCCGAGAACAAGTTTAGTTTGCCTCTCTATGGACAACATGCCTTGTGATAAATATCCGCTTTGGTGGTCCAATCTAATAGTCATTCTATTGTCTCTTCCATCTACTGTATAACTTAAATAAGTATTGGGATTCGAGGTTGATGAAAATCTTTGGAGCCGAATTATTGTGTAAATTCTAGATCAACAGCATGTATATTTTGACACCAAGAAGTGTTTGGAGTCCTTCAAAGTAAGTGTTTTTAATGTTTAAGCTGTTATCCACCCGTTCTGATGAAACACACCACTTATATGCTCTCAGGTTTTTTATGCTTTCAACAGAAGGTGAAGAGGGAAACTCACTTTTTTTTTTTTTTTTTTTTTTTTTTTTTTTTTTTTTTTTTTTGTATTCATATTTCAGTTTGTCACCTAGACTAGGCAGGTTTGTGGGATTGGGTCAGACTGCAAGATAGATCCTCTTTGGTTCTCAGACCTGTTTCTTACTTATATCTAACTGACCTAGTTGTGTAAATCAAATTGTCCTTGAACCTTTACCTGGCTTTATTCAGAAATATTACTCCACTTTTGTCGGATAAATTTAAAATTTGACTCAACCTTTGCCTCCTAGAGAAAGAAAGAAGCCCCCAACCACCTTTCCTTCTCTAGATATAAAAAATTATATACAATAACACTTTTTGTTAAGTCATGATTTTAAGTAGTGGTTCTATCTTCTTAAAGAT
Organism: Aristolochia fimbriata; assembly: GCA_019845555.1. Classification (NCBI taxonomy): domain Eukaryota; kingdom Viridiplantae; phylum Streptophyta; class Magnoliopsida; order Piperales; family Aristolochiaceae; genus Aristolochia; species Aristolochia fimbriata. Next base: position 31,330,312 of record CM034080.1, read on the forward strand.
GGTTAGAACAAAAATTGCCGTGATTCCACTATAATAACCATACTGCACTTAATTCTACGGTGTTAACACTTGACGCAATAACTGCCAAAAGCAGGCCCACATAGCCCAGCTTCTTTTTTTCTCTTTTTAAAAGAAAAAGTTGAGGTGAACTTGAGTAATGGCTCAATGGTCACATCTGGGAGTTATAATGGGAGGTCTTGAGTTCAAGTCTCCTTGGGGGCATTGGGGGGGTATTGAGTTTAAAAATGTAGTTATATATGCGCATTCTTCAAAAAAAAAGAAAAAGTTGTCTGTGATGTATATTAAATGATCAGAGAATTTGGTACAAACTCTTTAAAGGCAGACCCAACAAGAATTCAGTACATTGCCCAATTTCTACTGTTTCTCCAACCTTGTTAGCTCTCTCCTCCTCTCCTTGACTCAATTTTCTTTGTCTATATCTATTGCATCTTGGGTATTTTCTATATTTTTACAGGTGAAAAAAGACGCAAGACTGAGAGAAAGAAATTTGGGGGATCTTCAAGGTCTTGCATTTCGAGAAGCAGCAAAGCTTAACCCCAAGGCTTATCAAGCATTGGTATCACCTAAGCCTGACCAAGAAGTCCCGGTAGGCCTCTCTGTATTTCTTCATGTTTCTTCCTCAGGCTTCAAGAGTTTTTCTATTCACTTCTGTGGTACATGTGGAAATGATTTCAAATCAAGCAGCATAGCTCAAACTGCTTCAAATTAGCCATGTTTTCTAAATTTAGTAAATATTTGCTAAAGGAGTAACAAACTATCCAGTACAGGCAATGGAGTTGCTGACAGGTCTCTAACTAGTTCCATTCTGAGTTGTCTATTTCCTCACGGTTTTATTAGAGGTTTCGTTTTCAACATAAGAAAGAAAGCACATGATGCCTCTGAACTTGCCAAAAACCACGAAGAAGGCCATTTTGGGCACTAAAACGTTCTACCTAGATTAGATGTGTTTGGTTTTCTTATACTTCATTTCTGTTCTGCTTTTCCTGGTAAACTGATTCATACAGAGGCATGTTGGGCTCTGACAACACCTGATGTCACCAAAGCAGTAAAAGATGTAAAATCTGCTAAGGTTGATTTCCAAAAAAGTCAAAAGAGCCATTCTCAAGTCTTCTTTTTGGTGCTAATGTGTTGAAAGGGATGAAAACCTGAGTAGTTGGTTTTATCTTCTGCTAATATTAGATGAGTTTTGAGTCCCTTTGCACAATTTAAGAGTAATATTTCCACTATTATAAAATCTGGAGTTTCAGGTATGACCTTTTTAAGCACATGAAAATAGTAGAATTTCTTTTGTGCTCTTTGAATTTTCTTTTTTATCTGAACCCTCTGTGGCAATGTAGCTTTAGGAAGATTATGGAAATTAAGGGTAATATGATATCAAGTTCGTGGAGCTTTTAGGTACAGTATAGGGTTTAGGGTATAGCTAAGTGTATAGTTCTGTGCACAACATCTCATATATGGTTATTTAAATATTCAAGTATTTAATGTTAAAGGTGTACTGCAGTTTATAGTTCGCTGTTTCATATGCGGTTACGTAAGTATGCATGGGTCTAAGTCTACTGTTGCAATTTAGTATGTGGTAGAGTTCTAGAAGACACCCAATCCCCAATAATGAACCACCAAGAAGATGAATTCCATAAAAAAATAAATTTATGAATAAAATATGCATTTGGTGAGTTGGTCGGAGAGTCACATGAAAATATTCTGTAACACGAGATTCAACTAATGTAACTCGTTTTCCAGATAATATCAGCATATTCTGCTTATCTTTTTTACATCAAAGCAAGAGACGGAGAAGCTCTATATTTTCACATTCTCATCACTTTTTTCTGCTTGATGTCTATCTTTTATTTTCATTATTACATTGGAAGAGTTAAGAATAGTTCCATATGGTTAAGAAATTGAAAGATTTTGGACTTGTGTACTTAGCCATTTTATGACATGTTATTCCACCTTTAACATGGTATCAAAGTAGGTAATATTTTGTTGGTCTCCATTCAAAACTAATCACATGGCTAGTCATTATGGGAGGAGGCCATATATCCATTTACGTTGTGTATTGTTCTTTGCAGAGCAAGCAGAGATAAAAAGAATATTAAGCTGTAATAATTAAATGTTCTATAAGACTGAAACTGGAGCTTCTGCTAGAGAGTACTTATATTAGGCCTCGTCTCTTAAACAACCATAGCCCTTGTGTCTGGCGAGTGTCTCGTATCTTAGCTTTAGTTCATTTCCATTGATTGACAGGGCGGTGGAGAAAGTTTAGATCAACTTTATGATCGAGCCACATCTGGCTTGGAAGAAATTGCTGCGAACCACAAAGGTTGGTTCTTTATTTGATGAGTACAACTTCATATATTTTTCGCAGTCACAAGCTTCCTCACTCTTCTTAACCATTGTGCAGGAGAGCAAATTGTTGTAGTTACACATGGCGGAACTCTGAGAGCACTTTACAAGCGAGCTGGGCGATATGCTCCCAGGGGATCGTCTCAAGGAAAGGTGTTGAACACATCTCTAAACATATTTCACCTGGATGACAGCCGTTGGGTCATTAAAAGATGGGGCGACGTAAGTCACCTCGATAGAACTGGTTTTCTGGCGAGTGGCTTCGGTGGTGACCCACATTCCGGTTAGTTGGTGGCTCTTCCCGCGCAACGGAAAGTTGGCCTATTCATTTTTTTCTGTACTGGTCAATATATTGAGATGCCAGGTCCTGGCACGTCAAGGTCCTTATATACTACGCATTCATTAATCTGTATCAACAAGTAAAGGACATGCGTAATATTTACGTGATTATGGATCGAAAGGATATATCATATATGCCCGCTGATCCTTTCTCCTGAAGCCCATAATTCGTTTATGGAGATGTAATTACATCATTACTCTTCTTAGTTTGAGTAGGATGTAAGAAAGTCACTGGAAGAGCTTGTTGATTGCAAAAGCTGTCAAAGTAAGGAATCGCTCGATCTAAGAACACCATTACAGTACACATAGTTCACTTGCAATTTGTGAATTGTGATTCGGTTTCTTCACTGGAAGTCGATACTCGACGGAATTTTAAAATGCGGAATTTGCAGATATGATTCACGGTCGGGATGGATCTCTTATTCTCAACACATCTTCAAATTAGTCAATTTCCATTTGGAACTTTCGTTAAGAACAGAGTAACTGAGTAAGCGCCCTTTTCTTTCCACGTAGCGATTGTGATAATCTTGTTTACTTGTTGTCGCCTCCGAGCATTTCAGTGCGAAAAATCTTTAGTGATAAAAAATCGGGGAAGATCATGATTCTGCTACTTTTAAATTTGGAGCAGACCTTCAATGGCTGCTACTGCATTGGTCGGAACTGAGTTATTGACGTGCCGTTTGACGGTCTGGGCACTTTGCACACCATCCAGTCGTTTCACCGCTCGACCTCTAGTGAGACGCTCCCGGTGGATTTCTTCAGAGTTAGTGAGGAAGATGGCGACGGCCACGGCCTGTGCAGACAGCGTCGGAGGTAGTCAGAAGGTTACTGCTCCGTATGGTTCGTGGAAATCTCCGATCACTGCTGACGTTGTTTGCGGCGCCGAGAAAAGACTCGGCGGCTTCGATGTTGCTGGGGACGGCGGTCTTGTCTGGGTTGAAACGCTCCCCACGGAAGCAGGGTACACCACGGCCCATTAATATTTGTTTGAGCTACTATCTGTTTATCGTCGGCGTCTTCGTCTCCATTAGTTCATAATCCATTTTATACTTCGTAGCTGCATATGCACTGCTATTACTTCATCAACCATTGATTTTTTCACAGCAGCAGCGTACTAATGTCCTGCCCACTAACTGTCTGGGCTCTCTATCACTGGGCATTTGCAGCCTGCTGTGCTGGTCTGTCTCATCTTGAGACTCGATTCCTCGCACTTATGGAACTCATGATTGGCACTTGACCGTAACCTCTACTAGGCGACTTGCTGAACTTTTTAAGACAGAAGATATAATCGTGTCAATGATATAGTGTCAGAACAGCTAACTTCGATTTTTCAGAGCAGCAGTACAACGAGAAAGAGATCATTTCGCCTGTTAGTGTCGGTGTACAGGACATGATTTTAAGTATCCATACTTAAAACATAACTATTTCTTTGGAGAAAGTTGTGTCATTAGCTGGAATGAATGAAAAGGAAGGTCTTGTCCTCTGCCGGGACTTTCACTTGTATTTGCTTTCTGTAAGATAGTCAAGTAGATAACAAGTTTGTATCTTATTTCTTTTTATTGGCTGACGAAAGTTACTATTCATATAAAGACCAAAATATACTTATTACATAAGTGATATGAATTAAGCCACTCAAGAAGTGGTGAGACATTTACCCGATATAGTTTGCTCAGTGAATTTAAAAGAGACCAAAATTTTGTAAATGGAATATAATTCCCTCTTACTTTTTCTTACTCATTTACTGTTGAATACTTTGGAAAATGTGAGTCCTCTATCAGACTTTGGCCATTGATGAAGAGAGATAAGTAATTCCACTTGTCTTGCCCAAGTTAGTTAAAGATGTAAAGGTTTATGAAAATCACCTACTTCTCACCTTTCTTTTTAGCTTTCTTTTTGCTAATTTTTTTTATCATTGTTGAATTGAGGAATTATTTTTATCCACCACGTCCAAGTGACAGTTTATTGTAAATTGATTTGCTAATTTAATAACATTATCTCTTATCATATTTTCTCACCTGTTATTTTTGCCTCGTGCATCATTTGTTCAGACGGGCAGTTCTTGTCAAGCAAGCAAAAGACCAAGCAGGCGAGCCTGTTGATATTCTCCCAAAGGAGTACACAGTTCGGACATTAGCACAAGAATATGGTGGCGGTGCATTTACAGTCTCTGATCATATGGTCATTTTTTCAAACTACAATGACCAAAGGCTGTACAAGCAGATGATTGGAGGTTTGCATTCTGATCTTTTCTAGTATTATAGCAATGAGTTGTGATATCTTTTTTCATAGTCTTCTCTTTCCTCTTAATGTACCTGGTTTTTTGAAAGTGAAAGATGTACGCAACTGCAAGGACTCTCCTGTTGTATTAATGGTTGCAAATGTTAAGTGGTGTTCTCTTGAAAGGATAAATGCCAGATTATATCACAAGAGCTACCATTTTTTTTTTTTTTTTTTTTTTTTTTGAGTGTGTGTGTGTGTGTGTGAAAAGTTCTTAGCAATTTTATTTAGAGAAGAGGTATCATAAATTTTTTCACTGTGCATGAGACTTTTCCCAAAATGACTAGCTGAAGTTTGGAGATCTTTTCCCTTTTAATAAACATATGGCATTTTCTTGTATTATATTAAAGGGATAATTTCTACAACATTTCCCCCTATTTACCAGCCCCATTTCAATAGACAATGGGACTATGACATGCACAAAATTAATGGCTGAAAATTAAATGGGATACAAATAAGGCCCAAGAAGGTAGAATATTTTGTACTTTGATGCCACGTTAAAGATGGTTGTGAGACCAAAATCTCTAGGGGAAGTTAGATCACTTGTTGCAGCTAATAACTGTATGACTTTTCCTGTTGTTTAACAAATGGGGACCATTCCCACTAACAACTTCCAACAAATCTAACTTATTAAATGGCTTGGCTGCTGGTATCTTCTCTTACAGTGGGTGATAACTTGTCTGTCTAAGATTGGGTTTTTTCAGATAACAAGATAGTTTACTACCCAGGGGAACCTAGTAACCCAACTGGATGCCTAAAATAAGTTGTGCCAGAAATACTAGAATGACAGGAAAACATTAGAAAGTTTAAAAAGGTAAGTAAAGTTAATTTTTTGTTGTTAGTCTCATGTCCTGTTTAGCTAGTAAAAGATTGTTACTTGGTACCTAATTGCTATTATGAAATGATACATATAGATGTTGGAGGCTGAAACTGTTAAACTTGTTCAATAGAATTTATTAGTATTTTAAAGTATTTTTTCTTAATTCTTATCAGTTAAGTCTTGACTGCCCCAACATTTATTACTTATTTTCAGATCCATCTCCTGTGCCACTCACCCCTGATTATGGGGGACCAGCAGTACGCTATGCGGATGGAGCTGTTGATTCATATTTTAACCGATATATAACTGTCAGAGAAGGTTTGTAATCATCTATCTGTCAAATCTCTAAGGTGTTTAAAATTTCTTAGGACCCATTTATATCTAAAGGATGGTTAGGTGTCTGTTTTATCATTTTCATTGTTATCAGATCATCGTGAGAGTGGCATAAATCCTACCACAGATATAGTGGCTATTGACCTTAAGGACAACAATATCCAAGGTAAAAGTTTTCTCTTGAGCAGTTTCCATTTAATAGGTGCGATTGGTACAACTTATTTGACTGCTCTAATATTTATTCCTTTCCTCGTGGGAGCAACTTCTAGAGCCAAGAATATTGGTTAGTGGGAATGACTTCTATGCTTTTCCTCGTGTTGACCCTACTGGAAAGAAGATAGCATGGATCGAGTGGAGTCACCCAAACATGCACTGGGACAAAGCAGAACTTTGGGTTGGCTATATTTCAAATAATGGGTATGTAAAGAGTTTGTTCTAGGTAGTAGTTGTGTTGAATGAGAAACTCCCTCTTTGAAAAATGTTAAGCATAGTGATTTGCTTACGAGGTTGATTAGTGAGCCTCCTAAGTGGCTTGTCATTTTGGAATGGAACCATTCTGCAGGTTTAACATGGTAGCTGAGAGGCACAGTCTGTGCTCCCTGCTTAGCCATGTATTACAGATACCAGAAAGTGAGATCTAGCTTATTTGTGTGTTTTCTTCTTGGTTAAAAGTTCGCGTCACGTCTCAGGCCCACTATGTGTCAGTCTGGATATGAGGGGGACTTAAGTGTAAAATATCTCTAACACTCTTCTTCACATGTGGGCTCTTTCTTGAATCCTATACATAGATACTATGGGTGAGGGTTCGTACACAAGCACCAGTATAAAACCATTTTAAAGATTCAACCCGGTTCCATCACAATTGATGAGCTCAGTGAGTAGCCCTTGCCCAATTAGTAAATCCGAGACTTTTTTCTACCTGTAGTCTATGTGGACTAATCCCCAACGCTCCCCTTTATGTGTGTGCTTCCTCTTTGCGGTCCTATATGTGGATACTATGGATGGAGGTTCACACTCAAGCATTTGTGTGGGAATGGCTTCTTGCTTCTTTGGTTATTGTGCTTTTCCTTTGTGCTAGATACCATTATTTTCTATAATGAATTTCAAGAGCAAAGCTGGCTACTTAGATGAGTTAATATTTTTTAAGTATGTCAGTCAATTATTATTTTCTGTATTAACGTCCCTAAGTATATCTTAGGATGAAATCTTGTCAGGCTGATTGTTGAAATTATAATCTATCATAAGAATCCTCAGTAGTTGCATAATACTGAGTGTGCTTCATTCTTCTGTAAATACATTAAATTTTTTCTGCTATTCTATACAGTGAAGTCCACAAACGAACTTGTGTTGCTGGTGATGATTCTAATGTGGTGGAATCTCCAAGTGAACCTCGATGGTCTTCTGAAGGTATACAACACACCCACGTACATACCTGGCATAGCTACCTTAAATTGTTATCATTTTGGCACTGTGCCTTCAAGTTACTGCAAGGCTGTCACTTGTTTGCAATAAGTTGGGCCCAATATCATCCCAAAATTACTAGCTACTTTTGAAGGCCTATAATTCCCCAACCATAAACTTAACGGAATTCCAAGCTTACAACTTGAGGAGCTTTACTTTTGCGTGTGCTTTCATGTCCAAGCCTGATAGATGGGCTTGAAAATTGGTTCATGAGAAGGGGCATCAATAAGGCTACTACTGACCTCTGACACCTTCAAAAGTTGGGTGTGGTTTCATGCTAAAATGCCAAAGTTTATTATGAAAAGCCTAAAAGAAGTGACTTTATGTTTCCTGACGTCGAAGATTGATTTGCAGGTGAACTATTCTTTGTCACTGATAGGCAGAATGGTTTTTCGAATATTTACAAATGGGTAAAGTTTCATTTCTCTCTCTCTCTCTCTCTCTCTCTCTCTCAACTAGTTTGACTAATTCTTTGATTATAGCCGTACTAGTAGAGTATTTATAATTTTGCATGTCATGTTACCCACATCGATTATGCAATATTGGAATGTTTATATCTCTTTATTCATATTAACTTTATACTATATGATTTATATGATTATATTTTCGGAATAGCATTTAAACAAAATTATATGAATTTCAGTATCTGGTCATTACAGTTTACTTTTCCTGCCAAGGAGTAAAATTTTGGTCCTTTCCAATTAGTATTATCTTCGAACGGAATAAAAGATCGAAAGTGGGTTGATGTGTGTTTTTTTTTTATGTAAATTTAATTTATGCATTGAATGCAGATGGAAGACAAGAATGATATAGCAGCACTTTATCCCATGCAAGCTGAGTTTTCTAGGCCACTATGGGTTTTTGGATTTAGTTCTTATGATTTTGTTAAGAAGAATGGGAAAGCAGACTATATAGCATGTACTTACAGGTGTCTTTCTTGCACTTGCTACAAGAATGGAATTTGTAATTTCTCTGTCGCAATATTTCAATCTCAATTCTGCACTTAACATTTTGGCTTATCAATGCAGGCAGAATGGGCAGTCATTTTTGGGGATTCTTAACATTATTCAGAACTCGTTGTCTCTGCTTGACATTCCTTTCAGCGATATAAGTAATATTGTAAGTTTCATTCATACTTTTAAAAGTTTTTTGTCTTTTGTCTGTATCGTGTTCTCTCATGCTTAGTATACTTCTAGGAGCTGAAGGAGAAGAAAGGAGGAATTTGACAGTTGTTTACTTGAACTCTATTCTTCCTCAAAACCTCATCTCTACTTTTTTGAGTCAACCGCATGAATTCTTTTACTCTCTGCTGTCAATGACCAATATGTTCGGAATCAATGATGACTTGAACAGAGAGCTGGACCCACTGGCCTTTACATTGAAGGAGCTTCTGCTACACTTCCATCCTCAGTAGCTAAGGTTTGTCGTGTCATGTTTTAACGTGTATGTATGCTTTTAATCTCAAATTGCTGCTGGCATTTTGTGTCACTACTGATATAATTGTGTCTAAGTGTTGCCTCACGATGGGTAGTTCTGAATTTTTTTATATCCAGTACATTGTTGCAAATAATGTGTTTAATGTTACTTTCTTTGACCGGTGAAATTTGCATGGGCTCCTTGTTTGCCAGGTGACAGTAGATGAGAATCTGGCTAAAGTGGTTGATTTCTCGATCATATGGTCTTCTTCTTCAGACTGTGTGAAGTATAAATCACACTTTAGCTCTCCAGAATTGATTGAATTCCCTACTGAATGTCCTGGTCAAACTGCCTTTGCATATTTCTATCCTCCCACAAATGGTTCTTATCAAGCTAATGACGGTGAAAAACCTCCTCTGCTATTGAAAAGCCATGGTAAGTACATGTTTTGGGTTGATCTAAGATGCTTTTTCACTGAAACTCTCCCTAGGAAAATGCTATCCTGCCATGCTTTGTTTTAGACTCCCTTATGATGTATTCTTTGTTGTTTTTAGGCCATGCCAGCCTTGTCTCCTGTGTGGCCAGTTGTTTTAATTCTCTTTTTTATGAATGTATTCACTGCAATGAAATTTATTAGGTTATTCTTAACTATCCTTTGATATTTAATTAGTGGTTTATCATCATAATGTTTGTTTTTTCATATGAAATGTAGTTGAGTTATTTGATCAAACTGCCAAACACACCAATTTAAGTTTTTTGAATATTTTTCAGGGGGTCCCACCGCTGAATCCCGTGGAGTGTTGGATCTTGGCATCCAGTACTGGACTAGCAGGGGTTGGGCTTTTGTTGATGTTAATTATGGAGGAAGCTCAGGTTTCCCTTTGATTTAGCTCTGTTTGTCTTTGAACTTACTGCTTTATTCTTACTTTGTGTAATTTGTATTACATCTGATTTAATTGTCTTCTGGATAATGTAATTTCTTTGAGATGTTGAAATAATAATTAAAATACATTCTATGATGTGGGAACTTGTATTTTACCATTCATATTTAAACTAACTGGCAATTATGAGACGCACAGGAGCTTTCATTTTTTACTCCCTTTCTGGTTCTGTACTGTCAACAAAGGTGTCAAAGGCATTGGACATGACCTTTTATGTGAAATAAGATAATCATATGATAAAAGAGAGAAGAAGAGAGCCCTAGACTTAGAACTTGACCCCTACAACAAGGAGAACCCTAACTCAGTTGATAAGTTATTAAGTGCCAAAGTTTAGAATATACTCACCTTCATTTTGTAAACTTACCCATTCATCTTTCAGTATTAAAACTTGACATTTATTTTATTTGTGAATGTGAAGGTTATGGCAGGGCATATCGAGAACGACTGCTAGGGCAATGGGGTATTGTGGATGTCAATGATTGTTGTAGTTGTGCAAAATTTTTGGTAACGGTTTCTGTATCTTCTTTCTTCACTTATTTGAGTCATGAGTTTGAAGAACAAGCCAAAATCTGAATCTGAATAGAGAAGAATATTTTCTTTTTAAGGTGGAGAGTGGTAAGGTGGATGAAGATCGACTTTGTATTACTGGGCGGTCTGCTGGTGGCTATACAACCTTAGCAGCTCTGGCTTTCAAGCAGACTTTTAAGGCTGGTGCTTCTTTGTATGGTGTAAGTGTTTCAAAGTTCATAGTTTATCATTTATTATTTCACCCTTACTGGGATTGTTTGCTTGTTGCAATTATTTAAATTTAAATAACTTCAATCATATTCTATAATGGTTGATAACCAGGTTGCCGACCTGTCTTTGTTGAGAGCTGAAACGCACAAGTTTGAGTCTCGGTATCTTGATAATCTTGTTGGTAAGTTCCTAAAACAAAATTTTCAAAGAAAAAAAGAAGTCCCTAAAACGAAAAACACTTCTCATAAAATGAAGTAGAGAATCTGTAGCTACTGTTTATTGGCATCTTGTGTGTTTTTACTGAAGGTATCATGTGATGACTACAGGAAACGAGAAGGCCTTCTTTGAGAGGTCTCCTATCAATTATGTTGAAAATTTCTCTTGTCCTGTTATTCTGTTCCAAGGATTAGATGACAAGGTACGCCAGGCTTATCACATAGTTGTTCATTATTGCTCAAATTACTTGTTTAAGAATTTTGATGTTTTATGTTACTAGCTCAACTTGGCTTTAGGGGAGGAATTGGTTATATTCTTTTTGTGTCTGTTTATTTACTCTGAGATGTTCCTCTTAACAATCTCCCAAGACTGACGGGTTCGATTTAGTGGAAAGAGAAGTTACTGTTAAGAAGGAATCTAAAGTAACTGACAATAAATTCTTGTTAAGTATAATCTCTAATTCAATTTATCGTGTTAGGCATGACAGGAGAATTTAAGAAAATTCAAACTTCCTCCTATTTAGAAGAGAATTCTCACTCAAAGTGTCAAATTACTCAGAGTGGAACTTTAATTTCTCTCTAAAATTTAAGGAGGATCTGGTGTTTTAACCACACTAACATGAAAAAGAAAATTTTTTCAGGATATTTGGTTGCCCTTGAAACCAATTTCTGCACTAAACCCCGCCTAATGACACATTAAGCCTCACTGACTTATGTGGTCTGACCTATCCTCCAGCATGAGGCATGCTCCTTGCTTACCTTCTTCATCCTAGCATGAGGCATGCTCCTTGCTTACCTTCTTCATCCTAGCATGAGGCATGCTCCTTGCTTACCTTCTTCATCCTAGCCTGAACCATGCAAAGATCCCTGAAATAAAGAATAGATTAAGACACTTGGGATATGCTTTTTTAATATAACAAAATTTATGATTGTTGATGTTATCACATTCCTCAGGTTGTTCCACCTGATCAAGCTCGTAAAATATACCAGGCTTTGAAAAAGAAAGGGCTGCCCGTTGCTCTTGTAGAGTATGAAGGAGAACAACATGGGTTTCGCAAGGTTATCTGTTCTTGCCTTTTTCATCTATAATAAGTATATTTAGTTCTACAGACATGGGATTCTGAGATCTGGTTCTTTGCAGGCTGAGAACATCAAATTCACCCTGGAGCAGCAAATGGTGTTTTTCGCCCGTTTGGTGGGACACTTCCAAGTTGCAGATGAGATCTCTCCTATCAAAATCGATAATTTTGATTAAAGATGTTAGCGTTGCTTCTTAAGTCTGTCATTTTGGAATTTGGACGACCTGCAGATTAGAGTGCTTTCGAGCATTCTATGTTTTTTGTACAAATCCAGTTTAGGGTTTTCAAACTGTTTACTTGAAATGCTTGTTTGTGAAGGAGTGAACTTTTTGTATTCTGTTTAATATTAAAAAGATAATAAAAAGAATCAAATGTTATAAAAAATTCCAAATATATAATCATTTAAAGTTATCAAAGATAGTTATTACATAATAACATGATTAGGAAATAAAATTTTAATAACTAAAAAGGACAAAATGTATTATACGATTATGACTAAGATCTTGTGCTGTGATGGGATTAACATCAATAATAATTCAACCGCCTAAACTTGCATTAATCAGATAATATTCGAGCCTGGTTCATGTCCTTATGTTTTGTAAAATCCAGTTCCTTAGAAAAACTGGTACGTGCAGCGTGCTGATATTTCTATGGAGACTAAAAATTAGTTATTGTTCTATCCTTTCTATGGTGTGAGCATATTTTATTTAACTCTCTAATAGGGTAAAGTTTTGATGCTCTTAGTAACAGAATTTTAAGAAAAATAACAGTAGAAGACCTTAGTAAGGGAATTTTAAGAAAAAAATCAAAATTAAAGGCTATAGTAAGGGAATTTGAGCAAAACTCATGACTGAAGGCTATGGTAAACAAATTTTAATAAAACTATGGTTCAAGGCGGGAATTTTAAAAAAATCATGGAAAAAGACTAGAGTAAGAGAATTTGAAGGAATATAATGGTTGAAGGTTATAGTAAGGGATTTTTGACAAAAATTAAGACTAAAGGCTATAGTAAGAGAATTTAAAAAAATTCGTGGAACGGAAATTTAAAAAAAAATTTGATTCCTTTTCTGTTTGTTAGCCCCCAATGATTATTTATGATATAAGCCATGTAACGAAATATTATAAGAACATGCAAACACTTGAGTTCCCTGGTTATATGTTGATTCTTTGGTCTTTCTAACATTAGTTATAAAATAGTGAGGAAAATTAGCTATCTAGGGTAGGTTGATCAGTTGGAATGATCATGGGATAGAAATAGGAACAAATGGGGAAACATTGTTGAAATCCTGTTCACACTTAATTTGTAATTTGTAATTGATTATTATCAACGATGAGTCTTTAAAGGGGGTTATTGCAAGGTGACATTAGTGCCAAAGGACATCAATGTCTTAGAAAATGTAGTTTTTTGTGTTAGTGAAATCTCAATATGTTAAGACATCAAATTCTACTAACACTTATGAGGCTTGAAGTCCCATTTTTTAAGGGACAATTGGCATTACTCTTTAGAGGATAAAAGCTTTTTTTTTTTTTTGAGAAAAAAATATTTTTATAATATTATTTATGTTTGGTAAATCTCCTTTTAGATTAATCTCTATTTGAAACAAGAGTTTTTAGATCTTTGAAAAAGCTCCAAAAAGAAACTGTTCCCAAAAGAACTCTTTCAAAGAGATATCTCAAAGAGGTTTTTACTTGAGTGCAATGTCAATTGCTGCCTAAGTGAGTCAGTGCTTTGAGTGGAAAATTATTGTCACTTATAAAAGGGTATATAATGATAAATAAATTCTTTTAAATTATATTTCCATCAATATTTTAAAAATCGAACCAGCCATCCAACCGGAGTTACGTCCGATTTTGGTTGAACCCGGTTAGACTGGTTTGGACCGGACCGTTGCATATTATCGACCATATGTTACATTTATTTAATATTTTTATAAGAAAATAGGAAAAAATAATGTTGGTTACAATGGACCGGGCCGAGTTAATAAGAACCGGACTGGCCTTCAATTTTGGTTCATCCGGGTCAGGCCGGCCGGTTCGATTCTGTTTTTAAAACACTGATTACCATGCCTAATATAATAAAATTGACACAAGGATTTTAGTTACCTAAAATTGGTCCCTAGTTACTTTATATTCGTATTTGATAGTAATTTCTCTTTGCATTATCCTAAATTATAAATGACCCTTTATAGACTTATAATCTGATATTTTAATCTATGAATTATTTTATTATCATATGCATTCAATATTCCAATGAGAAATAAAATTGGGTTATCATGATATCACTTCAATTTTCCATGGATATTCGATCTTAAAATATGAAAATAGTTTGTAGCGAGTCTACTGAGGAGAAGGCGTACATGATAATAAAATCGGACTTCGGTGAAATTTTCTCATTCCCGCCTCCGACTCTCCCAAGTTCCTCGCGCTCGCGTCGAATGCCCTAACCTGTTCTGTCGAGTATCGACTCTCGTCGTGGCTACTCTCTCTCTCTGGAGTTCAGTGAGAGCTTATTCTCTGCGTCGTCGCCGCGGAGCTTGGTCGAGTGAGGAGTAAATCTCTCCGTCGTCGAGCCAGAGGGTTGTAATCTAAGGTACGTTCTTTTTTTAATCTTCCTTAGGCCAACTTTAAGTGCTTTTAGTTCCGTCGATTCAGCGAAATTTGAGGCTTTTCAATTTCCCCCCATTGAGTTGGCGGAATGTGTTGTTTCTGGAATCGTTATGCCACGAGAGAAGAAGACGTGGTTTTGATTACGGGCTTCAATTCCAGTCCAATAAGGTTCTACACCCAGCGACTTGATTGACTCGAGAATTTGAGGCTCTGTTTTTTGTTTTTTTGTTTTTTTGTTTAATGGTTTTAGATTAGCGGGTTATTCACGCTGGCTCTTGTTGAGGGGTTTATCTCTGATTTATCCGTTTTGGCCGTATTATTTTTTGCTTGTTTTCTTTCCTCCCTTTTAATATCTAATAATTGCGTATATTCCGTATTCGCGGGCTGTTCGAATGGCACATTAATTAGAATATTCAGTTTAAATGTTCCGCACAACTTCTCATCAATCAAGTGCATTCTTTTGCCATCTTTGATTTCACTGGCTGGTTATTTCAGTTCGGTTCGCTATCACTATTCGGCATTTCACTAGCCATGTTTTATTTATGTTATCATACTTTTTCATGCATGGCTGCTTACGATTTCGTGGCCGTTGCCTGGCATGCCATTTTCTATGGACTTGTAAATTGTTCGATGTTTCACTATTCACTTTGATTGGCATTTTAGTTAATTTTCATCTTTGTTATACGCTTCCAGTACACAACATCAAACATCTCAGCTTCAGCACTTGTAAACCAGCTACTTAGTGAAGTCAACAGTGCATGCTTCCTTGTTGTCAGTTAATTCAGGGCTTTGTCTGGTTCGTAATCTGTTACTCAGTTAACCTGCCAATGAAAGTGATTATCTATTTGCATTGGGGGCTTATCTATGTGATTCTCTGTGCTTGGAGATTGATTGAATGTTTCGAGTTTCAAATCATTGTACTTGGTCGTTTTGCTTTTTGGATCTCCTACTTAAACTGTCTGAGACTGAATAAGTTGGTGGTTCTTCACGTGCTTGGGATGGGGCCAACTTGCATTCCTTTGTTGTGTGTGATCCCCTTTCTAGTGGCTTTTCCGTCATATTTTGATTTTCCTTTGTCTGATGAAACCCACAGCATTTTTTTCTGAAAGAAACTAATGTTATTATCAGTCACAACTAGACAAGAAGATTTAATTGGTCCCACACATTCTACTTGACAAAGTGAAAGAAATTTGAACTCATGAAATGAGATTTATCCTAGAATGCATCATTCCCTTTCTTTTCCTAGATCATCACTTCACCTTTGTGCTGACTCTACTTTATCACGAGTTTGTGAATGAATTTTGAATTTAGGGTGCTCAAAAGAAACAGACTAGGAAGGGGTAGTCTGAGAAAAAATGGATGGTTTAGAAGTGAAATAGCAAGTGAGTTCAACGCGATGTCCTTCCCACTTCTGTTTGTGTTGTATAAATGGTACAAAATAGGTAGGCTACCTCAGTTTCTTGAGGAAATGGTAGCAGCCTTTCATCACTGATGGCTTCATAACTTGTTGTCTCACTTGGAAAGTAGTTGTGGAATATTGAAAGGTACATTTGGTAAGATTGGTACATTGAGAATGCATGAGTTGGGAAAAGGTAGTCTTAGTACATCAAAAGCAATTTACTTCCTCCATAGAACCTTTTTTCTTTGTGTGTTTTGATTCAGGCAGAAATCAGATTCTCCCAGGTGATCATCTTTTCTAAAGACCTTTTTTTAGTTTTAGAAGACTGATCATAGAAAGTGCATATAAACTGTACGTTAATGGATATATTTGTTTAGGATAAGGTTCACATAGAAAATGACATTCACCTTCTCATTTGGCTTGAACTTTCCGTATTGATGGCTTAACGACTTTCTTTTGAAAATTTATTATAGAGAAGTGACTTTCCATAGTGACCTAAAATTCTTTTGAGGAACCAACTTATGTTTGTCTAACTGTATGAAGAAATTAAAGATTTTAGAGGTTTTCCTAGCACTTTTTTTTTTAGGAAAATTTTCCTAGCACTTTAACATACCCTTATTGAGGGGATCGTCTCTTTTGCCATCATTGCCGACAGGGGGCCTTTTTGCTCTCGGATTTGATTTACCCGCTGGGAAAGCCTGATTCGTGTGAACTTAACCAAAAAGGGGAAATTCATAGTCAATTACTTGTTTTAGTTGGTGTGGTGATGTGGAATATAGTGGCATACACATCTTCCTTCGGTAAAAATTTAGGGGAGCTGTATGGAACACCTTCTTTCCAGAATTTGTCATACTATGATGCATGCCAAGAACCTTTGACCAGCTTCTTCAACGATGTTATCATGCATCTTACCACCTTTGACCAGTACGATGGTATCATGCCTCTTACCACCTTTGACCAGCAAGGTCCTATGGGAAGTAGCAATAGGTGGAAAGGGGGACTTGGGTGGTGGTCTATGGAAAGCAAGGTGGTGATGGTGCGGTGAAATTGTTGTATTCTGTGAAAGAACTCAATGAAATGTGTCTGTGGCATGCTCATATCTCTCTTGATCTGTCTCAAATTAAACCTTTAGCTGGAAATGGCAGTTGTTGTTATCCTCATGATTGAGGTAGAGTGACCTTCACATCTTTTAGTAACATAACAAGTGGTCGACCTACTAGACACACTGGTGTCATCTGCCGAACTGGGCAGGTTAACTAGTTGGCTAACCTTAAATGCACTTCATGGTGAAATAAGTTTGTCCTGTATATTTATTTCCTTTTGGTTGTACAAGGAAAAGCACTTGAGTAGCTATTTTCTTTTGTGTAAAACTTCATGTTTTGTTGATTGTTTTATGTACTTCTGATTGTGTCTCTCCTAACTTGTAATAATCTACTGGTTATGTTAACCTAGAGAAAGGGGCCTCTTGCTTTTTAACTCGGAAAAAGGCAATATGAGTGGAGGAGAGAAGGCGGGATCCACCAAAACTCCTGCTGATTTCCTGAAATCCATACGTGGAAGGCCTGTTGTTGTAAAGCTCAATTCTGGTGTTGATTACAGGGGTAAGTTTTGTCATCTGGCATCTTTGTTCATTTGTTTTCCATGCATTAGAATGTAGTCGCAATATTAACATTTTGATACCATTTTTACAAAGAAGATATTTTTATTTTATTTTATTTTTGAGATAATCGGATTTTGGCAGATGGCAGCCCATTCACTAATAAGATAAGTTATAATTTCCATTTAAAAAAAAAAGATAAGTTTTAATTGCTATACTTGACAAAGATTTCAAATTATATCTCTCGGAGACTACAAACTAGACTGCTGAATATTTGAAAAAGGTATCAAGGCAAGTAGATGATATCCAGACCTCCTTGTGTGCATGTAATTCATTTATGAGAGGCCTGAGGTTTTTATCTTGTATTGTTCTTTATGGTGCAGAAGATGCCAGACTTTGTTGAGTGCTACTATGATAGTAATCATTCAATATTGGATTTTGGTGTATGTTGCTGATAATCATAGTATCGGATCCTGTTCTTGCTGCCCCCTTTTTCTTGTTTGAAGCATGAGATGCTTCTAGTGTTAGTAAGACTGCTAAAATAAATTGGAAACCTAGTATGGTACAGTTTCTACCAACACCTGGGAGTTACTTGAGAAAAAAGCCAGGAGAAAGGAGGGAAGCTCAATTGGGACTAACTACTGTCACGACGAATGAGAGATTCCGACTGAACTCTCAAAGAAGTTGAGTTGCTGAGCTCATGGTAGCCTTAGTCATTTGTTTTATGGGTCTCTTTTCTTGAGTTCATCTATGTTTTTGACCAGTTGTGATATGGACCTCTGAGTTGCATGGTCTTCTGTGTTCTGGAGCTCATATATATCTAGTCCTTTGTTATACGGGCCTCTTGATGTGCCAGCAGAGATGAAAGACATGATCATGAATTTGTTGTTGATACAGCTTCTTGCTGGTTTTCTACAATCTGGATTCAGATAACTTGTGCTTCTTATTTATGTTCTATCATTGGGCTTCCTTTTCAAAGTAGGTTAGGATCATTGAGGAACTATCTCTATGAGCAAGGGAATTTCCTATCCCTTGGCAACCTTTCGGTTGTAAGAGCCTACATCACTTCTGACAATTGTGTGGACTGTGGTTTCCGGTGGATGAAGTAGAAAAGATGGAAGGTTGGTAATATCTTTGCTAAGGCGATCAGTTTTGCTTGTTGACATTAGGTGGGGCCAGGTTACTGTAAATTAAAATAAGAAGGTTGGTATTACTTCCAAAGCATCTGTGGACCTTCACAACTATAGACCGCTCGTTTTGGCTTGTGGACTTGTAGTCAAGGATATTGTATCATTAGCAGAGGAGAGGACCATCCTGCAGCTACATTGTTAAGCTGGCTAGGAGATCCAGTGCTCTAATCTCTTCGAAGTTTCAATTTTTTGCCAATTCTTTTTTTTTTTTGCTCTTGCTGGAAGAGGAAAATTTTCCTAGTGCTTTAACCTTTTTCAAGTTTGTTTAGTTTGCCATCTTTAGATTCTTTAATTGTCTTATGGTTTTCCAGAAAAGAAAATTTTCCTTTTCTTTTGCCATCACAGAAGGTGCTTGTATTTGTCATTCATCATATATTGCAAACATGGATTGCAGTTTTCAAATGGTTGCTAAGATTAGGAAGAGCGCTTGATTACACGTACTGAAAATAGGAGCTGCATTATTTTCACATATGACTCTTCTTTTGTGGGTGGATTTAATAATTGAATGACAGGGAAAGAAAAGTTGTTTACTTCCATTGGATTCTCATAGGCGTTTCTTATTGTGGGACTCCATATGTTCCATTACTTGACAGACCCTTTCACATTTGTAACTCTTCTTACTTTGCCATGTATCGTATGTTAAAAGTTATCTGAACTTATGTGATCTTTTTATGAATTAACCCTCAACTTTCAATATTTTCTTCAGGTATTCTAGCTTGTTTGGATGGTTACATGAATATCGCTATGGAGCAAACAGAGGAATATGTCAATGGACAGTTGAAAAATAAATATGGTGATGCTTTCATCAGGGGCAATAATGGTAATAATGCTTCTTCTGTTTGTCTTCGGAATCCGAGTTTCTTTGAGCAAGTACCGGTGCACCTCCTCACCTACTTTGTTTTTTAGAGTGTATTTAACCCTTCTAAGGACGATTGTTAGAACTCTGGTTCTTGAAAATCAACCAAATGTGTTCACTAAAATTTTTTGCTGGGCCACTAAATGCCGATCTCTGTTGTCGCAGTGCTATATATCAGTACATCAAAGAGGACACTAGCTGAAGGTGCTTAGACGGCGAGATTTTTGAACACATTGCAGATGCCTCTGGGCTTTCATCCGCTCTGCGACTTTATGTCATAGACGAAACCCAGCTTTTTATAGATAATCGATACATTTTCTTTTTGTACCCTTTGCTTCTGTTGTCTATTTCTGATTGGGTTTTGACTATGGAATATTGTGGTCCACTGTACGCTCACTTTGTAGAAAGTTGCACTTGATTTTCGTGTGCAATCTGTTATCATAATACCTAGTTGACAGATGAATCAAAGTAACCTAACCCGGGGTATCGTCTTGCCACCAATGCAGTGTCACAGTATCATCAACCTTGGCCCCCCATATTGACCCGCCTGTTGCGTTTGATTTCAGTATGAAATATATTCGAATTGCTGATATGGCGTTGATATGACTTGTTCTTGCCCTTTCATATTGAAGAAGGTTTTCTAACAGTTCCACGCTTTTGTTCTTTCCCGAATAGATTTCTAACCAAGATGGCCAGTTATCTTATCCGGATTAAAACCCGGCAAGGTAAGTAAGAAGGTTCTGAGACTTTATAGACAACATTTCCGCAGAAGGCAACAACGATTTCATTCTTGAAAAATGGGGTTTATTGTTTAGAGAATTGAGTAAGCTTAGCTGGTCCCAACAGTCCTTTCCTTCCCAATCAATGCCCTTAAATTTGCTTAGTTGCATCACCAAATGCTCTTTATTAAATTCTGACAATCCGTGCAATCAAGAGGCTTAAATGCCTCACTTACAAGTTGAGACTGAAAAATTACACAGCCAAGTACTTCCACTTATTTAAACTCAAGAGTTTAAAACAAAATCCGTGACTTCTCCTTGCTCTGTAAAGTACTCCCTCTGAAGTCAGCTTTCGTGAGCAGAGTCTGCAGACAGTACTGTAGAGGTGAAATTCTTTAAGAAAACAATTATCGAACATGTGCCAGGCATGGGGATCACAATTTCCTCATCCACCGAGAATTTCAGTAGTATAGATTTCTCGGAAGTTGCATTACAAGTTATCTATCCCATACCTAAGAAAGAAATAGTTCTGTCACATACTTCCATTCGGAAAAAAGATAATCTTCCATGAACCTCACATGACTTTGTGGGCAAGATATCCATCTCAGCCATCTGTTTGTTCACCTGTCCCTCTCTCTCCATTGCTGTTTGCTGTCCTTTTCTTGCAGGACTGCTGATATCCTCCAATCTCCTTCTTGAACCAGTCCATCTCTAACAGAAAGAAGACGACCAAGGAAAGATAAAAACCTAATCAATCAGCATCAGGTTCAAAAGGGTACACAGAATAGCTACAAATGAAATGAATGAATGTTACAAATGGGGCAACCTCGTGCTTCTTGGTAGGTCTCTTTCACTCCCGCATAACACCACAGAGCTGATGAAGGAGACTCCTGCAGGAGGGAACAAGGGGAAAGAAAAAGTGGGTACACACGTGTGCGACGGGTTGCACATGTGTGTGCTCAGTTCCGCCAGCGAAAGCCATCAAGAGTGGGGCAGGCTGCCTTTTGTTGGTGGGTGTTGCTTTCAAGTTGTTGAGTTTTGCTCTCAGTCTCCCACCTCTTTTGTTTAGGGTTTTCCATGGCCTTTCTTTCGAAGCAAGGGAGGCTTTGGCTTTGGGGAACCCCATAATCACCTCCCAAATCACTCAAAGCCCCTTGTTTATTGCAGTCAAATTTGGTGCTCTCAGGTCAACAGTAATGATTCACGTGTTCCTTTGGTGGGTGTTGTATTGAAGAGTGGAAAAGGGGAGAGGTGGAGGGGAAGGACTATAATTACCCTTAGTGGGCATCCCACCCAAAAATCTTTGATGATGATAGAGGGTAGAACAATTGCAAAGCACAGACGAAAACTGAACCAGCAAAGCTCTCTTTTGGAGCCCCAAATTTGAAGGATCCAAATTGGTGGGGACTTCAAAGCAGTTTCAACCACAAAAGAATAAAAGGTCACTTAATATTGGTGGAGAAGAGTTTTTCCAGAATCCTAATTCTAAGAACTACAACCAAACTGTTGCATCCTCTCAAATTGAGGTAATGACAGGGTTTGATTCCACCACATAGAGTGAGCAACCCGGGTGAAAAGAATACTGTGAAATTTCAGCTTTTTCTTTCAAAGCAGAAACAAGGACTAAGATCTCTGCTCTGAGCAGAATGATTGTACTGGGTCCCCATTGAAGAGACTGCAGACAGTCTCCAGTCGCTCCACCTTTTTGGTCAGGGGAGGGTGCCTTGTACTATCAAAATCAGTAGAAATTATTGTCAAAGATCACATTATCTGTTTTGGGAGGTTAGTGGTGCTTTTGGTGGGTTCTGCTTTGGGCTCTTCTTCAGGGAATAAGAAATTACTCCACTCATTGTTCATCTCATTTTGCCTCCATTTTAGGTGACTCATGTTGGAATGTTCTCATTCACTGTTAAAATCACTGCCCCACCTCATCATAGGTTCCACTCCTACTCTGCCCCAAGATGATTGAGCTTCCTCTGCTGATTTGAGGGCAACTGTCCCACTTCTTCATTAATCTATTTAACTGCAAATTATAACTAATTCAAATACTTAATCAAGTAGACAACAGTAGAAAATGTTGCAAAGCTGCTGCTTCTTTTCTAAACTACCATCTAAACAGACATTACTCTAATGAAGTACCATCATATCTCCGATCGCTCATGAGCGTGAATTAGGTCGCCCTAATCGGAGATTACGAAATAATATATACTAACACTTGATACCTAATCTGCCGGTGTCTCACAGTATAATTAAGGACAGATTGAGAACATTATAATACTCTTGTCACACAAGTATCAATTCAGTCTTTTATCCAAATTTACCTGTAATGTCTCTTTAGCTGTCATCTCATTAATCTTTGCAATTTCTGGTTGTCTCATGCAAGCTTCAGATCTGCCAATTAATATCTTAATTTTATATCATTAGTACCTTCATTCTTGGCTGTAGTCATCACTAATCAAATGGAAAGGAATATTGACCTGAAGATCTCGAGCAAATATAAACTAATCCTGTAATGGGTATTCTTTAGTATCCCTTGTCTTACCTGTTTCAACCTCACTCCACATGTAACTAAAGCCAGTTTTTGATTATTTAGTGGATGAGATAAAGATTAGATTGTCTTAATCCAACCATGAATGTCAAATTTTTTTTCATACATTACACGATCCAATCAAACGGCTAGAATCGTCTGGTTTATCTTAAGTGATGGCCAGGATCTATTTGATTCCTTTTTCCTGTTTCAAAATTTGAAAGCTTAAGCTAGGATTAATGACATGTATCCTGCTTCTTGTGACTGTACTTGTTCAAGTGTCACGCTCGCAGCTCATGCTTCTCACCCCACACATCATGCTTCGTAATAACTCCGGCAAAGTGTTACCCTTTATTTTTGTTTATTATTTTAAAATTATTTTATTGTATTGTTTATAAATTTTATATTAAATAATATTTCGTTTTTAATTTTTATATTTAAATTCTTTGAGTTTGTAAAAAATAATTAAATTCTGGGATGCACTGATTCGGGGAAGGAGATCAGAGATTCAGAGAAGTGCCTGTTGTTCTGAGACGCCTGTCACCGTAACGGCTCCCGAGAAGCCGAACAGAGTAAATGAGGGAGTAATGAGGCGATTACTTTACTCGTAATAGGAAGCCACGTGGCAACGACATCTGTACAGGCTGGATTTTCTGCTCGTTGACGTGCGGCCATTAGTGGAAAAAGTGAAATTATCGTCGTTACTCGTTACTCGTTACTTCTTTTTTTTTTTTTTAATTTATTTATTTTTATAATAATGATTTTTCAGGCCTTCATCACCCTTTCAGCCTCTCTCTTTCTTCAGTGCTCTTCAGCTCTTGCTCTTCGGTTCCTTACAGTATATTTTTTTACTAGGGTTTTGCAGAGAAGATTTGGATCGAGCTTCGAGCGGAGGAGGGAGGGAGGGAGGGAAGGAGAATGAAGTTGCGAAGGAGAGGGGGTTTGAGCTAGTGTTGTGGGTGTGAGTGTGATAAGGAGAGGGGGGGGGGGGGGGGGGGTTCTTTTCCTTTCTCTGCTACTTTTTCTTATTTTTTTGGTGGTGGCTGGTTGGTAGTGATCGGAAATGGGGCTCTGCCATGGGAAGCCTTTGCCGAATCCTAACATCTCTGAGGCGGAGGAAGGTAATGGGGAGAAGGAAAAGGAAGAGCCACCGCAAATGCAAATTCAGGTTGCCAATGGGGAAAACCCGAATGTGAAGGATGAGGAGATCGGTAAGAAGTCGCCTTTTTTCCCGTTCTACAGCCCCAGCCCGGCGCACCACTTCTTTTCTAAGAAGTCGCCATCGACTCACAGCTCGAATTCGACGCCGAGGAGGTTTTTTAAGAAGCCGTTCCCGCCACCGTCGCCGGCGAAGCATATAAAGGCGGTGCTGGCGAGGCGGCATGGGTCGGTGAAACCGAACGAGGCGGCCATACCGGAGGCGAGTGAGACGGAGGCTGTCACTGGGTTGGACAAGAGTTTTGGGTTTTCGAAGAATTTTGGGAACAAGTACGAGCTTGGGGAGGAGGTTGGGAGAGGGCATTTCGGGTATACGTGCAAGGCCAAGTTTAAGAAAGGTGAGCTCAAGGGGCAGCAGGTAGCAGTGAAGGTTATCCCAAAAGCCAAGGTACTGCTTTTCACTTCCAGGGTTGGAGAAGTGAGGTTTGGATCTTAGAATTTTGATATATCGGACTGAGGTGTTAATTGTTTTTCATCTGTCTAATTTTGGTCCGAGGACCGTCTTCCAATTTTGGTCCTGAGGACGGTTTTCCAATTTTGGTTCTAAGTACGGATTTCTGTTCTATCTCTAACTATTAACTAGTCATAAAAAGATTGGGTACGGTGGGGAGGGACCTACTTTTGGATTCTTGAGGAGTAATTTGTGATTGTTGTTCTTTTAATTACGTGTGATTGTTTTGTTGATTTTAGCCTTCCAATGATTCTTTTTTTTTTTAATTTTTTAAATAAAATTGTCTTCTAAGCACTATCGGGTTCAGATATTTGACGATCAGAGCATTTTTTATGGAGATGATCAGAAAATTTTCTCTATATATGATCTGAGATTTGTGGCAATATATGTTTAATGGAAAGCGTTGTTTCGCCCTCTTCTTAACTCATCACAAGGCTTGTGGCAAAAGAACTGATGGGCGTGTATAATATATTCATTTAATGTATGTACTGATAATCTATCAAGGTAAAGGGTGCCCCTAGTGTGCCTTAAACCAGCCTGCTACTGTAACTCTGGGATGTTACCAGAGGTAGGGGAACAATGTTTGGTGTAATGTAATCATTTAACGTGTCTAGGTGACTTAACACAAGAAATGGGATGGTCTAGGGCAATGATCTATTGCTAGAAGTTATAGTTATAACTTTGAAAATGTATTGAGATATGGTTACCAGGAGAGATTTTAATGAGATTTATGATTGCTGAAGCACAAATTTTGTGGCTTCTTAGGTTTCTAATTGGGCTTACAGTTTGTGCTCAAACCTAGCCGAGCATATATGTTTCCTGGTTTTCTAATGTCTTATTGAACATGTGGTCTCTAATCTGGTGAGGTTTGGGTGACCCTTGATCTCTTGATTTATGCTATGATTTTGTCCTTTTGCAGATGACTACAGCAATTGCCATTGAGGATGTCAGAAGGGAAGTGAAAATATTGAGAGCATTGACTGGACACAACAATTTAGTGCAGTTTTATGATGCATACGAAGACCACGACAATGTGTACATAGTAATGGAGTAAGCCAGAAACAACCTACGCCAAATTTTATTTTATTTATATTTAAGTAAAACCAATATATTTTGGCTTCTGGTTATTTGAAACTTTTAATTATGAGGTGGACATGGAGAAAAGTAAAATCCTAGAAGTCATCTGATTAGCATTTCCGGTTCACAAGAAGCCTTGGTTCAGACTGCAACTTAGTTCGGTTCTGTGTTCATTGCCTTGTAGTTGTGCTGTTGGTTTGATAGAAATTTGAATAATATCTACCATTT
The DNA here is from genome assembly GCA_019845555.1 of Aristolochia fimbriata. Classification (NCBI taxonomy): domain Eukaryota; kingdom Viridiplantae; phylum Streptophyta; class Magnoliopsida; order Piperales; family Aristolochiaceae; genus Aristolochia; species Aristolochia fimbriata. The sequence continues at coordinate 31,356,164 of CM034080.1, forward strand.
CAAAAGAAAAAGTTATTGGAATAATACCTGGATTTCTTTTAGATACACATCATTATGCACAAAAAACCTAATTGATCTCCCTTTCAAGGATCATCAAAGTTTAAGTTATTGATATAATTTTCTTTAAAAAAAGTTATGTTATATAATAGGCATCAAGCGGGTCTTGGGCAGTAGCTCAATGGTCCCATGGGAATTATTGCTGCAGGAGGTCTTGGGTTCGGGTCTCTAGATTAACATTGGGAGTAAAACTTGTAATTGGGAGTAAAATGTATTCGCCTTCCTCAAAAAAAATAATAGGCATCATGCATGGACATGCATTGGTTACTTGCATAATTTTTTACCCTTTTTGTAATTGTCTTCCCCATTTCTCTTGGTGAGCTGCTTTAATGGCTTCCTTGTTTCTTACCTAAGTAGTAAGTCATTCTTTTGTATACCAGAATAGAGTAGAAATATGGAAACATTAGCATTTGACACTCTATTGGATGCTTATTTCAGGTTGTGTGAAGGAGGGGAGCTTTTGGACAGGATCCTTTCTCGGTATTGATTTGTTGATTATTTAGTTTTACTTGTGGTGTCGTGGACTGCAAATACTTTTTTTGGAGGTTCTTGTGGGTTGATATTGGCATTGCTATATGCTTATGTGACAATTGGAACATAATTCACTATTCCTATTGTAGTGGCGGGAAGTATTCAGAAGACGATGCAAAAGCTGTCATGGTCCAGATATTGAATGTTGTTGCTTTTTGTCATCTTCAGGGGGTTGTTCATAGAGATCTGAAACCAGAGGTTGATCTCGTGTCATATTACAATTAAATTCTGTTACCTTTTGATTAAAGTCGAGCAACAGTGTGTCTAATATTTGGGCTGATCTTGTTTCGGTCTATTTGGATCAGAACTTTCTTTTCACATCTAAGGATGAAAATTCTCAAATGAAAGCAATAGATTTTGGGTTATCAGATTTTGTCAAGCCAGGTTTGTCCTGTTTAGCTGTTCCTTCCCTTGAAAGTGTTGGTACTTTGAGCTTCTGGTTTACAAGGTTTGAAATTCTTTTTTCCAGATGAAAGGCTGAATGACATTGTTGGAAGTGCATACTATGTTGCCCCTGAAGTTCTCCACAGGTCATACAGTACAGAGGCTGATGTGTGGAGCATTGGTGTGATTGCATATATTCTCTTGTGTGGGAGCCGTCCATTCTGGGCTAGGACAGAGTCTGGAATTTTCCGCGCAGTCCTTAAAGCTGATCCTAGTTTTGACGAGGCACCATGGCCTTCTCTTTCTACGGAAGCCAAAGATTTTGTCAAAAGATTACTAAATAAAGATCCACGGAAAAGAATGAGTGCTGCCCAGGCTCTGAGTGAGTGTTTGTTGGGAGTTATTTCTATTGTTATGTTGGATATTATAAAATGTTTGTATTAATTTATTTATCTTTATAGGTCATCCCTGGATTAGAAATTACAATGATGTAATAGTACCATTGGATATATTAGTATTCAGGCTTATGAAGGCTTACATGCGCTCATCATCTCTACGCAAGGCTGCATTGAGGGTGTGTATCTGGTGATTTTTTTTTCATGAAAACTGCCTTTTTTACACTTTTGCTTACTTTGACCCATTGTTTGTGTTTGTGCTGGTATTGATGACTCATGTATAAGTTATCTTCTTTCAGGCTTTATCAAAGACATTGACTGCAGATGAGATTTTTTACCTGAAAGAGCAGTTTACTCTGTTAGAGCCCAATAAGAATGGGTGCATCTCCTTGGAGAACATCAGGATGGTGAGTTTCTTTTTGCTATAGTAGCTAGCTTTTCTGTATAAGTTGTAAGATGTTTTTTTTTTAAAAAAAAAATTGGCTGATGTGACTTTTTATTATTGCATTGATTAGGCAATAATGAAACATGCAACAGATGCAATGAAGGAATCTCGTGTTCCGGACTTTCTAGCTTCAGTACGTGTTCTACTCAAGAGCTTCTCTATTTATTCTCATGAAGTTTAACGCTTTTTGCCTTCTGTACTTCATTAGTCAATGGCAAGGTACTTTTTTGGTTAATTATATTCTGGCGTCTGGTGGCAGTTGGGTCCTCTTCAATACAGGAAAATGGATTTTGAGGAATTCTGTGCTGCAGCACTGAGCGTGCTTCAGCTTGAAGGATCGGATAGGTGGGAGCAACATGCTCGATCGGCATACGAGATATTTGAGAAGGATGGAAACAGAGCTATTGTAATTGAAGAACTTGCTTCGGTATGGGTTTCCTCCTTTCCTTGTATTCGTTTAGGCCCTTGATATTTTGTGTCGCCCTTCTCATACACATTCGTTTAGGCCTTCAACATCTATTATTGGTTATGGCGCACCCTGCCTTAATTCTTTTAACTGCATGACATAATCATCATCAGTAATGTATTCTCGTTCTTGTTATCTGCCTTGTACTTAGGAGTACATAGAGACAACCAAAATCCACAAAGAAAAAATTTATGGGTTACATTTAAATTATTTGGTTTTTGATGGCAGGAACTTGGGCTAGGTCCTTCTGTACCCGTTCATGTGGTGCTGCATGATTGGATCAGGCACACAGATGGGAAGCTAAGCTTCCTTGGCTTTGCAAAGTTACTGCATGGTGTATCAAGTCGCACCTTTGCAAAGGTTCAATAGCTCTCCACGACATTAATTGCGCAGGTTTAGTGTATTCAAAACGGGCAGGAAGGAGGATATTTTATTTTTCAGGTTTGCTTTTCACGGCCTTCAGGGTGCATCATACCCACCACCTACTCGGAATTTTCTGATGTATAACCAGTCCAGCCAACATTCACAGAGTGAGAGAAAAAGAGATAAAAAACAAAGAGATGGAAAGAGAGAGGGGATCGAGCCACGGAGCAGTAATCCAAAAAGGGTGTGGTTGTGTCTCTGTGTCTCCCTCTCCTGGCATGTCTATTTATTGTTGTCCCATTCATGATTCACCGCGATTTAAAGCCACAATAGCTGTTGTTGCCCTTGCCCACTGTAAAATGGAATTGTTGTATGGTGGTACAGTCGAAATATATGATATTCCGGCTGCTCATGTCATCCTTGACCGTGTCTGAGAACCTTAAGCACTTGTCCGAATTGGAGCAGACTAGCACGACCAAATTATTATTTTTGTTTTTTACTTTTATAAATATATTAAATATATAGAAAAAAGGGTATAATAAACAATGGTTGAACCATTGCTCTAATTTGGTCTAACCGGGTTCGACCAAAACGGGACGTGCCACTGGTTTGATGCCGGTTTGGTTTTCAAAACAATGGTATAAATGGATAGAAGGACGAATTTAAGTTAATTATTTCTTTCATAAACCATAAAACTTAATTAGGTAAAAAAAATGGAATGAATAAGTAATGATTAGGAAAATTTATATAATCATGAAAATCTAGAAATTAGAAAACCATATTATCGTACACAAAAGTTAAATAATGCCATGTATAACAAAATTTTAACAGAAAATACGAAAATATCGTAAAAATTAGTTGAATCATTTATAATTTTAAGAAGTTGTATTAATGAATGATTGGTTAAATCGACATATTTAATAATTTGATGACCTTTTTGAATATTTATAACCGTTAAAAAATTGTTTTCTATGTTTATTCTATTAAATAATCAGGAAACTTAAATAAAATTGAAAACTTTACTTTTCAAGTTTGAACAAAAATAAATATTAAAACTTAAAAATAAAAAGCTAATTTAATTTCCTACTTTATCATTTTTTGGTTGATGTTGTTTAAAGACGGAAAAAGGCGCAAGAGAATTTTGAAATTCTTTTGCCTGCTCGCGTCTGTCTGTTTCTTGCCGTTCTCCATGACCGAAAGTGATCCAGGGTACATCAGCATTTCCTCTTCTTCTTCTTCTGAATCAGATGAAAGTGATCATGAGAGCGATGACTATTTGAATTGCATTTCCTCCAGGTACGTCGCTTTTTGCGAAACGTGGTCCATCAAATCTTGTCTCTTGTCCTTATTTCTTTCTCATGTTCCTTTATGAATTGGGTCTAGCACCGATGGGGGGAGTGCATTGAGCGACGAGGAGATCGATCATGAATCAGTCGAAGACGATTCGGATGGATCAGATGACTCGGAAGGCTCATCGGGGGACAAGGAAGCTTATTGCGATAAAATCGTCGCACTGCTCAAGGGTAATTTCTCTGTTAATTGTCCCACTGGAAACTGTAAACCTCTCCATGGTTGCATAAAAATTTGGTGGTTGATCCTTTGAGTTCTTTTAAGTTCATTCTCTCAAGGGTATATTCTCCGTTGACTTCACTACTATCGATTATTGCTCCTTACCTATTCCTGTTAGCTTCACTTCTATCAATTGTTGTGCTTCTGCATGGTGAAAATTTTTTTGTGCATTAAATATTTACAGACTGTCTCCCAGTGTTGCTCATTGATTATCAGTATTTGAAGAAATATGTAAGTCAAATTTTTTCCATGAAATCTTGTGCAAGTCCGGTCCAAGTTTATTGGCTCTTCAATATAACGAGTCAAAATCTAACATCCGTTTTCTTGGGAGAAAAGACCCCTCTTTTTTCTTGGAGGATCATGTTTATTGCTATTACTAATCATTATTGTTTGTAAGAAAGGTATTTGTTCATGGCTTTATAACATCTATGCATTTCTTTAGTTTATGTAGGAACACTACTAATCTAGAGCCTAATAAACTCGGAACACTACTAATCTAGAGCCTAATAAACTCAGTACTTGCAGAATTTCTTCTGTATGAGAAACTCTTGTTGTTGTTGATGCAGTGGAAGCCTGTTCTATTTAAATTTTTTGCTCTTGAGATAATCACGTTTGAACTGCATATAAGTGATGTAACTGCTTGTTAATAACCGCATGATGACTTTAAACCTTTAGAACAGTCATTGTGATCTTGGGACTTCAACTGACATTGAAATGGCTAGTTTGTTTCCATTATCACATGTAATTTGTTTCTCTTTCTGCAGAAGGGAAACCTATTCATGCACTAAAATTGGAAGAGTGCAAAGCCTATTTACGGAAGCATGGTCTTAGAATAGCTGGGACTAAGGAAACCTGTATAGAAAGAATCCAGGAGCACTGGCGGTCAGTCATTTTCTGTTACATATATTAGAGTAGATCAAGCATCTGTGCCATCAATCTTGTTGAAGTTTATTGACTTATATGAACAGCATACATTTTAATAGGAGTTTTATGTGGTGCGACAGCTTTTTGGTCAAGCACTCGAATAATCAAGTGACCTGAGCTTATTTGTGTGGCAACCAAGGAAAAATAAGCTGTTTTTCGTGGATCTGAGAAACTTGAGGAATCTTATCCTTTTCGTGACAATCTCTTTAATGATATTGTGGTAGTCTCTAGGTCTGTCAATTTTACCAGTTTTTGCTTTTTCCTGTCCTCTGATTACTGATTGGAATGTATACAGAATAAAAAATCATCCCAAATATGTATATGGATGAATTTACCTGTTTATCCAATTCGTTTAGTAAATGAAACAGCATCTATTTAGTACCTGTTTACTTGATTACTAGTCAAGTTAAAAGGTATGGTTGTCCATAGCATACCCGTCTACCTTAAGATAGAATAGGATTTTTTTTAAAGAATTATGGTGGTTGTCTTAATGATTTTTTTCTATATTAGAATATCATTATTTTTAAGCGTCAATGTTTTTAACTGGTATTGTCATACATTTCTATGTTTAATTAATTTATAAATTATTTCATATTCTCCTGTTTATTGCCTGGTTATCCTTCTACTATATGATAAAAACTGAAGAAAAGGTATAGTCATTCTTAATATGCTGTTTATATGGTATACCTACATACCAAATATTAATAATTAATGTAAAAGCTTATTCTGCTTCTTCTATATACCTTTTACACCTCTACTGGTCTCATAAGAGGCTTTTCCTATGCTCCTTGGCGCTATTGGCTCTGTTCTCTTTGTGGCCTTTCTTCTTGAACCTAGGTAACCCAGTCTGCTGATCCAAGTAGTTTAATGAATTTGTGTTAGGCTTTTCATCTTGATCTTCTTCCGTTTTGCCTTTTTCATTTGCTTTTCAACAGAAATAGCAAGGCTGTTGACCTGTTAATGTAAATAGTGGCCCCATCCTAGATTTCATTAGATGTAGTGAGTTCAGTATAGACTTTAAGGAGCAGAAATTCTGACACATGCTGATGTTATTTTCGATCTCAATTGTCTACTAGCTGCCTTACAGATGTGTTTCTGTTTTCTTTAGGATAAAGGATGGCAATGGGGAAAAACTGTATCCAAGGTCATCCTTTTTGATCAACTGTACAGGTGGAATGGGTCCTATGGACACTTACATGGGTCTTCACTTGAGTTTACTTGGATACTAATTTATGCACCCCTTGCAGGTGATGTTTGCAGGGGTGATGTTGTCCTGTTTAGACAGAGGGTTTATCGGAAGTAAGTACACTTTCCAGATGCTTCCTTTGAATACGTGCGTTAACTGTTAACATTTTCCATTTTACATGGTGATCTTACTCCTTTTCTCTTTTAAATAGGTTTGATCTTGCTAGGAAAGGAGGGGATGTCATAGGGAAGCGCACCGTTGCTGGAAGAGTAGTCAAAGAGAGTTATGGTGCAGCCAAGCAGCAACACACTTTCACTGTAAGACTGATAAATTGATAATGTCTGTACTCTCCAAGTTCTATTTTATCATGATGATTCCTTATTATTAGTTTGATTTGGGTAAGGTTGAAGTTCTGTGGAGCAAAGGGCCGCAGAGCTTGCCACCATTATTTCCTTTGCTTGTGAAGGGTCGTAATCTTTACCGGTTAAAAACATTCCGACAGGTATAAATTATTATGTGTTGTTCTCTTCAGCACATTTGCTCATAAAAAAGATGACTATGATTTTAAAAAAAGAGTTTTTTCTGTTATGCTTCAGCTATGGGATGATGAGGTGGAGAGACACAAGGTCCTGGCTGAGAAACACAAAAGAGGAGGAGAGGCAAGACTAACCAGAGCAATCAAGAGAGCTCAATCTGCTAATAAAGGTCAGCTTTCTATCTGCCAATTAACACTCAATTTTTATGGAACTTGTGGAGCGTAGTGGCAAAATATGGAGAGGTAACTGTAGTCGTGGGAAATCCATGTGCCAAGATGACGTCTGATCTATTCTTTTAGGCTCACATATTCAAAACTCTCATGCATAGAGGCCCATCCAATCAGATCATCAAGTCTGTAATAAGTGAATGTCTTTTAGTACCTCTGATAGAGATGTTCCTATCTCTCATCCATTTTGTGCCCCTTTATATCATTATTTTGAATGTCTTTTAGTACTTCTGATCAGGTCCCAACGGCGATGGAAATTCACGTCACACTAAGGCACCTCCAAAGGAAAGAAAACCTGTTAGAGGTCCCTCAAGAGAGCACAAAAGAGAAAATAATGGTGATTTTCCCTTACCTAGAGATGCATGTGTGACTCGAGGTCCAGAAAGAAAAGCCCAGGAGAAGACATCATCAACTTCCAAGCGTAAAAAACATACATATCCATCTACCACTAACAAGAGGCAGAAAAGCCATGATCCTAGGGTTGTCTTTGAAGAAGGCAATGTTGGCAGTACTTACGCGCATTTACAGAGACAGAGAAGCTATAATCCTAGGGTTGTCTTTGAAGGAAGTCGTGTTGGCAGTACTTACGCACATTTACCGCCGCAGTCTTATGGTAACTTTCATCCACTCACTGGTTATACGGGAATGTGCTCAAGTTCTAGGTACAACATCAACTCTGGTTCTGCCCCTCATCCAACAGCTGCCCCTACATTTAATTATGAACCAATGAGGTGGAGAAACAATTTCAGCACAGGCCATGCATATCCAAATGTATTTGATCCTAGAACACTGAACCATAGCATTTCATTACGCTGCTCCATACCAGGATGTGGAGGCTCTGCAACTAGAGATTGTGTTGGTTGTTACTGCTGGAAATGTTGTAGAAAGGCTGGCAGAAGATGTTTGAGGCATGCCTACTAGAAATTGCTCTTCGCTTGCCAGTTTTTGTCTGTGCATACTACGGTCCCTGGAGCTGCTATTGCACAATGGGTTTTGCGATTCGGCATATATTACTTCGTTGTTGTAACAATGTTTTTGTGGAACAATTTTACCATCAAGGAAGCCAGCTCAAGTCATCAGATGTGGTATTTTAATGCGGGAACGATCTTGCTTAGTTCAGAAACAGGAGAACTGCAAAATTTCAAAGAAGTTCCACCAAAAGCTTAGTTGTAAAAGTACAACCACTTTTCTTGAAAGTGTATAGTTGAAAGCTCCATCATGTAGCTAAATGGAATCAAGAACTGCCTTTTATTGACCGACTCCAGGCGGCATACAGGTCCAGTTTTTTTGAATGTTAATTTGATTCATTTTAGTTATTTTTTTCGTTGATAATTCGATTCATATCTAAAATATAGGCGTATTACTATTTGATTTTGAGAATTAGGGTGTTGGAAATAACTCTGGAGTTAAAAGTTCAATTATTTACTTCTTATTGGCACCACCAGCCCTAATAGGCCATTGAGCCATCAATCTACAATTATTTGATAATTATGTCTAAAATTCCAATAATCACCTTAATTAGAAGTCCATATTTAAACAATATTAATGATCAGCGCCAGAATTTGATGTAATGCAGAAAAAAAAATTCCATCACAACAATTTCTAACACACTAATACCCAATGTTTTAAAAATTGAATCGGTCATCTGGCAGTATGTTTGGTTATGGTCGAACCTGATTAGACCGGGTTGGACCAATGGTTAAACCATTGAATATTATCCTCCATACTTTATAAATATGATATATTTTCATAAATAAAGAGAAAAAATAAATTATGATTATAGTGAACCGGGCCGAGTCAATAAGAACCGGATTAGCCTCCGATTTTGGTTCAATCGGGTTGGACTGGCCGGTCCGGTTCGGTTTTTAAAACATTGCTAATACCCCTTTGATTCCACATTACTACTTACCCTTTTGGTAAAGATGATGTAATGACCCAAATGTAATTCATAGCTTTTCACTGAAGTAACAGCGTACAAGTTTAAAAAAGAGTAACCCGAGTTCAAACACCATTTTACAACATTTATCTGAAGCCAAAGAACACAGATAAAGAGAAGAAAACGTACTATTGACCTGCTCAGATTTTCGCTGTCTTATGGAATTGTTAGACTCATCCCAGTTTGACATCTACAAGTCAGTTTACAGAGTGAACAACTTAAAAAATTAGACATTAAAAGAATTGGTTCTCTAAGATGTCTCAAGGAGTTTTTGGACCTTGATAAATATTCAGTAAGTCCTTTGGATGGGTCAACGACACTTGATACCGTGGTTGCGCTCACTGTAGCAATCAGTTAAAGAAGACTTGAAAATTCTCAACCAAAACGACCAGTGTTAACTTCAAATCTCCACAACAAGAGAAACCCTGGAAAGATTTCTAAGCTCCAGCTTTACATTTCAACAACAGATATCTTCTGGGAAAATGATGTTGAAAATAAACTGCACTGTCGTTAAAGTGAAAACAGAGTCAAACTATGAACTGAAGCAATTAGATTTTCTGCTAAGAAGGTTCGGGTCAGCTTCTCACCTTCGTCCTTTGGTATGTTAGGCTGGTCAGCAAGTAGTTGGTGAAGGGCTCTCATATCATTGGCACTGCTTTACAAATTTTCGAGCAAAAAATTATTAGTAGATCTAAAAAATGAATGAGTTAGATATCTACTAGCAAGAACGAGTGGTTATGTTAGTTCCAACTGAGTGCACTATATTAAAGACTCAACAAGGGATTAAGATGAAGAACAAAAGTTGCATTGCATGTCATGTCATTCCTTTTCACCATCTGATCTATGAAAAAACTAGCCCCAAGATAATTGCTCGCAGAAAGCGATTAGACTTCCTCATCATCCTCAGGAAGCTCAGCGAGGTTTAACTTAGATATAGCAACTTCGTTAAGAGATGCACCTAATCTTTTCAGAATTCACAAGTAACACTTATCTCAGACCTAAGCAGTTAGATGGATTCAATACCAAGAGTGCATGCTTCACTCACGCATTTGCTGGAGACTCGTTTCTCCATAATGTTGGCTGGATGATGATAGCCTTGACTATCATTTTAAGCATTTTCAGAACGAAAGCTGAACCTCATGCTCTAGTGCAATTAGTACCTAAGACTTCATACTAGAAAGTTCCCTTATGAGCATTGAGTGAAAGGCCCAACCAGTCAAAAATTTTGAAAGAAGGCAGTTGTCTGGTGTTGTCCAGCCACCCTTGGCAGTCTCCAAGTATGCGTTAGTAAAGCTCTCTCTGGACACTCTGAATCACTCAGATGCAGAACTCTTCTCCATGCAATAAAATTTTACAAAAATCATTGCAGAATGTGACAGATTAGTTGCTCAGACTTGGCCTGTCTTCTCCTGGAGTTGTCCTCACAACTGAGAATGAATTGGTGGGTTCCACTAATACCTTATTGTGAGGGGTATTCTGCTTATTTTGTTTTTTTTCTCTTTACCTACCTGGTTTCTTTCAAAACTATGATGGCTTCATTATATCTTTTAATCTTAATTAAACTCTAGAATTTCATTTAAGAAAAATCTAAAATTTCAATATTAAAGAAAAAGAAAAAATCCAGACAGAAATCCATCTCAAGAAAGCAACTTCAAGGAATAAGACATATCTGATATACTGACCTAGATTTCAATGACAAAGCAGAAACTGCAGATGATTTAACAAGGTACCTGAAATTTGGAGTAAGGTTTCAGTAATCATCAGTGAAATAGCCTAACTTACGAAATCAGAAGAAGAGGAAAATCAATTTATCCTCTTCATTTTCTTTTTAAATCCACTAATTTCCTATCAAACTACAACATTAAGAGGGAATAAAAAATATAACATTCTCATGCTTTGTCTTTCAAAAACTCTAAAACACAACCACTCGTCCAGTATGATCACATACTGACCAGCACATAATACAAGTCACATATATCACAACTAATTCTTCACCAGTTATCTTATATTGGAGATAGTAAGAAAACAAATATTTTATTCAAATCATTAAAAAAAAAAATTTTCTTTAAAATATTATCAAAATTAAAATAAGTCCTTAACTAACACATGGACTGATATAAGTGTACTCTGCAGACTTCACTGAAGTACATCAACATGCTTAGATGACAAAGTCAAAATTATAAGAACAACACTATTCATACAAACATGTAAAGACTTTCTTTACCCTTTTGAGTGGTTTAGAAGGACAAGAAGAAATGAGAGAGAAGACGGGTAAAAATTTCAAGTCTTTACAGGTCATAAAAAATAAATAGATGAAAATAGATAGTTTAAATAAAAATTTAAGAAATGACAGAAGTACAAGAACCAAGGAATAATATACAAGCTCAGAGACAGATACGGTGAGATTAGAACTGGCAACAAATTTAAAAGGAAAAACATAAAGTAATGCTCACTCAGAATGATGCATCTCATATAGAGTTCTCAGCCCATCCACACATTGTGAAAGAGTTGGTCTTATTCCTACACGTAGTTGCATCTGTTGCTTAGAGAGCTGCATAGATCCACCTTTTAAAAATTGATTCCCATCTCGCATAATTTTCTCGAGAGAGGTGACAATACGGTGAAAGCCTTTTCTACGTATTCCAAACAACAAAAAGTCAGATATAATACAGCCAAAAGCACAAGCAGATAGCAGATACCTCATTAGCAAATTTCTCCCCTTTATTTTCTTTAATGAATACAAGTGGAGGAAATTTCCTTGATGCACAGAATGCCCAACCAGTGCTCAAAATCTTACATTGTCTCATTCATGGAATAAAACAAGCGCTCCAAAGACTCCATTTGTTTGCCTAAAAGTGCATTAGTAATTCCAGGAACTTTTGCTAATCCACCATAATTATTTTTGTCCCCAAGCACCTACATTTGAGAAATATAAGAATATTAAGGACCCCCAAAGTACTGCTTCACTGCTAGCAGAAATTTTCCACTCAAATAAAATAAGACAGACATAAATTTTTAAAAATAGCGAGTATTAAGATCCAAATGTTCATTTATAACAGACAATCAGTTCAACAGATGAATAAAGACCAGAAAGCAACAAGGCACAAATCACCAAAATATGAAGCATTCTGACATTTTGACAACAGAAGGTAGCCCATAGGTTTTAAGACTGTCGAAGATAGATGTAGACCATGCTTGGATTAGATAAAGCATTAGGCCACCCGCAATTCTAATTGACTAAACACTTCATCTCTGCCCAAAACTAACATAAATAAGAGTGCATAGCCAACTAAAGACAACGGTGTGAAAAGGAAAAATACTAAGTTTAGCAGTCGGTAAAATGTCTTCGTGGCTAGCCTTCTTGAAGCAAACATACTCCACAATAAACAACCAACAGAAGAGAGGGACATCAAGAGAGTGAGAGAGAGAAAAAAGATGATAACCGGTAATCTCTCGATGACAGAGAGCGTATTCATAAATTGCTTAAGAAATTGAGTTTGAAGTTCGTCCCATCTATTCATTTCTTCTCTAGCCGTTCGGTACTTTTGCTGAAACTTTTTCAACATCGCTTCCATGTCTAAAGAAGAAAAGTATGATCAAAGCACTAGGCTTTGCAGTAGTACTTCCTAAAAGATGTCCAAATTCTCCATTGCAGTGAAAATTTCAACCACAGAGGCATCGTCAGAACGAAAGTTACAAAGGTAAGCCATGCTAAAGGTGTTTGGCTTGTATGAGAGGGGGCGACAGAGATAGTGCAGTAGAATAAGGGAGACAGAAGAAGAATAAGGTATACAGAGAAGAACAAGGGAGGGCAGAGAAAAGTTTTGCTTGGACTCTCCTAAATAAGGAGTCTCGATTGAGTCTCACGTTAGTACTAGGTACGGTACTGTTTCCCTCTAATATACGGGAGACCTCGCTTTGATGCCGAGAGGCTGTTTCTGCTGTTTCTGTTCTGAAGCTTGCAAGTTGCTAGTGACGAACTGACGATTGACTTCAGCAAGCGATTTTTAGCGATTGATTTCAGCTAGAAAGGTAATAGACTTCCTTCCAATCTGCTCAATGTGTTCTCCCTTCAGTCCGCTCGAGCGATTCAAACGACTGACTTAGGAAGACCAAGGTGCCTATTTTCTCGCAATTCTTATTTTTGCTTTCTGCTCTATCTTTTTCTTTCTTCTTTCTATTTTTCTTCTTTCTATTTCAATTTTTTATTAAATGTTTCGGATTGACACTGTATCTTCATCTATCTCTAGAGCCATAGAGAAGGCGAAGATAAATCGGAGGAAGCAAAAAAATACTGGCCGATATTAGAATCTTAAGAATTTAAAATTGTGGAGCGGACAATGCACGGTGAGAATTAGTAAAATCATGAATGTGTCCACGGGCAGCCATGCTTTGCTGAATTTAGAGCACGCCATGCAGAGGCTACTAATTTAGTTGTGAGAGCAAGAAAATGCATCCACACCAATGCAATGAAACTTGAGCGCCAAATTATTGTTCTGAGGTCTATTTCTTATCTGTTGCTCTAGTCCAGGATACTGTACCTATTCACTAAGAAGAATGAACAGTATAACAAGAATAATAACACTTAGCTAGGAGGTGAAAATGCCCTAATTATTATTATTATTATTTTTGGCATTAGCACAAGAATAATAGTTTTATTTGTTGTTTGTTGATAGCAATTCTGTTTATGCATCCTTTTCCAGTTAGAACTTGCAGTGTACTTTCTGAAGGTAGCCATCCTAGTAGATGTTGGACTAAAAGCTGTTTTGCCTTCATTCTGTGTTGACTAATATGGCATTTCTACTTTGTCGAGATATTTTGATAGTTTTGGAGTGTGTCAAGCTTGCTAGTAGGTTGCCAAATTAGATAAGTAGGTTTTGATTGTTATGTATTTATGTGTAAATCTTGTTTTGTTGCCCACAATGATGGTGATGAACAATAATAAACATTTGAAATAATAGCAAAGACATTGTTTGGCTTATACTGCGGGATCAGTTCCAAAGTGTCGTGTATCTTCGATTCTGAGCTGAAGTTGGTTCATATTGTTCACTTTGGAAGAAAACTAGCTCCTGTTTACATAGTTGGTTTTGTTCTGTGTAGCAGATGTCTTTCTTTCTCAAGAAAAAATGAAGGTTCTGTCTAGCAGTAACATTCAAGAAGAAAAATTATTATAGGATGGCTTCAAAAGAAACATGAAAAGCTTTCAAGAAACAAGACATGCAGACCTCCTACCGTCACCACCTCTCTCTAGCTGAAAAGGCTTACACTTTCCTAAAACACTCCCCTCTTCACTCTCATCTCCTAGAATCTCTGTCTTCTCACTTCACCTCTGAAGCTGCATCGCATCTCCTCCTCCAGGTCCAGACATCTCGCCCTCTAACCCTGAGGTTCCTTTCCTGGGCCCACCACCATCCTTCCTTCTTCACCCTCCATCCTAAAACTCTTGCAATCCATATTCTGACCAAATTCCACCTATTCAAATCCGCACAGAGGTTGGTAGAGGAGCTTATCACTGATGAAAACCCCTCCTGCTTCTCTGTGTTCGATTCTATTAAATCCACTTACACTCTATGCAATTCTGCTTCATCTGTCATTGATCTTCTCATCAAGTCCTACTGTAAGTTGAATTGCCCACAGAAGGCCTTGGATGTCCTTCATTTGGCCAAATCCCATGGGTTCATGCCGGGCGTTTTATCGTATAACTCAATATTTGATGTCATGTTCAGATTGAGAGTGCCCATATCCTGTGCACAGGAATTGTACTCTGAGATGGTCAGAGATGGGGTTACGTTCAATGTATACAGCTATAATATCTTGATCAGAGGACATCTTTCTGGAGGTGAATTTGGGCAGGCGCTAGAGTTTTTTGTTGAAATGGAGAGGAAGGGTTGTTTACCCAATATGGCAACATATAACACAGTGATAGATGCATATTCTAAAGCGGGAAAGATTGATGAAGCATTTAAATTAGTGGAAACTATATTGCAGAGAAATTTAAGGCCTAACTTGATCACATATAACGCAATATTGAATGGGTTGTGTCGAGATGGACGGATGAAAGAGACAATTTCCCTTCTGGCAGAGATGGCTTCTGAGGGTTTAGCTCCAGATAGAATAACTTATAATACACTGGTGAATGGTTATTGTAGAGAAGGTAATATTCACCAGGCATTGGTATTGCATGCAGAGATGATCCAGAAAGGTTTGGGACCAAATGTTGTTACTTACACTTCACTGATTAGTAGCATGTGTAAAGCTGGGAATTTGCAGCGAGCGATGGAATTTTTTAACCAAATGCGTGAAAGAGGTCTTAGTCCAAATGACATAACTTACACTACATTAGTAGATGGGTACTGCAAGCTGGGTTGTTTATATGATGCACAAAAGCTTTTGCAAGAGATGGTAGAGTGTGGCCTTACACCTTCTATTGTAACTTATAATGCTCTCATCAATGGATTTTGTATCTTAGGGAAAACGGAAGAAGCATTGAAAATGGTTGGAGAGATGGAGATTAGAGGGATAAAGCCTGATGTGGTCACATACAGTACAATTTTAAATGGATATTGTAGGCATGGAAAATTAGATGAGGCATTTCGCCTGAGTAAGTCTATGGGTGAGAAGGGTTTGCCATTAGATAATGTTGCATATTCTTCTCTGATTCAAGGTCTTTGTGAGGAAAGAAAATTAAGCAAGGCTCGTGATCTCTTCATGAACATGGTGAGCTTGGGATTGCAACCTGATGAGTGCACTTACACAACAATGATTAATGGGTATTGTAAAGAAGGGGATGTAAAAGAAGCCCTTCGACTTCATGGTGAAATGGTGGAAAGAGGTATACTTCCTGATATTGTAACCTATAATGTTCTTATAAATGGGCTCAGCAAACAAGTGCGCACAAAAGAGGCAATGCAGCTTTTGTTTAAGTTGTATCATGAACATCCTGTTCCTGATGAAATCACCTATGAAACACTTATTGGTCATTGTGGGTCTGCTGAATTTAAGAGCAGAGTGGCCCTAATGAAAGGTTTTTGTATGAAAGGCTTGATGGAAGAAGCCAGTAGAGTTCTTGACTCGATAATTAAGAAAGGTTGGGCTCTAAATGATTCGGTTTACAATGTAATGATTCATGGCTACAGTAAAGGAGGAAATGTGCGTATGGCACTGAAACTATACAAGGAAATGGTAGCAGCTGGTTTTGTTCCCAACACAATCTGTGTAATTGCGTTGGTTAAAGAGCTTTCCAATGAAGGAATGAGTGAAGAATTTAGTTTAGTCCTGCAAAATGTCTTGAGGGAGTGTGCTCTTACTGAAGCTGAACCTGCAAAGGTTCTTGTTGAAGTAAACCACAAAGAAGGAAACATAGAAGCTGTTTTGGACGTTCTTAATGAAATGGCCAAGGATGGGCTTCTTCCAAATAGCGAGAAAACTGCCATCTCTAGATGACCAGCCATAATGATCTTGAGAGAGGGCATCCAATGAACGAGAAACGTTTACTGGTTCATGCCACTGAAGTGGTAATGTTGGTGTGTACAAGGATATTATCAGGTTTGTCAAACTTGTTGTTAATTATTATTATTTTGATTTAATTTGTAGAGTGTAGACGCTAGTTTTTCTCTCTACTTGATTTTATAATTTTCCATCTTGCATGAACTTATGGGTTCTGGTTCTGATGGGATCGCTGCTGATAATCCATTGAAGACTTTTAGGAGCTGTTCAACATATAAGCCTTGAAATCTAGTATTTGCTGATCGGCGTCTTAAGAAGAATTCCCCAGCAATCTCCTCCATCTGGACGTTCATTTCATCTGATGAGGTAATTCTTTAGTTGTTTTAGCCAAACTTTCTTCTAATTGTGGAATTCAATGCAAGTTCTGTTATTTTTAATTCTGATATAGAGCTCACCCTCCAGCTTCTCTTTCAGCCAAATGGCGGCTCTTGAAGGGGTTCAAATCTTTAAAGCTGTAATTTCTTCTCCCTCGTGGAAGGTGTATCTCTATATGATTATACCCTCCCTCTCCTTTTTCATATACAATGCAAAGTAGTATGGACAACACTTCTATCTATTGGGTTTATTTTAAAAGATGCGACATACTGTCTAATATATCTCCATTTTTAGGTACCTTTTGTATAAAAATAATCATTTTAGTAATTATTTTAACCCAGTTCGATTCATTAAATGCATTGAGCAATACTTATTATACTGAAATTCAAACCTTATCATATCCTGGTTATTTATTTGTTTAAATTTAAACATCCCTGGTTCATTATTTGCTTACGGTTATTCTTGATTATGATTTATTGGAATTATTATCGGGCAATAGTAGATATACAGTTAGAGTGCAAACACAGTTCTTTTTTAAGTTTACTAGGAAAAAAATAAATAAATTAACTTATTAAAATTTGGATTAAATTTTAGTTTTAAATATAAAAATTAATAAATGTTATTTAATTTTCCAATGATCTATAATATTTTTATTTATTAGTATATCAGGATATTGTTTCTTTATTTGATGTCATAAATTGTATTTTTGCTGAAATTTTTAGATTTTAAAATAATTATCCACAATATTTTATTTATTGTTAAATTTTCTGTTTTTCTCCTATTACTATACAGTTAAGTTATTTTTTAATTATTTAATTATATTACTATATTTTTTATTGAAAATGTCTTTATTAAATATTATTTAATTTTTATATTTTTTATTTAAGTATAAACTAATATTTATCTTGTTGTTCATTTTAAGTTTTTGGCATAGTTTATATTATTTTTTTAAATTATTTAGGATTCACTTTCGGTTGCATGAAAATATTTTGTCTCCTTATAAAATATTTTTAGTCTCTTATTAAGACGAAATTAATCCATCATATATTTGTTACTATATATTTATGTTTTACGAAACTAATCCATTTTTTGATATTCTAATAATCCAGCCTGCAGGATTATCTGTATATTTGGGTCGGGCCTGGGTATTTGGGTATTTAGACATTTGGGACGGGCCAAGGCAGTTGGACATTTGGGTACTTGGGCCTGGTCTGGGATTTGGGCATTGCGTGGCCATTAGGGGCGGGCCTTGGCATTTTCTTTTTGCGCTTACTAGGAGACCCGTCCAAATAGTCTCATTCAAGTGATTCGACCTCTCCCTATTCCTATATTTCTGCTGAGATGGATCAAATCGACGATAAAAGAAGACAAAGAACTACCGTGCAAATCTTCTTTGATTCTCTTTAAAAATGCCGGCATCTTCGAGTATGTCTTCAACTCTCTCTCTGCTTCCTTTAAGCTAGTAATTACGGAGGCATTCACTAATTAACTCTGAATCCCCGCTTCTGAAACGTCTGAAGAAGAAGTAAAGATTCGGAGAAGACGATGGAACCGGCAACTTCCGCCTTGATTTTCCTGCTGGCATCAGCCACGTTCCTCCTCTCTGCATGGCTCATCTACTCATCCGGGGGCAGTACTCGACCCAGAGAAACCCAGAGATCAACCGCGGCTCCGAGCCCCCCCAGTCCACCGGCCCGGCCCGTCATCGGCCACCTCCACCTCCTCTCCGGCCCGGGCCTCCTCCACCACAAACTCGCCCGACTCGCCGACCGGTTCGGCCCAATACTGGCCCTCCGTGCCGGCTCCCGCCGCATCCTCATCGTCAGCGACCCCGCCCCGGCCCGGGAATGCTTCACCACCCACGACCGCGCCTTCGCCTCCCGCCCCCGCACCGCCGCCAGCCGCATCCTCGGCAACGACTTCCTCGCCATGCCCTGGGCGCCCTACGGCCCTCTGTGGCGCGAGCTCCGTAAGATCGCCACCCTCGAGCTCTTCTCCCTCCGCCGCCTCCACCTCCAGTCCCCCTTCCGGGACATCGAGACCGCCGCCCTCGTGACCCGGCTCGCCAGGGTCGAACCCGGCTCGGCCGTTCGGGTCAAGGACCAACTGCTTCACACGGTGATGCGGCTCGTGCTGAGGATGGTGGGGGGAGGGAGGGACGACGGCGGGGGGTTCGCGGACCCGGAGACGACGAGGGAGCTCATGGAGCTGGTGGAGACGGCGTTCTTCTACAGCGGGGTCCCGGTTTTGAGCGATTACTTCCCCTTCCTCAAGTGGGTCGATCTGAAGGGGACGCAGAAGGCCATGAGGGAGATCGTGGGGAGGATTAATGCCCTGGCAAGGTCATGGATCGAGGAGCGGAGGAAGATGGGCAGTACTGGAGCTGGAGATGATCATGTAGATTTCATGGATGTTCTGGTTTCAATGGCGGATAACGAGAAGATCGATTGCTTGAAAGGATTAACGCAAGAAAGGAAGGATTTGGTCGTCTATTCACTCCTCGAGGTCAGTATTTTGGATACGTTTCAGGCTCCTGAAATATTTAGATCATAATTAATGTTGTTTTTTTGTGATAATTGTAATATGTCGCAGTCGAATTGTCATTGTTTTCTTAGCTGATCATTTATTGGATTAATTAATTCAGACATATTAATCTTATCAGGTTTTTAAATTAAATAAAATATAAAAATAATCCTTATTTAAAATTATTTACAGGGTAAGAGAGGAGAATATATACTTAGTTATATTTGACCGGCCAGTAAAGTGTATCTTCAATTTAACAAAGTGACGTTTTCATGATCTGGGTGATGAACAGGCAGTGGTGTTTGCAGCCATAGATACATCTGCACTGAGCTTGGAGTGGCTCATGGCCGAGCTTCTGAACCAGCCCCGGTTACTTCAAAAGGTACAAGAGGAAATAGAGTCTAAGGTGGGAAGCCAATGGAGAGTGGAGGAGAAGGACATAGAAGAGCTGCCTTATTTGCAAGCCATAGTGAAGGAAACTCTGAGATTGCACCCTGCAGGGCCCTTGCTAGTGCCCCATGAATCCACCGAGGACTGCGTCGTCGCCGGATTCCACGTTCCGGCAGGGACCCAATTGATAGTGAATGCTTGGAAGATCCATAGAGACCCCAAATACTGGCTTCACCCTCTCAGATTCGAGCCGGAGAGGTTCTTGGGTCCGGAGGGCTCCGCCGTGGATGTCGACTTGAAAGGGCAACATTTTCAGTTCATTCCCTTTGGTTCTGGCCGGAGAGCATGCCCGGGGGCTCACCTTGCTCTCTCCCTGCTTCATCTTGCTGCTGCAAGGTTGCTTCATGCCTTTGAGTGGCGGTTGCCTAATTCAGAAAATAATGGCTCGGTCATGGACATGAGTGAGGGTCATGGCCTGACTTGTCCTAAGGCAGTACCACTTGAGGCTTTACTACTACCCAAGTCCCCTGCCAAACTCTATTTCTAATACTATTGAAGATTCATGGCTGAAGTATTCTGTTAGATCGATCTTAATTTTAGGAGGGCCATCAGTACTGTTTAATTTGGCAGATGATATTGCACCTTTGGCATGGAGAAAATATTGATAGTTTTACTTAATTACAAGTTGTTGCTTTTTCCTCATATGCTGCAACGGCTCAGTTAAAAGTGTTATTAGCATTGAGAAAAAAAATACTGCTTATATTCTAATTAATTAAGTGTGATCAAGTGTGAATGTATATAACTAGTCCAAAGCCCCAGTTCAAGAGCTGATAGTTAGACCCATCTTAATTAAGCGGCTACATTCAGTAGCAAATTCTCTAATTTATCACACAACACAGGTAATTAATTACTTGGGAAGGATTATTTTGTGAACAAGGATCCGAAACAATGTGTATAAGGGCTCAGATATTGTATTCGTAATACTTTCACCCCAAAATACTATATGTGGGGCAAAAATATATTAGGTTACAGCATATCTAAACGTTTGGTATTAAATTGGGATTTGAAGAACCAAACGCAAAGAATAGCTGTATGTTGCAAGGTGCAGCAGAGGCCATGCAAATATGTTTCTGAAGTTTGCTTCTTATGTCTCATGCACTAGCTAATAGTTAATGTTAACTTTAGATGATCCTTCACCATCTCCTTCAGTACCTTCTTTCTTTACTCACTATTAGTCACTCAACCTCTAGAATTTCAATATATATGATTGTATGCACCAAAATGTGCATGGCCCAAATTCAACAAGTCCAGGAGTCCACTAATCCAGCAAACAAGGTTTGTGGACAGGCCTCGACGATTCTCAAGGTCATCCGACACAGCCCATCGCCAGAGCCACTCATCTCGTCGCATTATCGACACAGTGGGTCATCTTACATCCATCATCGACTCAATGAGTCATCGTCTAGTCAGCAACGACTCGGTGAGTCATCGCCACGCCAGCATGAGTCAGCATACAGTCATCTACCTTAAACGTGAAGATAAAAAAACCTAGAAAAAGGGGTATGATCCTCATTCATGGGATCTCAACAGAGGAGCTCCTGGTCCTCCTCCCATCTCAACTACAACATCAGAAAGGGGATCGTGATCCCCTTTCCCAGGCAAAATTCCTCAACAACTACACAGACTGGCTACAAAAGGCCAGAAGTTCCCTGTCCCAGGGGTTGGAAATTTTGAAGATCGATAGCCTTCTTGCCGAGAAGAAAATACACTCGCGGAAGCACTAAAAACCAGAGAAGTTCAGCACTCGCAGACCGTCGTTCAACAGTTCGACTGGAGCAGCTCTACACGTTCGCCGACAGCGTCACAAGTCGAAACACACGGAACACAAATACTTCCGTCCGACCGACCAAAGCCACACCAGATCGTGCACACTCGTTCCCAGAACTCAACTTCGACGTTCTCGCCAGAAGCCGAAACTTCGACAATTCACACGGTGATCGAATCAGAGGAAGCCTAGGAGAGTGAACTCGCATTCCTTGATATTCAAACACACCCTGTAACACGAATTTATTCTAAAGTAATTGAAATATTCTCTCGGTCGCGCCTCTTCGCGGACAAGCAAATTTTCGGTGAAACAGATTTGGCATACCCGGTGGGACATTTCCTACCTCTCATCTCCTTCTCCGTCCAACCAAAAAAAAAAACTCCAACCTCAGCCATGGCCAGCAACGCCAACAACGGCAACAACAACAACAACAATGGGGGCAAGCAAACTGCCTCCTCGAGCTCTGCCCAACCGCGCCCCGCCGCGACCGCTGGTTCAACTATTGGAACTCGCGGATCTGTTGCCGCATCTCCGGCCAACGTTCACGTTCCTACCTCACCACCACCGGCCACTCGCCCAGTGACAAGAGCTATGGCCAGGAATTTGTCTGCTGGACAAGCTCCTTTCATGCACGACGCGCGTCGTCCAAGCGCCTTATTCGTGCCACAGGCTACCGCGGCCTCCAACAAACCAGCCACGGTCGCCGCCAAACTACTACCAGCGATGGCCAAGCCAACATACCTGGCCGTCGCTGCATCTCCTCCTCCTCGCAGCCCGACTGACAGCCCGACGCAGTCGCCGCCATCACGGAGAAGCTCTATTGTTCCCGCCTTGGTACAACAATACGAGCAAAGTGGGGGCATCTCCTCTCTCCTTGCGACCAGGACATGCTCAAAACCAGCTTCCTCTGTGCAGAGAGCATTGGCGACAGACAACTTGCCGGTTATGTTGGTCTCACACGACCTCCTAGCCGCTCTCAACGCAGCAGCTGGTCCACCACCCCTCCGCTCACCTCGCCGACAGACGTCAGCGATCTCCCCTGCTGCCACATCACCCATCCCATCTCGCCGACTCTCACCAGTGGCCAGCACCGCAAGTCAGTCACCTCCCAGAGTCACATCCCGCAATCAACCTGCGACTGGTCCCTCTGACCGGTCCCCCACAACGACTACCTCTCCAACGAAGTCGCCGGCAATGGCTTCATATCTCCAAGTTGCGTCAGGAACATTACTCCGACGCAAACCATCAAGATGGCCGCAATGACAACTTCGGCCAAGACTATTGAAGAACAACTTGCCGAAATGCAGGCCGCGATAAAGGAGCAAAGCGAACAGCTGCGCATAAAAGATGCGCAACTCGCAGCCCGTGATGCTCAACTAGCAGTTCGCAATGATCAAATCGCGAAGATGTTTGAACGACTTGAAATGGGCACAACCACCAATAACACCGGTGGCGTCTCTCAAGAAGTCGACCGAAATCGGCCGACCACCAGCGCCTCAGCCGAGCTGCCGCAAGAAGATTCCTCTTCTGACGACGAGCTGCCGCCCGTCGCTCCAGTGGCCATCAACAGAGGCCGACCCGAAGTGGATCCGTCTGCTGTTACCCTTGATTCCATTACAGAGCTCATCAACCGTGCAATGCAAAACAACGTCGACGACCACAAATCAGTCGCCTACAAGAGACTGTACACACAGAGGATCCAGAACATCCCAATGCCGATCGGCTATCACCCTCCCAAGTTTCAACAATTTAACGGCGACGGCCACCCAAAGCAGCATGTCGCTCATTTCATTGAAACGTGTAATAACGTCGGCACAGACGACGACTTGTTGGTCAAGCAGTTTGGCCGGTCGCTGAAGGGAAATGCCTTCGATTGGTACATCGAGCTACCCCAAGAGTCGATTGACAGCTGGGAACAACTGGAGAGTGAATTCCTCAGTCGGTTCTACAGTACCCGGCGCACAGTAACACTAGTCGAGATCGCCAATCTAAAACAAAAGAAAGGCGAAAAAGTGGTCGACTACATCAACCGATGGAGGAACCTGAGCCTCAATTGCAAAGAAAGCTCGAATCTATCTCTCAAAGCTGAAATAGAAATGTGCTCACGGGGAATGCGATGGAATCTCCTCTGCTACATACAGAGCCGCAGGCCGAAAGATTTCCGGGAGCTCGCAACAGAAGCTCACAATATGGAAAACTTGATAGAAGAACGAGGAGAAGAAGGATCCTCTTCCGCCGACCCTCGCAAAAAGGGGAAGGCACCTGCTGCGACCACGCCCAAAGAAACGAAAGGGAAATCAAAATCTTCTTTTCACGATAAATACCTTGCCGAACCGATCAAGGTCGGAAGTAAGGTCAAGTCAACCTACCTCCCTCCCGACAATTGACGGGAGGCTTCAAGAAGCTGACACTGGAAGAACGACAGGCAAAGACATATCCCTTTGCCGACGCCGACGTTCCCATCATGCTCGATCAGTTGCTTGACAATCAACTTCTGAGGCTGCCAAAAATCAAAAGACCTGGCGACCAATCAAAAAGCAAAGATCCAAATTTTTGCAAATACCATCGACTGGTTGGGCACTCGACGGAGAAATGCTTCGTCTTGAAGGACCGCATCATGGAGCTGGCGGCGCAAGGCCGTATCGAAATCGAAGGAGCTAAAAACACAGCCTCCTCATATACCATCTCCATTAGAGCCGACCCGAACAGGCAGACTCGGCCAAGCAGGAAGCAGATCGCAAAGAAGGAGTACCGTCCAAAATTCGGTCCCTCCAACAGACTGCACAATAACAACAGACGACCACCGGCTAAGGTCGCACCAAAATTGGCACCCCGCGAACAAGCTGCAGCCGACGCAGAGGGGTGAATCCTGGTCACTCGGAGAAAGAAGCCTGTTCGAGAACTAGAACTCGCACCAGCGAATACCAGAACGAAGGCGAAGCGGCCAAATAAAAAAGCCGCGAAGCGCCAAAAGAAGACTCCCAGGACCGAAGTCCAGGGGGCCAGCAAAAAGAAAAGAAGACCCATCACATTGGTGGAGTTCTTCCCGAAGGAGTTCCTCTCGCCGCCTGCAATGGTGGCGACCTGCTCAACAGCTCCTCCCGAGCTAACAACAACAAAAGAGAAGGGCAAAAGACCGGTCGTCGAATGTGACGACCTCGAGACATCGCTCAAACAAATTTCACACTTCAATAAGACAGAGGACGATCTCGACTTGGACATCAGGTCAAGACAAGCCTTAATTCGGATCCTCGCCAAACCAGAGGAACTCAAAGCTGAACTTGAGACGCTGCTGATGAGAAAGCACAATCTGCCGAAAGTCGGGTTAACCCCTCCTTTTCGAAAAGAGGAGGAAGACGCTTACACCAACGTGCATCTCGCGAAGTCAGAAGAAGCACTGGCCGTCACATGCCCACCGTGCATCACATTCCGAGAGGAAGACGCACAATTGGGGATGAAGAATCACAACAGACCGTTGTTCGTCTCCGGCTACATCTGAGACCACAAAATCAACCGTATCCTTATCGACTGTGAATCTGCAGTCAACATTCTGCCTATTCGCACGATGAAGAACATTGGTCTCTCTGCTCTCCTCATTGAAGGTTTCAACCAAGAGGGCCAGAGAACACTCGGCATGACGAACCTCAAGCTGCACATTGGGGACATGGTAGCCGACACTCCTTTTCAAGTCATCAACTCCAGGACGTCTTACAATCTACTCCTGGGTCGACCATGGCTTCATTCAAACGGAGTCGTGCCATCCACACTTCACCAATGCTTCAAGTATTGGGAAAACGACGAGCAGAAGACGGTGTATTCCGACGAAAGCCCACTCACAGAAGCAGAGGCATCGTTCGCAGATACTAAATTCTATCTGACGACTAGGCCGACAGTTAAATTGTCACCAGAGTCGAACTAGGCAGCAAACGCCAAGAGCACTCCAACGCAGGCTGCATCATCCAAACAACCGGCGCAGGATGCAACACTCAAACAGTCGTCGCAGCCCACAAAACCACAAACTCCGACGCAAGTTGCATCTCCTAAACAGACTTTGACGCAGGTTGTATCTCCTGAACAGACCACGACGCAGGTCGTATCTCCAAAGCAGCCGGCGCACAACAGCCCATCGGCACATGGCCGTAAATCGGCCATAGTCGCGCCTACACCAAATCGGTTCAACATACCCATCTTGCGATACATTCCACAGTCGCAAAGGAAGAAAGGAGAAGCTCCCCTGGTCGCCTGCAACAAAATCCAGCCGACCCCTTTGCCAGAAAAAGTTACACTTCCTCTGCCAAAATTGGAGGAACGAAGTATCGTGAATCAACTGCCGAGCCAACAGCAGTTGCCGTCTACACGTTCAAATGAAGGCTTCGACCCGAACGCCTACCGGTTGATGGCCAGAGCAGGGGGCAATCTCACAAAAGACGAGATTCATGCAAAATCTCCTGTGACCTTACCCGTCTTCACTCCAGAGCAGGAGAAATTGAAGAATGAAGGGCATCGCATCTGTCAAGGTCGCCTGGGCCTCGGATACGAGAGGCCAAAACCAATCAAAATATATACAACCCAAGCAAAGCCGGTCAAGATAACCAGAAAGTCATTGACAGATGTGCACCAAGTCTCAGTTGGCCAAATCCCAACCGAGAAACAAAATACTTCAAAGACGGTGATTATTTACACCAAAGCCGCCATCAATCGAAGCCGTCCAAAGAACGACGACGGTCCAGTCGTCATCTACACGTTGAAAGTAGCCATTGCACGAGCTCGCGCCTACGATTTAGCCACAGTGAATCACATTTCCATCATCGACGAGGAACAAGAAGATGAGGAATTCGTCTTGAAGAAGGCTCCGGCTGAATTCGAAGGAGGCCAGTTGACCGTCGACGAATTAAAGAAAGTCGATTTGGGTACCACAGAGGACCCGAGTCCGACATTCCTCAGTGCATCGCTGACGGCTGAAGAAGAAGCTGAATATATGGCGTTACTCCATGAATACCGAGACATCTTTGCCTGGTACTACACGGAGATGCCAGGTCTCGACCCACGAGTGGCAGTCCATAAATTGGCGGTTCATCCCTCTATTCGACCAGTCAAGCAGTCGCAACGACGGTTCCGACCAGAACTTGTGCCAGAAATTGAAAAGGAGGTTGACAAGTTAATCGCGACAAATTTCATCAGGGAGGTGAAGTACCCGTCCTGGAATACAAACATCGTCCCAGTCAAGAAGAAGACTGGCCAAATCCGGGTCTCCGTCGACTTTCGCGACCTGAACAAAGCGTGCCCGAAGGACGATTTCCCTCTGCTGATAACCGAGCTCATGGTCGACGCGACAACAGGTCACGAAGCTTTATCTTTCATGGATGGTTCCTCCGGTTACAATCAAATCCGGATGGACCCAAAGGATGAAGAGCTCACGACATTCCGCACACCAAAGGGCATCTTCTGTTACAAAGTGATGCCATTTGGACTCAAGAATGCTGACGTGACCTACCAAAGAGCTATGCAGAACATCTTCGACGACTTCCTCCATAAACGAGTCGAATGCTACGTCGACGACCTGGTGGTGAAAACGAAACAAAGGTCAGATCATCTCCTCGACCTCAGAGCTGTATTCGAGAGGCTTTGACGGTTTCAACTCAAAATGAATCCGTTGATGTGTGCATTCGGCGTCACCTCAGGCAAGTTCCTGGGATTCATCGTCCATCACAGAGGGATCGAAATCGACCAGTCGAAAATCGACGCTATTCAAAAGATGCCAGAGCCCAGAAACGTCCCCGAGATTAAAAGCTTCCAAGGTCACCTGGCGTACATTTGGCGTTTCATCTCGAACCTTGCCGGGAGGTGCCAGCCTTTCAGCCGTTTGCTAAAGAAGGGTACACTGTTCGAGTGGGACGACTCTTGCCGGAACACCTTTAACAACATAAAGGCGTATCTCACCAAGCCGCCAGTGCTTGTAACTTCGATCGTCGACAAACCACTGCTGCTGTACATAGCAGAACAAGAGAAATCGGTGGGAGCTCTTCTAGCTCAATGCGACGAGGACAACAAGGAGCGTTCTCTCTACTACCTAAGCCGAACATTGGTGGGCGCCGAGCTCAACTACTCCCCAATCGAGAAGACCTGTCTGGCTCTCATCTTCGCAGTTCAAAAGCTTCGACACTACCTTCTGGCCCATTCGACGAATCTCATCTCGCGAGCTGATCCGCTGAAATACATTATGTCGCGACCAATCCTCTCTGGTCGACTGGCTAAGTGGGCTCTGCTCCTATCAGAATTCGAGATCAACTTCGTTTCGTAAAGAGCGATTAAAGGCCAAGCATTGGCAAATTTCTTGGCCGACCACCCGGTGCCGGCCGAATGGCAGTTAACAGAAGAATTCCGAAACGAAGAAATATTCCTGGTCGAAGTGCTTCCACCTTGGAAGATGTATTTTGACGGCGCCGCACGAAGAAATGGAGCTGGCGCGGGAGTCATGTTCGTCCCACCCAAGAAAGATCTGCTACCATACTCATTCGTGCTCACCCAGATTTGCTTGAATAATGAAGCAGAATACCAAGCTCTATTCCTCGGGCTCGGTATAGCGGTCGAAATGTAGCTGCCGCAGTTACACATCCACGGCGACTCGGCTCTGGTCATCAAGCAGCTTACTAGAGAGTTCGAAGTAAAGAAACTTGAACTTGAACCACTCTGGAGGCATGCCGGTGAACTTCTGGCCCAAATCCTGGAAGCTTCACTCCACCATGTCCCTCGCTCCGAGAATGGGCCAGCCGACGCATTAGCCGACATCGCAGCTAGTCTTGCACAATTCGACCAACGACCAAGCCAGATTCCCATTTGCGAGCGATGGGTAATCCCTCCACCGGCCGAAGAAGAAACAGAAGAAGAGCAAATAGAAGCGATAGAAGAATCTCTTCCCATCTCGGCCAGCCAAAATCAAACTGAGGATTGGCGCGAACCTATCATCAACTTCCTTCATCATGGCACACTACAGGTCGATTTGCGAGAGCGAGTCCAAATCCGCAGAGCAGCTCCGAAGTATGTCTTCATCAATGACGTACTTTACCGACGGTCATATGAAGGCCTGCTCCTTCGCTGCTTGTCCAAAGAAGAAGGGTCACAAGTGTTGAAAGAGATACATAGTGGAATCTGTGGCGCACATCAAGCCGGCCCGAAGCTTCACCTGCAAGTTAAACGACTGGGTTACTATTGGCCGACTATGCTCAGAGATGCCATTGAAATGGCTCGAACTTGCAAACAGTGCCAAATCCACGCCGACTACATACATCAGGCACCGAAACCGCTACACCCAACAGTCGCATCATGGCCGTTTGAAGCTTGGGGGATGGACATCATTGGCCCCATCAGTCCCAAATCCGACTCTGACCGGCAGTACATCTTGGCCGCCACTGACTACTCGTAATGGGCAGAAGCTGCTGCTTACCGAGAAGTGAAAGCTGTCACCGTCGTCGACTTTATTCGAACTCAAATCATCTATCGATATGGAGTCCCTCGATACATAATGACAGACAACGGCACGCCATTCAAAGACAAAGTCATGGACCGCTTCTGCGAAAAATTTTGCATACAACAACGGACCTCAACGGCTTACAATCCGGCAGCCAACGGACTCGCAGAAGCTTTCAACAAAACACTCTGCAAAATCTTAAAGAAGACTATCGGCACCAACAAAAAGAGTTGGGACGAGAAATTTCCCAAAGCGTTATGGGCATACAGAACGTCGGTTCGGACACCGACCCAATCAACCCCATTCTCACTGGTCTACGGTGCTGAAGCAGAGCTTCCCCTCGAAGTACCGCTACCTTCCCTGCGAATTGCAGTAAGAGAAGGGTTAACGACGGAGGAATGTGCGCAGTTGAGACTCGCAGAACTTGAGTCCCTCGATGAACAACGACTCGAGGCACAACAACGTCTCGAGTGCTATTAATCCCGCATGACCAGAGCCTTCAACAAAAAGGTACGAGTCAGGTCATTCCAGAAGGGCGATCTCGTGCTCGCAGTAAGACGGCCGATGCTCTTCACCAGCAAAACCGGGGGAAAATTTGCGCCAAAATGGGAAGGACCCTACGTCGTGCAAGAAGCCTATACGAATGGCGCATACAAGCTCGTCACTGCAAACGGGTCGGAGCTGCCGATAACAAATGGTAAATTCCTCTAACGGTTTTACCCATGAAGAAGGCAACAAAGAAAAAAAAAAGAGAGGCAGAAGAGAACCCGAAAAAAAAAAAACGAGTACGAGCTTCTCATTGCAAAAACAAATTTGTAATGGGAACAGTGCAGGTCTCGCAACAAAAATGCGAGGCACAAAAAAAAAAGTTTTTCTTTCAAGCTTCGCAACAAAAGGCGAGGCAACAAAAAAAGAAGAAAGAGAAGAAGCCTCACAAAAAAAAAACCGAGGCAACAAAAAAAAAAATGCAAAGGAAAAGAAAGAGTGAGATGATATCAAAGTCGCAGAAGCTCAAAATCGGCAAGTCGTCCCCTCAGTCGGATCACTTCAGCTTGGGTGTCAGACATCTCTTGACCTTCCTGTTCGGTGAAGGTAGGCCGAGCTCGAACCTCAGCCAAACGTCGACGAATGGTGGCTGCTTCTTCATCTTTTGCACCAAGCTGTCTCTTATCAGTCACAAGTTGTACATCCAAAGTGTCAAGGCGAGCTGAAACCAGAGCGAGCTGTTCGTAAAGTCGCTTATGTTCTTCTTCGGCAGCCTTCGAGCCATCTGATTCTGGGCGACACTAGCAGACATTTGGTCACGACTATTGGCCACACTTCGCTCAGCTTGTGTAAGCTCAGCCTCTGCGACGCGACATTCTTCTAAACTGAGCTTCCCCTCCAGCAAACAGTGCAGATGCTGCAGTCGAGCCGCCCCGGATGCGAACTCCTCAACCCAATGCTCCAATATAGAGGTGTCGATACCTACCTCAATCAGCTTCTCAAGGCAAACGTAGGTATCCTCCACCAATTCAGGTGAACTCGGATCGCTGGCCGGAAAAAGGTCTGTCTGAACGAAGTCCTTCCACAACCCCAAAGCCGCCTTATGAAGCTTCAGCTTTGTTCTCGCTGACGGACGTCTCGAGGACCCCTGTAGAAACAGAGGCTATGCGTCCCAGAAGGGAGACAAAAAAAAAAAATATATATATATATATTTATATATACGGGGAAGGAGAAAAGAAATCAGGATTTACCGATAAAGGCTTCGAAGAGGTCGAATGATCACTGCCTGGCCAAGATCTCCGGACAAGTACGAACAATAGTGCAAGTCCATTCGAAGTAAAAAGGCACGTGAGCGGGAAAAGGAACTGATGCTGCAGGGTGTTAATCGTCCCAAGTGCCGAACCGAGTGCTATGAATTGATAGCTCGGGAGATGTGTACGCGGCTAACTTATGCAGAGGGCTCAACAGAACATTCCCCCTAGCCTGATGCGAAGGAAAGGCTGCTTTTCGCAGAAGGTAACAAAGCTGGTCGTCTTCGACCACTGGACAGCTCCATAAATCATGCATACTCTTGGGCGTAGGTGCAGATGCGGATTGACCACCAAAGACAGATTCGCCATGAGGTAATAACAACGACTTCTCTTGCCCGGCTGAGTCTCTAATTCGCAGGCAGCGCCGAGCGACACCGTCGGACAGAACAGAGACATCTGAGAGGGTCAGACCAAGAAGGGAGACTGAAGCTGACGTAGTAGACATCTGCGACAAAGCAAAACAGGTACGTCAATCCACCTCTCCCTCAATCCAAAAAAAAAAAAAAAAAAAATGCATCCCCTGCGACCAAAACCAGAGTCGCAGATAAAAAAAAAAGAAGGGGAACCTGCGCCCAAAAAAAAAAAAATCAAGTCATAAAAAAAAAAAAGGGCGACAAAAAGAACCAGTCGCCGATAAAAAAAGAGAAAATGGAGAAACAAAAAAAAAGAGAGTGGGCAAACCGAAGAGGTATACCAATCCTCTTCGACCAACCAAGCGAGAAGCAAATCTCGCACCTGGCAACCGAGCCGGGTGCGACCAAAACAACAACAATTGTTCTCGGCGACCCAAATCGAGAACAGTCTCAAAGTCTCGCGCACAACAACCAAGCCTGGCGCGACCGAAGCATGCAGCCTCGCGGCCACCAAATCGGAGGCCAACAAAATCGAATTCCCCAGTGCCCGGCAAACAATTCGGACACAGCCAAACGGAGGATTCAACATCTGGTGACAAAGCCAGAAGCCGTACATTCGAGCCCAGTCGCGGACGACCGAAGTTGGACAGGAAATGAATGCTTTGCTAAACAACAAGCAGTGTTCGCAACCGAGCCAAGCACGGTTCAAAGTCTGCGCCCAACAACAAAATGGACGCGAAGAAAAATGCAGAGACACTACCCGGCGACCGAGTCGGGTGCTGTACTACAAACTCCTGCTGCCGGCGACCGAGCCGGACGCAGCCAACAAAACAAGGTACGCAACCCATCTTCTAAAAAAAAGAGGGGAGAAAGAAAAAGGCTGCGACAAAAAGAAGCCGTCGCCGAACAAAAAGCTGCGACAAAAATGAGCTGTCGCAAAAGAACAAAAAAAATGCAGCGACAAAAAGAAGCAGTCGCAAAGGAAAAGAAGTGGTTGACGACCAAACCAGAGCCGACCACTCAGCAGCTCGCAGCAGTTCGCACCCGACGACCGAGCCGGGTGCGCCAACACAGGAATTCAGCCTCCTGGCGACCTAGCTGAGCTCAGCCGAACCAAAGCCTCGACACTCGGTGTCCAACACAGGAATTCAGCCTCTTGGCAACCTAGCCGAGCTCAGCCGAACCAAAGCCTCGACACTCGGTGGCCAAGACAGAAGACTAACCTCCCGGTGACCGAGCCGGCCAAGTTTAAAACAAAAACTACAACACCCGGTGATCGAGTCGGGTGCCGTGCAGTAAATTCCTGCAACCGGCAACCAACCCGGACGCAGCCAACATGCCAGGAACGTAACTCGTCTCTGGACACAAAAAAAAAAGAGCAGCGACAAAAAGAAGCAGTCGCTAAACAAAAAAAAGGCTGCGACAAAAAGAAGCCGTCGCCAAAAAAAAAAAGAGCTACGACAAAAAGAAGTAGTCGTGAAGTGAAACAGAAAGAGGTTCAACTCAAATCGCACCCGACAACCCTTGCCGGCTGCGACCTCAAAACAACTCGCATTAGCAACCAACTCTGGTCGACTGGGACCAGACTGCTAATTACACCCGGCGTCCAAAACAGGTGTGCTAGCGCAGACATACTGCCTCCTGGCGACCAAGCCGAATCAGCCCACAAAAATTTCAGCACCTAGCGACAGAACCAGGTGCGACCTGAATCACTCTCAGCACCTGGTGACAGAGCCAGGCGCCACAGAAACTCACAACGTTTGGCACAAAGGCTGTTAGTTTGTCACACAGACAAATTGACAGACACTTAGAGCGCGAGAAAGAGAAAAAAGAAAATTCAAAAACAAAAAAGAGAGAGGAACTTCAAAAAAAAGAGAAAGAGAGAGAGACTGAGGGAGGAGTCAAAAATGAGAGGAGAGAAAAAGAAGAAGGAAAAGAAAGAGAGAAGAAAAAAAAAGAAAGTGGGAATTATGGCTGGCTCGAACTCAATCCGAGGCTGCCAGGATACAAATTTCTTTACAATACCTTTGAATTGGATTCACAGAGAACTCTGACACAAGCCGAGGGCTCAGAGAAGATAGCAGACGACCAACGTGCAGCCTCCCAAAGTCGTAGACAAGAACAGTCAGTTTGAAGACTGTCTCCCAGAACACAGTCGCAGACAGAGCACAGAATGACAGCAAACGTCAAACCACAGGCAGTGGACTGACTAAAGGTGCTAGGTCGCAGACAGTCAAGAAGAAAAGAAGGATTTTTAGAGCAGGTTCACAGGTGAAATTAAGGGAAGTCAATGAGTTCCTCTGTTAGGGGAATTAATTGACAAAAGTTAACAGAGAAGAGAATTAGGGCGGGGCCCACATCCCTTAATTGAGGAGGCACGACCTGGGGACAACCCTAAGTCAGCACCAATCCTGTTAGGGTGGGGCCCATTGCAATGCCTCTCACCTTCTCTCTTATTTGGGGCGGTTACGCCAAAGCGGGGGCTTCGGCTTTGAGTCCCGGTGCCACCACAGGCGGGGCCCACGACCTTTGCCTCCTCCCTTCTTCCTCTGCTTATTTGGGCAGTTCTGCAAGCGGGGGGCTGCTGCTGAGTCGGCGCCACACTGGTCGGGGGCCTGGCAGCTGCCTCCCCTCTTCCCCCTCATTTGGAGCAACTACGCCCACGGCCGGGGAGTTATTTGATGAGTCGGCCACCTGGCGGGGCCGCGGCTGCCTCCCCTTTTCCTCTGCGTTACCTCCTTTCCTCTTGCGCAGAATTTATTCTAAATTCTGCCAAAGCAGAAGTCGCCCAAGATGAGTCAGGGCCACACAGTCTCCCCTCCTCCAGTGTAGAACCAATTCTGCCGAAGCAGAATTTCACTAGATGAGTCAACGCCATGCAATATGGAGTTCACTACGCAGCCTCTCTCTTCTCCGGGGCTGAAGCAAAGCTACTGAAACTGCACCTCTCACCAGTGCGATGCACACAGAGTCGCCGAGTGACACCTCTTCCCTGGCGCGACATCCAAAGTCGCCGTGGTTTGCAGAAGTTCGCAAAGTCTATCGCATCGGCCTTCTCTAAGGTTTCAAAACAACTTTCGACAATACTCAAAGCAGACCATAGCCAACAGCTCAACACCAATTCGCCGTTGTTGCTCAAACCTGGGCGACATCTTTGCTCAGGTATTCATCATTTCTCTATACCGTACATACTCCACATGTACGCGTATACAAAAAAAAACAAAAAAAAAACACAAATAGCTCTAAAACAGCAAGAGAGCCAAAAAAAAAAAGAAGAGAAGAAAAAAAATATTTTACAAAGTGTACATAAAATATACACTGTCCTAAAAAAGCAAGAGGACAGAAGAGTATACGTACACAAAAGATAAACGATCCTAAAAGAGTAAGAGGATCAACAAAAAAAAAAAAAAAAAGTGTGTGTGTGCGTTGTGTTCGTTCATCTTCACATTCGACACTTGATCGTTTTCTCCAAAATGAACAAGTCTCGAAGGGGGCAACCTGTATGCACCAAAATGTGCATGGCCCAAATTCAACAAGTCCAGGAGTCCACTAATTCAGCAAACAAGGTTCGTGGATAGGCCTCGACGATTCTCAAGGTCATCCGACACAGCCCATCGCCAGAGCTACTCATCTCGTCGCATTATCGACGCAGTGGGTCATCTTACATCCATCATCGACTCAATGAGTCATCGTGTAGTCAGCAACGACTCAGTGAGTCATCGCCACGTCAGCATACAATCATCTACCTTAAACGTGAAGATAAAAAAACCTAGAAAAAGGGGTACGATCCTCATTCAAGGGATCTCAACAGAGGAGCTCCTGGTCCTCCTCCCATCTCAACTACAGCAGCAGAAAGGGGATCATGATCCCCTTTCCTAGGCAAAATTCCTCAACA
The DNA here is from genome assembly GCA_019845555.1 of Aristolochia fimbriata. Taxonomy (NCBI): domain Eukaryota; kingdom Viridiplantae; phylum Streptophyta; class Magnoliopsida; order Piperales; family Aristolochiaceae; genus Aristolochia; species Aristolochia fimbriata. Next base: position 31,391,254 of record CM034080.1, read on the forward strand.
ACTACACAGACTGGCTACAAAAGGCCAGAAGTTCCCTGTCCCAGGGGTTGAAAATTTTGAAGATTGATAGCCTTCTTGCTGAGAAGAAAATACACTTTCGCAAGGAAGCACTAAAACCAGAGAAGTTCAGCACTCGCAGACCGTCGTTCAACAGTTCGACTGGAGCAGCTCTACACATTCGCCGACAGCGTCACAAGTCGAAACACACGGAACACAAATACTTTCGTCCGACCGACCAAAGCCACACCAGATCGTGCACACTCGTTCCCAGAACTCAACTCCGACGTTCTCGCCAGAAGCCGAAACTTCAACAATTCACACGGAGGTCGAATCAGAGGAAGCCTAGGAGAGTGAACTCGCATTCCTTGATATTCAAACACACCCTGTAACACGAATTTATTCTAAAGTAATTGAAATATTCTCTCGGTCGCGCCTCTTTGCGGACCGGCGAATTTTTGGTGAAACAATGATCTTCCTTTTATATCTTCTTTTTGTCCCTTTAAAATTAATAAATAGAAATAATTGTGTTTCACCAAAAATCAGTCGGTCCGCGAAGAGGCGCGACCGAGAGAGTAATTCGATCTGCGACAAAATATTTGTATTACAATTTGTTTGAGAGTCAGGAAAATACGAGTACAATCTCCTAGTATTCCTCTGATTCGCTCTCCATGTAATTTGCTGAAGTTTCGACTTCTGGCGAGTTGACGTCGAAATCTGAGTTCTGGAATGAGTGTGCACGAACGATGACGGCTTTGGTCGGTCGGACGGAAGTATTTGTGTTCCGCGTGTATCGACTTGTTGATGTTGCCGGCGAACGTGTAGAGCTGCTCTGGTCGGACTGATGAATCTCGATGAACTGCAAGTTGATTAAATTATTTGGCTCGAAAGGGCCTCTATGCGTGAGAACGTTTCTCGATGAAGGATTTTTGAACCCCTTTGACAGAACGTTTCTGGCTATTTGTAGCCGATTCTATCCAGTTGTTGGAGCTCTTTCCTTAGAATGGGGATCATGATCCCCTTTCTGCTGTTGTTGTTGAGATGGGAGGAAGACCGGGGAGCTCCTTTGTTTGTCCCTCGAATGAGGATCACAATTGTCTTTCCTCGGCCTTTATCATTGACAACAAGGCTCGGTCATTCAACCGTTGAAGTGGCTGCATCGTGGCTATTGCTGACTGGTGCAGACGCGGCGGTTTATTGCTGACTCGGGCGACGACTGTACTGATGACGCAGCAAGATGCATGGGTGCGGTGATGGGCTGCGACGAATGACTTCAAAAATTGACGAAGCCTACCCATGACGATCGACTGCTAGATTGATGGGCATTTGGGCTCGTCGCATTTGGGCTAGTCACATTTTGGTCTATACAAATTGGAAAACTAACAAATAATAGTACTCATCTATTAAGGAGTCAGTCTACTAATCATATTTGGTGACACGGGTCAGGTTTTTGAAAACCAGAACCCAACCCGATTTAAAAACCCAAAACCCAAACCCACAAAAAACCCGAATAGGATTTTATATCTAAACCCAAACTAGACCCAAAACAAGGGGATTCCTCTAAGTAGTGGTGTAAACAGGTAATAATCGAAACGGGTAAGGGTTATTCCATTACCCGTTTCGATTACTCTACCCGTGTTTCATCACCCGTTTCGCCTGAATAAAAATCCCTTATTCCGTCAGCCGAATTTCTTACCCAATTACCTGTGGGTAATCGGGATATCGGGTAAATAAATGGATAAATAATATTTTAATAGATTTAATTATTTAACCCGTATAAATTTTAAAAAAATACAAAAAATCTATAATTTGTACAAATAAAATAGTATCAATAAAATTATAAAAAATAACATCAAAAGTAACATTTGAATATCACTAATATCAATAAAACTATTAGAAGACTATTAAATTAAATATTTAAAAACATAAAAAATTCAAAATCATATGAAAATTGCATCTCAATTCTTAAATTTATCTAAAAATAACTCAAACAAACGTTCAATACACATATTATCTAAAAATAACATCAATTACATTAAGTATGATAAATTAGGGTAGGGTATGATAGGAATAATACATTAAAATAAAGGGCATAAAGTTTAAAAAAATTACCAAATTACCATCCGGGTAATCGGGTAATCTGTTAAAGAATAACAATTATCCATATCTGTTTCGATTAAGAGGTGAGTAATTGGGTAATTGGGTAATTCGATAATCGGGTAATCGAGTAATCGGAACGTAAAAATTTTGTTTCTTATCCATCCGATTACCATTTGGGTAATCGGGTAATCGTGTAATCAGGTAATCGGGTAAAATTGACACCCTTACCTCTAGGCTCAATTCTCATAGTGTTTATAATAAATATTATTGAAAAATGTTTACAATTTTACCTCTGGTATGAGTTTCTCTTGCAATAAAACCTCTCAATAATGTTTAAAATATACATGAACTCTCACATAGTGGTCGAATGCATCAAAGTATTTAATTATACAATTAATTCTACTAAAAGAAGATTACACATCTCACACAATAGTTGGGCCAATTACTAAGATTAAATAAAAGTAAAATTAGTAAGAGTGTAAACAAGTAAGAATGGAACGGGTAAAGCTTATTCCGTTACCCATTTCAATTACCCTATCCATATTCCATTATCCGTTTTGTCCAAATTAAAAACCCTATACAGAAAGAAAAAAAGAAAGAAAATTCGACTTAAAAATCTATTAAGAAAAAAAAAAGTGAGATTAGTTAAAATAAATGGTATATGTGTATGCACCAAAATGTGCATGACCCAAATTCAACAAGTCCAAGAGTCCACCAACCCAGCAAACAAGGTTCGTGAATAGGCCCCGACAATTCTCAAGGTTATCTGACACAGCCCATCGTCGGATCCATCCGTCTCGCCGCATCATCAACACAACCATCGTCCAGTCAGCAACGACTCAGCGAATCATCGTCCAGTCAGCAACAACTTAGTGAGTCATCGCCACATCAGCATGAGTCAGCATACAGTCATCTACTTCAAACGTAAAGATAAAAACCAAGAAAAGAGGCCACGATCCTCATTCAAGGGATCTCAACAGAGGAGCTCCTGGTCCTCCTCCCATCTCAACTACAGCAGCAAAAAGGGGATCGTGATCCCCTTTCCCAGGAAAAATCCTCAACAACCGAACAGACTCTGCTACAAATAGCCAGAAGCGTTCTGTTTTAAAGGTTGGAAAAATTTGAAGTTCGAGGGTACTCTTGCGGAGAAAACACTTCACACACAGAAATTCTTCCTCTCTCGAATCGAAGGTCTGAAAATCCTTTCGCCGAGAAGAAACTCCACACGCAGAAGCTCTCTCAAACCAGCAAAGTTCAATCACTCCCAATCCGTCATTCAACAGTTCGACCAGGAGCAGCTCTACACGATCGCCGGCAACGTCACAAGTCGACACACGCGGAGCACAAATACCTCCGTCCGACCGACCAAAGCCACTCCAGTTCGTGCACACTCGTTCCTGCAACTCGAATCTCGACGATGACTCGCCAGAAGCTTCAACTTCAACAAAATTGTAACGGAGATCGAATCAGAGGAATTCTAGGAAATTGGACTCGCAATTTTCTGATATTCAAACACACACTGTAACACAAATTTATTCTGAATTAATCGGATTATTCTCTCGATCGCGCCTCTTCGCGGATCGATGGATTTTTGGTGAAATAATATGTTTTTTAAGAATTACCAAATTACCATTTGGGTAATCAGGTAATTGGGTATGAATTAGATATTATCCATATCCGTACATAGTGCAGGAAGCCTATACCAATGGCGCGTACAAGCTCGTAACATCAAACGGCTCGAAGCTGCTGACAACGAATGGTAAATCCCTCAAACGCTTTTATGCATGAGGGGGCAGCTAAACAAAAGAAAAAAAAAAAAAAGAGAAAAGAAGAGTCGAATTAAAGAAGCCAATGTTTCCCATAAAAAAAAAAAAAGGGTGGGAACAACGTATGCCTCTCAAACAAAAAAAGAGAGAGAGGCTACAAGTCAAAAAAAAAAAGTACTAAGAAAACATCAAAGAGGTGGAAGCTCGAAGTCGGCCACCCGTCACTGTAGCCGAACGACTTCGGCACGAACCTCGTACAGTTCCCGCGTCTCGGCCTCGCTGAGAGTTGGGCGCGAACGAACAGAAGCAAACTGGTCCTAAAGAGTAGAGGCCTCCTCCTCGCTGGCGTCAATTCCCCTCCGAATGGCTGCAAGCTCGACATTTATGGATTCGAGTTGAGCCGAGACGAACGCTAGGCGCTCGCAAAGAGTCTTCTGTTCTGCCTCTACAGCTTCGCGCTCCACCTGACGCCTATCCAAGTCCACCGTCAAGTCGTCGCGCCGACGGCTCACCCGCTGGACAGACTGAGCGAGTTCAGCTTCAGCAGCGAACCATTCGGCCAAACTAAGCTTCCCCGCCAAGGGGTTGTGCAACTAATAAAAGCGATCCACCTCCATGGCAAAGTTCTCCACCCACTGCGACAAAACAGGAAAAGTCAGGTACGCAATCCACCTCTCCCTCAATTCGAAAAAAAAAAATGCATCCCCTGCGACCAAAAGCAAAGTCAAAGTCGCAAAAAAAAAAGGGGAACCCGCGAAAAAAAAAAAAATCAAGTCGCAAGCAAAAAAAAAAAGGGGCGACAAAAAGAACCAGTCGCCGATCAAAAAGAAAAGAACGGAGAAACAATAAAAAAGAGAGTGGGCAAAACTGAAAGGGTCTACCGATTCTCTTCTGCTCGGGAAGCCAATCTCGCGCCCAACAACGGAGCCGGACGCGACCAAATGAATTCGGCACTCGGCGACTGAGCCGAGTGCGATCAAAACAAAGTTGCTACACCCGATGACCAAGATGGGCGGATCACATCTCCAAACCTGCAGCCAACCACAAAGCCGGCCGCAATCAAAACAAATGCCCGACAACCGAGCCGAGCACAATTCAAAACTGCGCGACCGAAAACAAAGATGGATGCAACCAAACAACACATGACGATCGAGCCGTATGCCGTGCAACAAACTCCTGCAACCGGCGACCAACCCGAACGCAACCAGACGAAACCAAGAATGTAACTCTTCTCCGAAACAAAAAAAAAAAAAGCGACGAAAAAAAGAAGGGCCGCTAAAAAAAAAAAAGGGTCGCGACAAAAAGAAGTCGTCGCTAAAAAAAAAAGAGCTACGACAAAAAAAGAAGCGGTCGAAGGAAAAAAAGTAAAGCGACCTCAACACACCCGCGACCGGGCGACCCTTTGCGGGTCGCGACCTCGTGAACAACTTGCATTAGCCGATCAGGACCAGATCAAGCTACTTGCACCCGGCGACCAAGTCAGGTGCACTAGCGCAGACATTCTACCTCCTAGCGACCAAGCCGGGATCAGTCAAAATTTAGCACTTGGCGACTGAGCCCGGCGCGACCCAAATCAACTTCCGCACCTGGCGACAGAGCCAGGGGCCACACAAAATTATAATGTTTGGCACAAAAGCTGTTAGTTTGTCACACAGGCGAGTTGACAAACACTTAGAGCGTGAGAAAGAGAGAAAAGAAAAGTAAAAAAAAGAAGAAGAGAAAATCATGAAAAAAGAGAGAGAGAGAGACTGAGGGAGGAGTAAAAAATGAGAGGAGTGAAAAAGAAGAAGGAAGAAGGAAGAGAAGAAAACAAAAGAGTGGGAATCCCGGCTGACTTGAATTCAATCCGAGGCTGACGGGATAAAAAAAATAAATAAAAAAAATAAATAAATTTTACAGTACCTTTGAATGGGATTCACAAAGAATTCTGACACACGCCGGGGGCTCAGAGAAGACAACAGATAGCCAACGTGCATCCTCCCAAAGTCGCAGACAAGAACAGTCAGTTCGCAGACTGTCTCCCAAGACACAGTCGCAGACAATATCCTAAAGCACAGAAAATGCCAAGCCACAGACAGTGTCTCAAATCGTGGGACTGACAGAAGATGCTGGATCGCAGACCAAGAAGAAAAAGAGGATTGTTTAGAGCAGGTTCACAGGGGAAATTAAGGGAAGTCAATTAATTCCTCTATTATGGGAGTCAATTGGCAGAAGTTAACAAAGGAGAGAATTAGGGCGGGACCCACATCCCCTAATTGAGTCACGATCTCGGGAAAACCCTAGGTCAGCGCCAAACCAATTAGGGCGGGGCCCGCAATTCCTCCCCTCTTCCCCTGCGCTGAAGCAATCCTGTCGAAGCCGAATTTCGTCGAATGAGTCAGCGCTACGCAAGGCGGGGCCTACTGCACCAGCCTTCCATCTTCCCCTGCGCAGATTCCATCCTACCGAAGCCGAATTTTGCCGGATGAGTCAGCGCCACACAGGGCGGGGCCCACTGCAATTCCTCCCCTCTTCCCCTGCGCTGAAGCAGTTCTGCCGAAGCAGGAGGTCGCTGATGAGTCAACACCTCGCAGGGCGGGGCCCACTGCACTGCCCTTCATCTTCCCTTGCGCAGAATCAATTCTGCCGAGGCAGAGAGTCGTTGATGAGTCAGCGGCACGCAACTCTCCTCTCTTCCTGCGCAGATTCCATCCTGCTGAAGCCGAATTTTGCCGGATGAGTCAGCGCCACGCAGTGTGGATTTCACTGCACAGCCTCTCTCTTCTCCTGCGCTGAAGCAAGTCTACTGAAACAAATTCCTCCGAAGAGGCCATTCTTGCAGAGGTGGGACCCACGATACGTCCTCCCCTCCTCTCTTGCACAGAACAAAGTCTGGCGGCAAGCATTGCAATTTGTCAAAGATCGCCGAAACGCGTACTCCAGACTCCAAAACAGCTTCTAACCACGACATTGCAACAGACTCAATTCAGGTGCCTTTTACACCCCGTATATTGGTATGTACATCCATATCATGATATCGCGATATACAAAAAAAAAAAAAAAAATTATCATCAAAAAATAAAAAAAAGGAGAAAATAAAAAAAAATCAAATAGCTCTAAAACAACAGGAGAGCAAAAAAAATAAGAAAATAAAATACATACAAAGTGTACAGAAAATATACACTGTCCTAAAAAAGCAAGAGGACAAAAGAGCATACGTACACAAAAGATAAACGATCCTAAAAGAGTAAGATCAAGATCAACAAAAAAAAAAAAAAAAAAAAAAAAAGAAAAGTGTGTGTGCGTTGTGTTCGTTCATCTTCACATTTGAAACTTGATAGTTTTCTCCAAAACGAACAAGTCTCAAAGGGGGCAATCTGTAAGTACCAAAATGTGCATGACCCAAATTCAACAAGTCCAGGAGTCCACCAACCCAGCAAACAAGGTTCGTGAATAGGCGCCAACAATTCTCAAGGTTATCCGACACAGCCCATCGTCGGATCCATCCGTCTCGCCGCATCATCAACACTGTCATCGTCCAGTCAGCAACGACTCAGCGAATCATCGTCCAGTCAGCAACAACTTAGTGAGTCATTGCCACGTCAGCATGAGGCAGCATACAATCATCTACTTCAAACGTAAAGATAAAAACCAAGAAAAGAGGCCACGATCCTCATACAAGGGATCTCAACAGAGGAGCCCCTGGTCCTCCTCCCATCTCAACTACATCAGTAGAAAGGGGATCGTGATCCCCTTTCCCAGGAAAAATCCTCAACAACTGGACAGACTCTGCTACAAATAGCCAAAAGCGTTCTGTTCTAAAGGTTGGAAAAATTTGAAGTCCGAGGGTACTCTTGCGGAGAAAACACATCATGCACAAAAATTCTTCCTCTCTCAAATCGAAGGTCTGAAAATCCCTTCGCCGAGAAGAAACTCCACACGTAGAAGCTCTCTCAAACCAACAAAGTTCAATCACTCCCATTCCGTCTTTCAACAGTTCGACCAGGAGCAACTCTACACGATCGCCGACAACGTCACAAGTCGACACACGCGGAGCACAAATACCTCCGTCCGACCGACCAAAGCCACTCCAGTTCGTGCACACTCGTTCCTGCAACTCGAATCTCGACGACGACTCGCCAGAAGCTTCAACTTCAACAAAATTGTAACAGAGATCGAATCAGAGGAATTCTAGGAAATTGGACTCGCAATTTTCTGATATTCAAACACACTGTAACACAAATTTATTCTGAATTAATCGAATTATTCTCTCGATCGTGCCTCTTCGCGGACCGGCGGATTTTCGGTGAAACAATATGTTTTTTAAGAATTACCAAATTACTATTTGGGTAATCAGGTAATTGGGTATGAATTAGATATTATCCATATCCGTTTCAAATAGGAGCCAGGTTATCAAGTATTTGAGAATTTGAGTAATCGGCAACCAAAATAAAAGTAAATCATTCCTTATCTATCTAATTAACATACGGAAGATCAGGTAATAGATAATGAAATTCCATAATTTGGGGTAAAATTGTGTTCTAAGTGGGGCCGTACAACAAATTTACTGACACTTGTTAAACTCAAGCAACCAACAGTCATATTTACAGCCATTGACTCAACTAGATACATGAAAGGCACATGAAAGTGAGGGTGGCAGTTTTACCTGATTACCGGATTACCCGCTTACCCGAATGGTAATCGGATGGATAAGGAATAAACTTATTGTATTTCGATTACCCGATTACCCGCTTGTTAATTGAAACGGATATGGATAATGGGTATTCCTTACCCGATTACCCGATTACCCGGATGGTAATTTGGTAAATATTTAAAACTTTATTCCCTTATTTCTTTGATACATTAACCTAATTGTATGTTATATGTTTATGTGAGAGATTATATTTAAGTAAACTTAATGTAATTGATGTTATTTTTATATAATATATGTGGTGTACATTTATTTGAGTTATTTTTAGATAAATTTAAGAATTTGGATGTAGTTTTTATATGATTTTAATTTTAATATTTTTTATAAATTTATAAAGGTAAGATATTAATAAAAATATTATTATCCATTTATTTACCTGATTACCAGCTGGTAGGGTAAGAAATTCGGGTGACGGAATAGCTAGTTTTTATTCGGGCGAAACGGGTAACAGAATACCGGGTAGGGTAAACGAAACGGGTAACGGAATAACCTTTACACTTTTCGTTTATTACCCGTTTACACCCCTACATGAAAGCCATAAAACATCTCTTTTTTTTCATAGAAAAAAGGTTTTTTGTGCTTTACTTGACAATTCATGGTCAAATGAACTCTAAAATATATATTGCACGCCAGGGGTGTTAGATGCATGGGACAAACCAAAGTTCAAACGAGTGTGCGGAGATAATCCAAAAGGAGCGTTAAGGATATGTCACATGTGACTGTTGCATTTCATTATTTCATTCATGAATAAGTACTGTTTGGTGTACTATTCGGTTCCTGATCTGTTGCAAACAGCCCCTGTGCCTACTAGAATTTTTTCATAAATTAAAGTGAATAATTGATGATATATAAGCTCTACTACTCTGCAGGTTCTCTGTATAGTAGTCTGAGAGTACTGATTCGCCATGGATATGGAACCATCTTCCACTGTAGTTATGGTAGTTATGGTCGTGACCGTTTCGGTGGTGATCCCTCTCGTCTTTGCCTGGATTATGACGCACAACAGAGGGGCTGTAAGACCAAGAAAGCAGAGAAGGGCCCCCTGCCCTCCTGCATGGCCCATATTCGGAAACCTCCACCTCCTCTCCGGCTCCGACCTCCTCCACGTCAAGCTCGCGAAAATCTCCGACCGGTACGGCCCCGTGGTGGAGCTCCGAGCGGGGTCCCGCCGCATCCTCCTCGTCAGCGACGCCGCCGAGGCGCGCGAGTGCTTCACCACCCACGACCGCGTCTTCGCCTCCCGGCCTCACTACACCACCGGGGAGATCATCGGCAACGACTTCGTCAACATTGCCTGGGCGCCCTACGGCTCCCTGTGGCGCGAGCTTCGCAAGATCGCCACCCTCGAGCTCTTCTCCCACCGCCGCCTCCAGCTCCACGCCCACGTCCGAGACGAGGAGACCTCCGCCCTCGTCTCCACCGTAGCGCGCCATCAATCCGGTTCCCCGATCAGGGTAAAAGACTACGTGCTCGACACGGTGATGCGGGTCATTATGAGAATGGTGGGCGGCGGGAGAGGCGACGAGGGGTTCGCGAAGCCGGAGAAATCGAAAGAGCTGCTGGAGCTGGTGGAGTTGGCCAATTATTACAGTGGGGTTCCCGTTCTGGGCGATTCTTTGCCGTTCCTCAAGTGGGTCGATTGGAACGGGACGCGGAAAGCCATGACAGAGATCATGGGGAGGATTAACGCCATCGCTCAGTCGTGGGTCGACGAGCGAAGGAAGATGGGAGGGTCGGAGGAAGGTCAGGACTTCCTGGATGTTCTCATTTCCATGGCCGACGGGGGGAAGATCGATTGTCTGAAGGAGTTCGCGAAGGAACGCAAGGACTTGGTCGTGTACTCCCTTCTCGAGGTGAGTTCGTCACTCCGTCAGATTTTGTCTTGTTCATTTCGTCGTCTCTTTCATACTATTGATTGATTATTTCGAAGAAGATAGGGTCTGGCGTTCAATTCCACGAACGTAGTCAATAGATGTATAGAACCAGATGTTATTCTGTGTTGTTTTATAATTCTATTAATGTTCCTCATAAAAATGCTATTCTTTTGAGAGAAAAAAATAATGATGAAAAAAGTAGATATACTTTTATGTTTTTGTATTTTTAGAAAAGGTGTGTCATTGGTGTATATTTTATGCGAATATGTATGAGACATCAGTATCTAATGAACATTAATATAATGTAATTAAGCATCTAAATTAGGGGGACATGCATGATAGATACTCAATATTATTTTGACCTTTCATAAAACTTTACTATTAAGATAAAATACTCAATAGAGAAATGTTGGAGGGTAAAATATGGTATTCATGCAAATGAAATAACTTTTTGATGAAAAGAGCTATCAAGTTGGCTTTTATTTTCTTTAGAAAGGTACACATTGGTTTTAATACTTCACCGTTATCCACCACCTATGTGGAACGCGCCAATAGCTGTGCTCCTTATCGTTAGGATCAACTATTGGTGTGCTCTATCGTAGATGATAGAGCACGCACTACCTGATCCAAACTCGCCAAAGTCTTCTCACTTATCACTTATTTAGAAAAAAGTGTGGTTGTTGGTGTAATATTATTTTAAAAAGGTGTGTAATTGTTGGTGTCTAATATATAGTTGCATATGGGCCTGGTCAGTCGATCGGGCGTGGTCAGTCGATCGGGCGTGGTCAGTCGATCGGGCGTGGTCAGTCGATCGGGCATGGTCAGTCGATCGGGCGTGGTCCGTCCTTTTTGTAAATGGGTGGAGGGTACAATGGTAAAGACAGCCATATATATTTACTATTTTACCTTCCCCCCTTTATAAAAGGGATGGTCTAGGGCCTGGTCAGTCATATGACTTTTTATTCAATAGTATAGAAATGTTATATGGGATTCATATATATGAATTCTTTACTAATGATTTTCTCATGCATCTGCAATATTATGGTATGATAGGTTGTGTACATTCTAATAAATTAAGCTGAAAAATATCAATAATTTTTCATTTATTCTATTCTTTTATATTTGAAAATTTAATAGAATAAGATAATTATAATTTGTAAGACATAGTTTAGTGAAAGACAAAATTCATAGGGTTCCACAAAGATATTCATTTACTTTATTTATATATGTTATAATTAAGTTTTCACACTCAAGTTTTAAAGAAGAAAAGAGGGGTATCTTTGTAAAAGTGATTTAGAGCATTATTCACTTTATAAAAATGCCCCTCACATTTGTGATAATGTCTCACCTATTCTTCTTTAAAGAGTTTGTGGGAAGAAAATAAGACAGTGCCATTGAGAAAAATAAAGGCACAAGTTAAATGATATTCATGTAAATGATGAAAAGAAATATCATGTAGGTGAGACTACCTTGTCTTGCGCTTTAATGTAATTAGCCGTGTTACAAAGCCCACAACAATAAATAAAAAACAAACTATTTTTCTTGACCGATGACATGCCCTTCAAAAATTTTCCCTTATATTTGTGTGTTAATTGATTCTTTCCAACAATATGCCAGCAAGTGCGTCAAAAAAAAAAAAAAAAAATGTTAGCAAGAAAATTGATTTCTGACAATATAAAATTAGAATGCTTTGTAATATACATATATAACCAAAATTAATTAGTTTTATTTGGGTTTTGTAACAGGTAGTCGTATTTGCAGCCATAGACACAACTGCATTAAGTTTGGAGTGGCTCATGGCTGAGCTTCTGAACCAGCCTATGTTACTTCAAAAGGCACAAGAAGAAATAGAATTAAAGGTGGGAAATCAAAGGAAAGTGGAGGAAAAAGACATAGAAGAGCTGCCTTATTTACAAGCCTTAGTGAAAGAAACTATGAGATTGCATCCTGCTGGTCCGTTGCTAATACCACATGAATCCACAGAGGACTGCATGGTTGCTGGCTTCTATATTCCGGCAGGGACCCAACTGATAGTGAATGCCTGGAAGATCCAAAGGGACCCCAATTACTGGCTTCACCCACTCAAATTCGAGCCCGAGAGGTTCTTGGGTCCGGAGGGCTCCGCTGTGGATGTGGACTTGAAAGGGCAACATTTTCAGTTCATTCCTTTTGGTTCTGGCCGGAGAGCCTGCCCGGGAGCTACCCTTGCTCTCTCTGTGCTTCACCTTGCTGCGGCACGCCTGCTTCACGCCTTTGAATGGCAGTTGGCGCCTTCACAAAGTTGCTCGGCCATGGACATGAGTGAAGGGCCTGGCCTGAGTTCTCCTAAGGCTATACCAGTGGAGACCATGGCACTTCCTCGTGCCCCTGCCCGACTCTACTCCTATACTTAAAGATGTGGCTAGTGAAGGGTTGCTACTCATGCAAACATGTTTACATGCTTTTAAGGTCTAGGGTTAAAGGCATCCCAATTTGTTGCATGATCACCTAAAACAATTAATATGTGTATCTAATGCTAGTCGAATATATGACTCTCTTTTGTAGTAAATAAATCAATTAGTTTTCAAGAACACTTCTCTAAATTTCTCGAAGATCCTTAGCCATCGTCATTAGCCACTGCCTTTGCTCAATGAAATTTGAGCCAGAAAGTTCTTGGTTTGGACCTGGACTTGAAATTGGCAATATTAATTTTTAGTTATCATTCCCTCTACTTCGGTTACTTTCATATTTCACTTAGCTACGGTGCGACTGCTTTATGCGTTAGAGTACTGGCCAGTAGTGCTGACATCTTGCTCAAATATATGGGTGTGGCCTGGACCTAAGGTACTGACATCATGCTCAATAAGAGGCTGTTACGAAAAACGCAGAATCGCAGGAAAAGTAAACCGGTGCGAATCAATAACACATAAAATGAGACACAAAGAATTACGTGGTTCGGCTAGGGTAGCCTAATCCACGGGCAAGAAGAGACAGGAGAGATTTCACTATGCCAGCCAAAAGGGGTACAAACTGTAGAGCTCAGAGATAGCTCAGAGACGGCTAGGGTTTCAAAGATCAATCCTTAGGTCCTTAATACATGAGTAAATTCCCAAAACGCCCAACCCTAGTTAGACGGGTTCAATTATGGGCCTACCAGCCCATATAGATTCAAGGCACAACATAACAATCTCCACCTTGACTTGAATTTCCTCCATAATTTGAACATAGAATAATTATCTTCCTTCTCCACTGCCAAAATCCCTCTTGGGCATACCTCAACCATCAAAGACACCAGGTACCTAACTGTAGCCTTTAGCTACTAAGTGTGCCTTATAGCGTGCATCTTCAACTCCTAGAATGCCTTCTTACCTTTTAAACACCCATTTACAACTCACAATTTTCTTTCTCTTTAGTGGTTTGACCAGCTTCCAAGTCTGATTCTTGTGTAGAGATTCCATCTCTTCATTCATTGCTACTAACCACCTTTCTGAATTGTCACTCTGAATGGCTTCTTTGTAGGTAGAAAGCTCTGACTCATCTATTGTCTCTGCTACAGAAAGAGCATAAGCCACCAAATCAGCATCACTATATCTTTTTGGCTTCTGAATTTCTTTTCTCGGTCTGTCTCTGGCAATGCTATAATTTTTTGTCTCCACTATCGGTTCTGAGGAACCTCCATCTTCTTCTTCAGTAGTATCTTGAGCCACTTCTTGAAAGCAAACCGGCCCTTTAGAAACTTTTGATGAGACTCCTACCTCACAAACTACCTTCTTAGAAGACTCTGGTTCTTCTCTTGTACCAAGAGAAATAGTAGATTCTTTCTTTACATTAAGTAAAACATACTCATCAAAAGTAACATCTCTGCTAATAAAGAACCTCTGTGACTTTGGATCAGAACACCACAATCTGTATCCTTCAACACCAGTAGCATACCCAAGAAATATACATTTCTTTGCTCTAGGTTCTAATTTTCCTTCATTCACATGCATATAAGCAGTGCAACCAAAAATTTTCAAATCAGAATAATCAGCAGGAGTACCGGACCATACCTCTTTCGGAGTTTTGCACTCAATTCTTTGTAGAGGGCTCATCGATTCACCAAATAACAAGCCATACTAGTGGTTTCGCCCAAAAATCCTTGCCCAAACCTGCATTTGACAACATGCATCGAACTCTTTCCAAAAGAGTTCAATTCATTCTTTTTCGCAACGCCATTCTCTGCTGTGGTGTGTGTAACGTGTGATGTCTCACAATTCCTTCGATCCTTACAGAATTTGTTAAATTCCCCTTTGTAAAACTCAAGACCATTGTCGGTTCTCAACCTCTTTATCTGTCTCCCTGTGCGTTTCTCAATCATACACTTCCATTGCTTGAAATTAGTGAAAACATCACTCTTTGATTTCAAAAAAATAAACCCAAACTTTTCTTGAAAAATCATCAATGAAAGTGAGTAAATACCGACACCACCTTTAGAAACGACTTGTGCTGGCCCCCAAAGGTCTGAGTGAATATAGTCTAGAGTACCTTTCGGCCCTATGAATGCCTGTGCTGAATGCAACCCTCTTACGTTTGTCAAAAACACAATGTTCACAGAAATCCATCTTTCCGGTACTCGTGTCGCATAAAAGACCTCTCTTACTCAATAGATCCAACCCCTTTCACTCATATGGCCCAATCTCATATGCCATAATTTTGTGGTGTCACTTTTCTGTCATGGAAGAAGAAGCCACGATTCTTGCGTAACCAATGGATCATTTGTAGAACCATCAAGCACATAAAGAGTTCCAATCTTCTTCCCTTTCATAACTGTAAGGGCACCTCTACTAATCTTCATAAATGCACCTTCAGCAGAGTACCTACACCCAATTGAGTCAAGGGTGCCTAGAGAAATAAGATTTCTCTTCAAATCTGGGACATATCGCACATCTGTTAGTGTTCTCACAACACCATCATGCATCATCAGACGAACAGTTCCTTTCCCAACAGCTTTGCAAACCGAATCATTCGCCATCATAACAAATCCACTATCAACAACATCATAAGTGGTAAACCATTCCCTATAGGAACACATTTGATAGGAACAACCCGAATCAAAAATCTATTCATCACAGGCTTTTGTTCTTTCTTCACCAACAACTGAGAGAACATTACCATCGGCCTTTGCAATGCTGGCCTCTCCAGGATTTTGGTTGTCCATCTCCCTTCTGGTGTTTATACTTCAATTTGTAACAATCGGCTTTAATATGCCCCACCTTCTTGCAATAATTGCAGGTCAAATTCTTATGTTTTGATTTTGACCTCGATTTCTGCTTTCCGCCTCCAAACTCTTTTTCTTTCGACCTCCCTCTAGTAAATAGAGCATCTCCCTGGCTACTATTTGTGTTGGATGTCCCAACAAGTTGATTATCAATCATATCTTTACTCAACAGAGATGTTTTCACATCCTCAATAGAAATTGTCTCTCTGCCATACAAAACAATCTCCCAAAAATGCTTGTAGGATGGGGGTAATGAACATAATAGTAGCAAGGCCTGGTCTTCATCTTCTAATTTCACATCCATATGAGATAAATCAACTATAACAGAATTAAAGTCACTGAGGTGTTCCTTAATTGACGTACCTTCTGCCATACGAAGAGTATAGAGGCGTTCCTTCAATGTCAAACGGTTTGTGAGGGATTTTGTCATATACAGTGTCTCCAATCTTAACCAGAGACCAGCAACAGTCGTCTCTGTCAAAACCTCCTTCAAAACTGTATCTGTCACACATAACTGGATTAGAGTTAGAGCCTTCTCATCCAATTGCTCCCAATCTGCCTCACTCATATCTGCCGGCTTCTTCTCCTTCCCTTTCAATGCAGGTTTTAGGTCGTTCTGGGTCAGAACTGCAAGCATTCGAACTCGCCATAACCCGAAACTCATATTGTCGTTGAACTTGTTGATATTGAACTTTGTGATCGTCATCTCCGCAGCAAAAACAAAACTTTTCCAAATCTGCAACTTCGCAACCTTGCTCTGATACCAATTTGTTACGAAAAACGCTGAATCGCAGGAAAAGTAAACTGGTGCAAATCAATAACACATAAAATGAGACACAAAGAATTACGTGGTTCGGCTAGGGTAGCCTAATCCACGGGCAAGAAGAGACAGGAGAGATTTCACTATGCCAGCCAAAAGGGGTACAAACTGTAGAGCTCAGAGATAGCTCAGAGACGGCTAGGGTTTCAAAGATCAATCCCTATGTGCTTAATACATGAGTAAATTCCCAAAACGCCCAACCCAAGTTAGACGGGTTCAATTATGGGCCTACCAGCCCATATAGATTCAAGGCAAAAACATAACAGAGGCTTATTGGGGTATTCATTATTTATTGATTTAGATTTGGTTTTGGGCTCATTGATTTGGTTTAATTGATAGCCCTATGAAGTATGAAGTATTAGTGGAGGACTTGGGTGCTTCTAATGTATGTTGCAAATTCAACTGATAATACTGTTGAAGATTCTCAAATTAACAACTAGTTTTACAATGTCCCTAAAGGCCAATCAAAACAATGATCAGTTTGTGTGTGTATATAAATGTAGGTATAATCGTATATTTAAAAAAAGATCGAGGTAGAAGACCTTAGATATATTACTTGGTAAATGGGATTTTTAACCTGGCTAAGATTACTTTGTTAAACCTTAATTTAACTCAATATTTCACAAGTATAAACCTTCATCGGGCAGATTCTCACTTACCTCCCATTCTGCGGAGATGGGGTGATCGACTAAGAAATTTGCAAGTCCTTGTCCTTTTATGGCCTTGTGTGGGATGAAGTTGATCTCGAACTCGGAGAGCAACAAGGGCCATTTGGCTAGCCGTCCGGAGAGCATAGGTCTAGACATGATGTATTTGAGGGGATCTGCCTAAGAGATCAGATTTATGGAGTGGGCGAGCTGATAGTGTCTCAGCTTCTGGATGGCGAAGATCAGTGCGAGGCACGTCTTTTCAATCGGGGAGTAATTGAGTTCAGCCCCGACCATTGTGCTGCTCAAGCAATGCAACGGGCATTCTTTTCCTTGGTCATCATTTTGGGCGAGGAGGGCACCTAGAGACTTCTCTTGAGCCGCGATGTAGAGGAGAAGTGGCTTCCCCGGAACTGGAGCCATCAACACTGGTGGCTTCATAAGATAGTCTTTGATGTTCTGGAATGCCCGTCGACAGGATTCATCCCATTCGAAGGGTGTGTCCTTTTTCATGAGACGACTGAAGGGTTGACATTTTTCAGCCAAATTTGAGATGAACCGCCGTATGTAAGCCAGATGCCCCTGAAGGCTTTTTAATTATGACACAGTCTTTGGTTCAGGCATTCGTTGGATGGCATCGATCTTGGTTTGGTCAATTTTGATGCCCCTGTGTTTGACCACGAATCCGAGAAATTTCTCGGATGAAACCCCAAAGGCGCACTTCAGTGGATTCATCTTTAACTGATACCGCCGCAGACGTTCGAAGACAACTCACAGGTCTTTTAAGTGGTCATCCCTTGATTTGGTTTTGACAACCAGATCATCGACGTAACATTCCACGAATTTGTGCAGGATGTCGTCGAATATCCTTTGCATGGCCCATTGATAGGTGGCTCCTGCATTCTTCAGACCAAACGGCATTACTTTATAACAGAAAATACCTTTTGGTGTGCGGAAGGCCGTCTTTTCCTCGTCTTTTGGATCCAACCGAATTTGGTTGTAGCCAGAAGATCCGTCCATAAATGATAAGGCCTCGTGCCCCGTTGTTGTATCTACCATTAATTCGGTGATGGGGAGCGGGAAGTCGTCTTTTGGACAAGCTTTATTCAAGTCCCTGAAGTCGACGCAGACTCGGATTTGCCCATTCATCTTCTTCATTGGTACAATGTTGGCAATCCAGCTTGGGTACTTGACTTCACAGATGAAATCGGCCTTGAGGAGTTTGTCGACTTCTCAATTTCAGGGACAAGCTCAGGACGAAACCGTCTTTGGGTCTGTTTTATTGGTTTGACTCCGGATCTGACGGCGAGTTTGTGGATTGCAATTGTTGGGTCAAGCCCAGGCATCTCAGTATACGACCAAGCGAAAACATCTTTATATTCACTGAGTAAATAAATATAATATTTTTCTTCTGTTACAGACAATGAAGTACTCAAAAAAGTGGGTTGTGGATCATCCTTTGTACCCAAATTTACTTTCTTCAGCTGTTCGATAGTTGCTTGGCCGCCTTCCTCAAAGATTGCAGGCACTTCTCCTAGGTCATCTTTAGGGGTCAGATCGTTACCTTCGCCGACCGAGATGTGGTGAACAGTGACTGCCTCTTCTTCTTCCAGGTTTCTTTTCTTTGACAACATATAGATCACCACAGGGGTGACTTCGCTGCTTTCTATCTTTATTCTTTTTTAAGAGGTTTCCCCTACTTTCCCCAATCTTTGGCTCACAGGGACCCGTGTGGATGCCCCAAGTCTTTGGAAGACAATCTTTTTGGGTTGCTCTGTCGGCTTCCCCAATCTTTGGAAGACAGTCTTTTTGGGTTGCTCCAGTCTCTGGAATACGCCGAGTTTTTCTATCATCGGTGGAGCAGTGATATTTGGTTTAGGGTCTTCTTCTTGCCCTTTTTTCTGCCAGACTTTCGTAACTTTGAATTTATGCTCGTTACTTGGCCCCGAGGGAACGTTTGGACTTCTGTTTTCTTCTTGGCTCAGTCGAACGAAGGCTGAGACTTGTGGCTCTGGGACACAGATCTGATCGAAGGCTGACGTTCGGGTTCCTTCTGAGGTGGCCGCCTTTCTTTTGGTTGTTACCTGATTGACACTGGCCTTGCCAGAGATCACAACAGGCTCGTATTCTTGATAACCAAGCCTGTGACGGTTAGAAGGAATTGAGTACCCTTGCGATTGGAGATTTTTCTGGATCGGTGACAAGTTTTGTACGACTATCACCGGTTTCTCTTGTAGTTGTTTGAGAGAGAACTCAGATCCTGCTTTTGCCATCATCCGGTAAGCATTGGGATCAAATCCTTGTGTCTGAGTTTTAGGAAGCTCGGGTGGGCTCTGATTCTTTTCGACAAGGATGCCCCAGTTGTTGAGTTTGGGTAAAGGAATAGTGGCAACCCCTTTTAAGGCTTTCAATTTCTCTGCTAGTTCTTCTCGATCGCAAGTGGTGAAAGGGGATTCACCTTTCTTCCTTCTTGATTGAGGAATGTACCTGAGAACTGGTTCCTCCATCTGTCCCTTAGGGTTGGCCCGTTCATCTTTAGCCGCTTTGGAAAGATTGATTTTACTCGAAGAGGTAGATTTTTCTTCTGAGTAGAATTTGGCGTCAGCAAAGGAAGCTTCTGCCTCTGTGAAGGGGCATTCGTCAGCGAACACCGTTTTTTCCTCTCCATCTTGGTAATACTTGAAACATTGATGCAGGGTAGAGGGCACGACTTTGTTGTTGTGTAACCAGGGTCTTCCAAGTAGCACATTGTAAGATGTGCGTGCGTCGATGACGTGGAATAGCCCGTGGGAAGTCATATCCCCAATTTTCAACTCCAGTCTGATCATTCCCAGCGCTCGTTGTCCTTCTTGATTGAAGCCTTGGATCATCAGTGAACTGGCTTGAAGGTCGTTGGCCACCAACCCGACATTTTTCAAAGTTTGGATTGGCAGGATATTTACGGCTGACCCGCTGTCCAAAAGTATGCGGTTGATCCATCGGTCTTTAATAGCTCCGGAGACGAACAAAGACCTATTATGAGACCTTTCCCCGAGTAGCATGTCAGCTTCTTTAAAGGAAATGGAAATTGAGTGAACCTCCTTAATTTGTGGTGGCTCTGCTGGTTGTTCTTCCTTCAATGTGCTAGGAGATAAACCAACTTTTGGCTCATCGTGCCTCCGCATCCTCAATTGCTCGACTTTGGCATGCCAGTCATCCTTAGCCGCGACAAATTTGATGAGAGCTTGCCTAGATCTGATTGGAAAATCTAGGTCGTCTTGTACGGGATTGGTGATAGACACGTCCTGTAAGCACGTGTGAATATCGTTGGTGGACCCCATCGGAGCCTTCCCTTCATGTCTTTGTTCGACCACTTGGGGTGAACAAGTGGCCACCATTGCAGAAGTTGGCGCTAGGAAATCTGATGGGAAGAAATCAGCCAAAGTAATCGGCTCCGGCTTCCTTTGATAATTCTCTTCTTCGACTTTGGCAGAGGTCGATTTACGTCTGCACCTTCTGCCTCTTCTTTTCTTCTGGGTTTTCTTCTTTCTTGATTCTTCTGCTGCATACCCCTTGATGAATATTTTCACAGGGGCTTCAAGAAATGGCTTTTTTTTGTGGGTCACCACTTCCCACCCTTCTTTGTCTTTTGTGGCGGGTTAAGGTCTTGGCCGTACCGTGCGCGGGATGAAGATTTTTTTGTTCGTCCTTGGATTTCCTATTCTGGTGTCGGAATCTGATTAGACCAAGATGGTGTGGGAAGCCGAAGTGTTATCGTCGGTTTCCAAGATGATGCGACCTTGCGTCGCTAACTCAAGTATTTTGTCCTTCAGAACAAAACACTTTTCGGTAGGATGGCCTACCAGACTGTGATATTTGCAATAGTTGGGATCTGAGATTTTCCCAACGTCCTCCAGCCTTTTGGCTTCTGGAAGCTGCAACAGGTTTTTCTCCAGGAGTTGTTCGAGCATGCCTGGAACATCGGAGTCAGAGAAAGGATAAGTTTTGGCTTGCTTATCCTTTAGCGTGACCTTTTGCCGGGGTGCGCCACCATTGATCCGATTGACATTCGGCTTCCAGTTACTCCCCGTACTTTGATTTTGGGTCGCCGTAATCTTTTGTGGTTCGACGACGTTGGTGGCGAGAGCTTCTTTTGCAGGAGCTTTGTACTCCTTTACGAACTTTGGCTTCTTGTGGGCCTCAGACATTGGAGCTTTTCCTTCTCCCTTTTCTTGGTTAAGGATCTCCATGTTATGCGCCTCAGTCGCCAATTCTTGGAAGTCTCTCGGCTTCTGACTCTGTAAGAAATATACCAGAGTCCAGTTCATCCCTCGAATGCACATGTCGATGGATGTCTGTGTGGACAAGGAGGTGCTCTCCTTGCAGTTGAGACTTAGATTGCGCCAGCGATTGATGTATTCAATTACTTTCTCTCCCTGTCGCTGTTTTAAATTCGTGAGTTCCACCAACGTCACCGTTCGCTTCGTGCTGTAGAAGCGGCTGAGGAACTCGCTCTCTAATTGTTCCCAGCTATCGATCGACTCGACTGGGAGCTCAATGAACCAGTCGAATGCGTTCCCTTTGAGGGATCGCCCGAATTGCTTGACCAGAAGGTCACCGTCTGTTCCTGCATTGTTGCAGGTCTCGATAAAGTGGGCAACGTGCTGTTTTGGGTTGTCGTCCCCACTGAATTACTGAAATTTAGGTGGGTGGTAAGAAGCAGGCATGTGGATTGCCTGGATCCGTCGAGAGTAGGCCCTAGTATAGGCTTGAGATCTAACTCCTTCAGCTTGTACCTTCTGTTCCACTACATTGGAGATAATTTCTTGCAGGGTGTCGTAGGATAGCGCCCCTGGTTCTTCAAGCAGTGGTTCCCGGTTCACTGGGTGTTCGGGAGCTGGAGATGGACGGATGGTGGGTGAAGGAGAGATTGTAACAGGGTTGGCCGTCATGCTTGGTCCTGCCTGGCCCTCGTCATTTCTGGGCTGGGAGGATGCTCCCAGGCGATCTGCAATTAACTCGAACTTCTGCAGAATTCTAGCGATCTGGAGATCTCTCTGCAGTTCTCTTTCCCTCAGCTGATCATCTCTTTCTTTCATGGCAGCTTGGAGTTCTGCCAGCTGTTCTTCCACTGTCTTTGTT
This sequence comes from Aristolochia fimbriata, assembly GCA_019845555.1. NCBI lineage: Eukaryota > Viridiplantae > Streptophyta > Magnoliopsida > Piperales > Aristolochiaceae > Aristolochia > Aristolochia fimbriata. The sequence goes on from CM034080.1 coordinate 31,413,505, forward strand.
TGTGTCATCATCGCGGAGCCCTTGTTGACTGGAGATGTGGGGGAAGAAGGACTTGGAACGAGAGATGCCCTAGATGGTGTAGCCGGACGCGGAGAAGGAATGATACGCCTCCCTTCAAAATGGGTGATTAATGCAGGGACCCGGCTTGCCGTTGGAGAGCTTCTTGCTGGGCTTGCAGCCGGGCTGGCCACTGGACTAGTTGGTGGCGGGGATGTCAGAACAGCCGAATAACTCCTCGAGGGGTGAACCCTTGTAGGAGAAATTATAGGGCTGGCGGGAGCTTGACTTGCCTGCGACTGAATTTGCACAGGGCGCTGTGTTGGCAGGGATCCCGTGACAGATCTAGTGGTTGGCCTCGAATGAATGATCACGGGAATCTAGAATGGACAAATCCCTTTGGCTTGGCCGGCAGCAGCAGCGGTTGGTGTACGCGGCCGGCGAGGGAAGGTGACCAAAGGGTCGGTCATTCTTGGTGCAGGTGACGAGCAGGCTCTGGCAGTTGGGGTTTTGGCAGCAGCCTTGTTGTTGTTGGTGGTGTTAGAACCGGCCATTTGAACTGATAGATTGGAGAAAGAGATGAAAGGTAGAAGGGTCCCACCAGGCGTGCCAAATTTTTAAACGAGTATAATATGTGGATCAAAAAATACGCGTCTGATGTACAGTGTACAAAATAATTTGAGGGGTAATTTGGTAATTTCAAGGTGATTGTGTGGGGTGCGACTTCTAGAACTCCTTTGATTCGATCTCCAAATAAGCACAAACGATCTCCAAATTAGACACGAACAATCAACGTACGTCTTCTTCACGAACGGACGAAACGAACTTGAATTTCGCCAAAGCTTGACAGAAAATTTAGTATTCCGATCGGCTCACGACAATTTATTGCGAGACAGCGGCAGGAATGTTTGTTGCTCTCTCAGATTTGGGGTGGTGATTTGGGATTTTTGGGAATTTGGACGTACGTCTTTGTATTTTTGAGTGTCACTGTCTCTCTGAGTTCTTGATTTTGGATGCTCGATCTTGGATTTTGGGATCTATCCCCTTCTGTGTCTTAAGCCTATTGTTTTATAGGCTTATTTGAACTTTAATGGTGTGGACCTGGTTTGTCGGAGCAATTATAACTCACATCGACTTCTTCTGCGTAATGTCTCCTTGAAGTGTGGAACTGCTTTAGACCAAGGCAAGAGCCACGTGTAGTCCTTGTAGGTTGCTGATGTGGCTTCACTGTACGACTTGTCGTCCATGTAAGAGAATGACATGGCTATTTTGATCTCAGTCGTTGCTTGATTGAAGCTTACTCGGTGGCTTGATTTCGTGACTGTGGTTAATAGTTGACTTGTTAACCTGGGTCATGCGGTGCTGATTTGGACCATATTTGCCGGACCTAAAATAAGGGCTTGCTAGTAAATAAATCAATTAGTTTTCATTCTCAATACTGGCCCTCCGTGCTGGCGCCCGCCGCATCCTCCTCGTCAGCGACCCCGCCCCGGCCCGGGAATGCTTCACCACCCACGACCGCGCCTTCGCTTCCGCCCTGCAGACGCCGCCCACCGCATCCTCGACAGCGACTTCCTCACCATGCCCTTGGCCCTACGGCCCCTCGCGGGCGCAAGCTCCGAAGAACGCCACCCTCGAGCTCTTCTCCCTCCGCCGCCTCCACCTCCAGTCCCCCTTCCGGGACATCGAGACCGCCGCCCTCGTGACCCGGCTCGCCAGGGTCGAACCCGGCTCGGCCGTTCGGGTCAAGGACCAACTGCTTCACACGGTGATGCGGCTCGTGCTGAGGATGGTGGGGGGAGGGAGGGACGACGGCGGGGGGTTCGCGGACCCGGAGACGACGAGGGAGCTCATGGAGCTGGTGGAGACGGCGTTCTTCTACAGCGGGGTCCCGGTTTTGAGCGATTACTTCCCCTTCCTCAAGTGGGTCGATCTGAAGGGGACGCAGAAGGCCATGAGGGAGATCGTGGGGAGGATTAATGCCCTGGCAAGGTCATGGATCGAGAAGCGGAGGAAGATGGGCAGTACTGGAGCTGGTGATGATCATGTAGATTTCATGGATGTTCTGGTTTCAATGGCGGATAACGAGAAGATCGATTGCTTGAAAGGATTAACGCAAGAAAGGAAGGATTTGGTCGTCTATTCACTCCTCGAGGTCAGTATTTTGGATACGTTTCAGGCTCCTGAAATATTTAGATCATAATTAATGTTGTTTTTTTGTGATAATTGTAATATGTCACAGTCGAATTGTCATTGTTTTCTTAGCTGATCATTTATTGGATTAATTAATTCAGACATATTAATCTTATCAGGTTTTTAAATTAAATAAAATATAAAAATAATCCTTATTTAAAATTATTTACAGGGTAAGAGAGGAGAATATATACTTAGTTATATTTGACCGGCCAGTAAAGTGTATCTTCAATTTAACAAAATGACGTTTTCATGATCTGGGTGATGAACAGGCAGTGGTGTTTGCAGCCATAGATACATCTGCACTGAGCTTGGAGTGGCTCATGGCCGAGCTTCTGAACCAGCCCCGGTTACTTCAAAAGGTACAAGAGGAAATAGAGTCTAAGGTGGGAAGCCAATGGAGAGTGGAGGAGAAGGACATAGAAGAGCTGCCTTATTTGCAAGCCATAGTGAAGGAAACTCTGAGATTGCACCCTGCAGGGCCCCTTGCTAGTGCCCCATGAATCCACCGAGGACTGCGTCGTCGCCGGATTCCACGTTCCGGCAGGGACCCAATTGATAGTGAATGCTTGGAAGATCCATAGAGACCCCAAATACTGGCTTCACCCTCTCAGATTCGAGCCGGAGAGGTTCTTGGGTCCGGAGGGCTCTGCCGTGGATGTCGACTTGAAAGGGCAACATTTTCAGTTCATTCCCTTTGGTTCTGGCCGGAGAGCATGCCCGGGGGCTCACCTTGCTCTCTCCCTGCTTCATCTTGCTGCTGCAAGGTTGCTTCATGCCTTTGAGTGGTGGTTGCCTAATTCAGAAAATAATGGCTCGGTCATGGACATGAGTGAGGGTCATGGCCTGACTTGTCCAAAGGCAGTACCACTTGAGGCTTTACTACTACCCAAGTCCCCTGCCAAACTCTATTTCTAATACTATTGAAGATTCATGGCTGAAGTATTCTGTTAGATCGATCTTAATTTTAGGAGGGCCATCAGTACTGTTTAATTTGGTAGATGATATTGCACCTTTGGCATGGAGAAAATATTGATAGTTTTACTTAATTACAAGTTGTTGCTTTTTTCTCATATGCTGCAACGCCTCAGCTAAAAGTGTTATTAGCATTGAGAAAAAAAATATTGCGTATATTCTAATTAATTAAGTGTGATCAAGTGTGAATGTATATAACTAGTCCAAAAGCCCCAGTTCAAGAGCTGATAGTTAGACCCATCTTAAGCGGCTACATTCAGTAGCAAATTCTCTAATTTATCACACAACACAGGTAATTAATTACTTGGGAAGGATTATTTTGTGAACAAGGATCCGAAACAATGTGTATAATGGGCTCAGATACTGTATTCGTAATACTTTCACCCCAAAATACTATATTACAGCATATCTAAACGTTTGGTATTAAATTGGGATTTGAAGAACCAAACGCAAAGAATAGCTGTATGTTTCAAGGTGCAGCAGAGGCCATGCAAATATGTTTCTGAAGTTTGCTTCTTATGTCTCATGCGCTAGCTAATAGTTAACGTTAACTTTAGATGATCCTTCACCATCTCCTTCAGTACCTTCTTTCTTTACTCACTATTAGTCACTCAACCTCTAGAATTTCAATATATATGATATTCCTTGTTGGTCCCTTTTTTCTGGATTTTCAATACAGCATTGAGGTGTTATAACACTCGGGTGTTCTCAACACCGCAATAACCGGAACAGCAAACAACAGCAATTCAGAAGTGAAAAGTACTTGATAGAATTAACGGAATACTATGCCAACGCAAGTGTATTACGGGGCTAACAAGCCCTCTTAGGGAATTTTATACAACGTTTGCAAGAACCAGAATTACAGTAGGAAACATAAATGAAACTACAAACTTACAACCGAAGATAACCCACTTTGTACACCCAACAGTGAGGGAGATTCGATTCACAGACTCTCTAAGAACAGACCAAGGCTCCCCCTTGGTTGATACTCTCCTCCTGAGAGTTTGACTAATACTTTTACTCGTGACAACTTCACTCTACTCCTCTTTCACTGTTTCTGCTTGTTCACTGGATCGACTGATTCCCTTTGCTTTTTATAGATGTCGAGATCCTACTACGGGGCTGTAATCGCGGATCCATAAAACCAGATGAGTAATGGCTAAAAATACAGCCATGATGTGGTTGTGGGAAACCAACAATAGACGTGGTTTATTAACCCACGTCTCCCTTATAGGTGTCAAAAAGATGACCACCTGTCAAATAACTGTCAATCTCCCCCTTGGGCATCTTTTTGGCATCACACCAATTGATCTCTCCCTGAGGTGTTGAAGTTTTCATGGTGTTGTAACACATGACCCAGCCATATAAACTTATCAAATGAAACAAACCGTATCCCAGTCAAATATCCCAGTTATTGCAGAAATAGCTGTCAATCAGACATGATCTCCTGATAACAAACCATAGCACCTTCATGCAATATGATATCCATACAAGATCATCATTCACATAAAATCATTCACTAAGTTAATGATCAACCAAAACTATACTATCATGATCATTCATCACAATATCAGCTCCAACCTCCTTAATTATCAATTATCTCATGTTGTAGGCATAAAAAATAAGGTAACTTCTCCCCCTTGATGGCAAAGAAAATGCCAGTAAGGAGTAAAAGGTCATTTTCATCCCTGCAACATGAACAGACATTAGTGTACACACACTGTGCATACACCCCCCTTTAGCAAATGCTTGGATTGTTGGTGGGACCACGGACTCCCAACGAGTTCACACATTCAAGGCTTCCTTGCTTCCAATACTCGTAGAGATTTTTCTTTGAATCATCAAGAGTAGAGGATCTTTTGATTGCGCAGTAGTTCATCAAACTTGGCAGACTTTTATAGGTAGGTGGACCTACCTTTTTGTGCCAGTTATGCAAATAGTTGCTAAAGCCCTCCAACTTCTGGTGCCTTGTCTGAAGGCTACCACAGGTGGTGTTGTGACACCTCTTTTTGCGCAACACTTTGTAATAACAATCAGAATCATGAGAATCAAAGTGACTCACCAATCCCTTTTTCACCCATACACATTTCATCTTTGAATTTCTCTGACTTTGGACTGGTTTTCTGCACTTATCTCTCTGCCGCAAATGCCTCAAGTCATTCTAGAGCTTGTAGCATTTGGGTCGGATGTGACTAGTAATACCACAATAATAACATATCGGTTTCCAATGGTTTAAAGTAATAGATTTTTCTTTACCAGAAGGATTGAAAGACTTGGTCATACCTGAAAGAAACCCTATTCCGGTTCGATCGAGAGACCTGGTCATGCCTGAATCAAACCCTATTTCGGTAATGTCCCCATTGGCTTTCCCTTGCAGTATTTTCGTTTTCTTTGTGACTTGAGCAGTCAGCAATTTTCCATTCAACTCAGAGACTGTTTCTTCCAACGTGAAATTTTCAGTTTGTAAGACTGAAATTTGGTTACACAGATCTACATTCATCCTGCATACATTATTCCAGCTTTCAAGCAATTTTTGATACATACCTTCCAAAGTTTCTTCATTCATGTCATCGTGTGACTTAGTGTCATAGTCATCAGGTGTTGTAATACTTGGTCGGATGACCTTAGAAGTAAGAGCTGCATAACGGCTAATCTGTTCATCTTCGTCTGAACTACAGTCCTCCGAGTCATCATCGTTATAGCTTATGGCATAAGAATTCTTCCTTCTACTCGGGCATTCAGATCGAACATGACCAAAACCCTCACATTCATGGCATTGAATACCTTTCTTCTTTCGAGTAGATTCGTCTTTTGCTGGAGTATAGTCACGAGACCTGTTAGTATAACTGGGATTGTTTCGCTTACCAAACTTTTTGAAGACTCTGTTGAATCCTCTAGTGAGAAGGGCAATTTTCTCGTTCAGTTCTTCAACAGTAATCGATGATGAAGGTGTTGTAACAATTTCATTCTTTGACACTTGAAGAGCAACACTGGTTTCTCCTTTTTCTTTTTCTTTGCGTTTCTTCTTGGCCTCAATATTCATCTCATAAGATCGGAGGGATCCCAGCAAATCATCATATCTCAAGGTATCCAAATCTTTGCATTCCTCTATAGCAGCTACCTTGACTGCGAATTTTTTGGTCAATGAACGAAGGACTTTCTGAACTTGTTCAGCTTCAGGAATCCTTCTCCCCAACGTGAATCTCTCATTTGCTATATCGCGAATACGGGCGTCATATTCCGTGATTGTTTCATCCTCCTCCATCTGCAAATTTTCGAATTTATGATTCAGAAGTTGGAGTTTCGATAAACGAACCCCAATAGTTCCTTCGTACGTGGTAGACAGAATGTCCCACGCATCTTTCGCAGACTCGCATGTTGAAATGAGTTTGAACCGTTCCTGATCAACACCGTAAAAAATGGCATTGAGTGCCTTTGTATTTTGGTTTGAAACTTTGTCTTCCGCAACGGTCCAGTCCATCTCTGGTTTGACTGTGACATCGCCTGAGTTTGTAACTGTTGGTGGAGTCCAACCAGTGAGAACCGACTTCCACGCCTTCTCGTCTAAGGCCTTTATGAAAGCTCTCATCCGAGTTTTCCAGTATGGAAAATTTGTGCCGTCTAGAACAGGTGGTTTAACAGCTTGTACGACTTCTTTCTGATTCTCCATTTCCAGATTTGTGGATCACTCTATAGGAATATAGAGTATGGCTCTGATACCACTTGTAGGTCCTGTTTCTAGTCTGGTGTTATCATATATAGGTGTTACAACACCGAGGCGACTCCAACACTTGGAATCGGGAACAGCAAACGAACAGAAATATAAGAAGTGGACGTACATATGAATTTGACGAAATACAGAGAAACACACCTCTGTATTACGGGGCGTACAATCCCTATCAAGGAATCTTATTTATGCTTGTAAGACAATATTACAATAGTAGACTTTTCAACAAAAGTAAATTATAAACGTACAACGATAGATAATCCACTCAACACACGCGTGAGTGGAAGAGAACGTCTCTGATCTCCTTGACCCTACCAAGGCTCCCCCTTGGTTGTTGCTCTCCTCCAGAGAGCTTCGCTACGTACTTCACTCGTGACTTTAGAGACGATCCTGCAGATCTCTCTCTTTTCACTCTACTCCTTTTCTTCTCTGTCTTTGCTTGTTCACTGGATCGACTGATTCCCTTTGCTTTTTATAGATGTCAGAGATCCTACTACGGGGTTGTAATCGTGATCCATAAAACCAGATGAGTAATGGCTAAAAATACAGCCATGATGTGGTTGTGGGAAACCAACAATAGACGTGGTTTATTAACCCACGTCTCCCTTATAGGTGTCAAAAAGATGACCACCTGTCAAATAACTGTCATTCCTTTTATATCTTCTTTTTGTCCCTTTAAAATTAATAAATAGAAATAATTGTGTTTCACAGAAAATCAGCCGGTTCGCGAAGAGGCGCGACCGAGAGAGTAATTCGATCTGCGACAGAATATTTGTATTACAATTTGTTTGAGAGTCAAGAAAATGCGAGTACAATCTCCTAGTATTCCTCTGATTCGCTTTCCGTGTAATTTGATGAAGTTTCGGCTTATGGCGAGTTGACGTCGAAATCTGAGTTCTGGAACGAGTGTGCACGAACGATGACGGCTTTGGTCGGTCGGACGGGAGTATTTGTGTTCCGCGTGTATCGACTTGTTGACGTTGCCGGTGAACGTGTAGAGCTGCTCCGGTCGGACTGATTAATCTCGACGAACTGCAAGTTGATTAAATTCTTTGGCTCGAAAGGGTCTCTGTGCGTGAGAACGTTTCTCGATGAAGGATTTTCGAACCCCTTTGACAGAACGTTTCTGGCTATTTGTAGTCGGTTCTGTCCAGTTGTTGGAGCTCTTTCCTTAGAATGGGGATCATGATTCCCTTTCTGCTGTTGTTGTTGATTTGGGAGGAAGATCGGGGAGCTCCTTCGTTGAGTCCCTCGAATGAGGATCGCAATTGTCTTTTCTCGGCCTTTATCGTTGGCGACAAGGCTCGGTCACTCAACCGTTGAAGTGGCTGCATCGTGGCTATTGCTGACAGGTGCTGACGCAACGGTTTATTGCTGACTCGGGCGACGACTGTACTGATGACGCAGCAAGATGCATGGGTTCGGTGATGGGCTGCGACGAATGACTTCAAAAATCGACGAAGCCTACCCATGACGATCGACTGCTGGATTGATGGCCGTTTGGGCTCGTCGCATTTGGGCTAGTCACATTTTGGTGTATACAAATTGGAACACTAACAAATAATATTAGTACTCATCTATTAAGGAGTCAGTCTACTAATCATATTTGGTGACACGGGTCGGGTTTTTGAAAACCCGAACCTAACACGACTTAAAAACCCAAAACCCAAACCCACAAAAAACCCGAATAGGATTTTATATCTAAACCCAAACCAGACCCAAAACAAGGGGATTCCTCTAAGTAGTGGTGTAAACGGGTAATAATTGAAACGAGTAAGGGTTATTCCGTTACCTGTTTCGCCAGAATAAAAATCCCTTATTCCATAACCCGAATTTCTTACCCAATAATATTTTAATAGATTTAATTATTTAACCCTTATAAATTAAAAAAAAACAAAAAATCTATAATTTGTACAAATAAAATAGTATCAATAAAATTATAAAAAATAACTTCAAAAGTAACATTTTAATATCACTAATATCAATGAAACTATTAGAAGACTATTAAATTAAATATTTAAAAACATAAAAAATTCAAAATCATATGAAAATTGCATCTCAATTCTTAAATTTATCTAAAAACAACTCAAATAAACCTTCAATACACATATTATCTAAAAATAACATCAATTACATTAAGTATGATAAATTAGGGTAGGGTATGATAGTAATCGGGTAATCGGGTAAGGAATAACAATTATTCATATCCGTTTCGATTAAGGGGCGGGTAATTGGGTAATTGGATAATCGGGTAATCGAGTAATCGAAACATAAAAATTTTGTTTCTTATCCATCCCATTACCATTTGGGTAATTGGGTAATCTAGTAAAATTGACACCGTTACCTCTAGGCTCAATTCTCATAGTGTTTATAATAAATATTATTGAAAAATGGTTACAATTTTACCTCTATAATGAGTTTCTCTTGCAATAAAACCTCTCAATAATGTATAAAATATACATGAATTCTCACATAGTGGTCGAATGCATCAAAGTATTTAATTATACAATTAATTCTACTAAAAGAATATTACACATCTCACACAACAGTTGGGCCAATTACTAAGATTAAATAAAAGTAAAATTAGTAAGAGTGTAAACAAGTAAGAATGGAACGGGTAAAGCGTATTCCGTTACCCATTTCGATTACTCTATCCATATTCCATTATCCGTTTCGTCCAATTGAAAACCCTATAAAGAATGAAAATAAGAAAGAAAACTCGACTTAAAACTCTATTAAGAAAAAAAAAAGTGAGATTAGTTAAAATAAATGGTATATGTTTTTTAAGAATTACCAAATTACCATTTGGGTAATCAGGTAATTGGGTATGAATTAGATATTATCCATATCCGTTGTAAATCACTCCTTATCTATCTAATTAACATTCGGAAGATCAGGTAATAGATAATGAAATTCCATAATTTAGGGTAAAATTGTGTTCTAAGTGGGGCCGCACAACAAATTTACTGACACTTGTTAAACTCAAGCAACTGACAGTCATATTTGCAGCCATTGACTCAACTAGATACACTGGTTTTTCTACCAAAGGCACATGAAAGCCATAAAACAACTTTGTTTTTTTCATAGAAAAAAGGTTTTTTGTGTTTTACTTGACAATCCATGGTCAAATGAACTCTAAAATATATATTGCACGCCAGGGGTGTTAGATGCATGGGACAAACCAAAGTTCAAAGGAGTGTGGGGAGATAATCCAAAAGGAGCGTTAAGGATATATATGTCACATATGACCCAACTTCTTGTTGCATTTAATTATTTCATTCATGAATAAGTATTTTTGTATAAAAGTCTCTTGTCGGCAGCCTGAGGAATTCCGGGGTTGATATCGGAGCTTTCAAGCTCTATTCCGGGCTAAGCTCTACTACTCTGGTTCTCTGTATAGTAGTCTGAGACTGATTCGCCATGGATATGGAACCTTCTTCCACTGTAGTTATGGTCGTGACCGTTTCGATGGTGATCCCTCTCGTCTTTGCCTGGATTATGATGCACAATAGAGGTGCTGTCCGACCCGGAAAGCAGAGAAGGGCCCCCTGCCCTCCAGCATGGCCCATCATCGGAAACCTCCACCTCCTCTCCGGCTCCGACCTCCTCCACGTCAAGCTCGCGAAAATCTCCGACCGGTACGGACCCGTGGTGGAGCTCCGACCGGGGTCCCGCCGCATCCTCCTCGTCAGCGACGCCGCCGCGGCGCGCGAGTGCTTCACCACCCACGACCGCGTCTTCGCCTCCCGGTCTCACTCCACCACCGGCGAGATCATCGGCAACGACTTCGTCAACATCGCCTTTGCGCCATACGGCGCCCTGTGGCGCGAGCTTCGCAAGATCGCCACCCTCGAGCTCTTCTCCCACCGCCGCCTCCAGCTCCACGCCCACGTCCGAGACGAGGAGACCTCCGCCCTCGTCTCCGCCGTAGCGCGCCATCAACCCGGTTCCCCGATCAGGGTAAAAGACTACGTGCTCGACACGGTGATGCGGGTCATTATGAGGATGGTGGGCGGCGGGAGAGACGACGAGGGGTTCGCGAAGCCGGAGAAATCAAAAGAGCTGCTGGAGCTGGTGGAGTTGGCCTTTTATTACAGTGGGGTTCCCGTTCTGGGCGATTCTTTGCCGTTCCTCAAGTGGGTCGATTGGAACGGAACGCGGAAAGCCATGACAGAGATCATGGGGAGGATTAACGCCATCGCTCAGTCGTGGGTCGACGAGCGAAGGAAGATGGGAGGGTCGGAGGAAGGTCAGGACTTCCTGGATGTTCTCATTTCCATGGCCGACGGGGGGAAGATCGATTGTCTGAAGGAGTTCGCGAAGGAACGCAAGGACTTGGTCGTGTACTCCCTTCTCGAGGTGAGTTCGTCACTCCGTCAGATTTTGTCTTGTTCATTTCGTCGTCTCTAACATACTATTGATTGATTATTTCGAAGAAGATAGGGTCTGGCGTTCAATTCCACGAACGTAGTCAATAGATGTATAGAACCAGATGTTATTCTGTGTTGTTTTTTAATTCTATTAATGTTCCTCATAAAAATGCTATTCTTTTGAGAGAAAAAAATAATGATGAAAAAAGTAGATATACTTTTATGTTTTTGTATTTTTAGAAAAGGTGTGTCATTGGTGTATATTTTATGCAAATATGTATGAGACATCAGTATCTAATGAACATTAATATAATGTAATTAAGCAGCTAAATTAGGGGGACATGCATGATAGATACTCAATATTATTTTGACCTTTCATAAAACTTTACTATTAAGATAAAATACTCAATAGAGAAATGTTGGAGGGTAAAATATGATATTCATACAAATGAAATAACTTTTTGATGAAAAGAGCTATCAAGTTGGCTTTTATTTTCTTTAGAAAGGTACACATTGGTTTTAATACTTCACCGTTATCCACCACCTATGTGGAGCGCGCCAATAGCTGTGCTCCTTATCGTTAGGATCAACTATTGGTGTGCTCCATCGTAGATGATAGAGCACGCACCACCTGATCCAAACTTGCCAAAGCCTTCTCACTTATTTGAAAAAAAGTGTGTGGTCGTTGGTGTGTAATATTATTTTAAAAAGGTGTGTCATCGTTGCTGTCTAATATATAGTTGCATATGGTCGTGGTCAGTCAATCAGGCATGGCCAGTCGATCGGGCATGGTCAGTCAATCAGCCCTGGACCTCCTTTTTAGTAAATAATTTTTCATTTATTCTATTCTTTTATATTTGAAAAGTTAATAGAATAAGATAATTATAATTAATAAGACATACTTTAGTGAAAGACAAAATTCATAGGGTTCCACAAAGATATTCATTTAGTTTATTTCTATATGTTATAATTAATTTTTCACAGTCAAGTTTTAAAGAAGAAAAGAGGGGGCATCTTTGTAAAAGTGATTTGGAGCGTTATTCACTTTATAAAAATGCCCCTCACATTTATGATAATGTCTCACCTATTCTTCTTAATTTAAAGAGTATGTTTGGAAAAAATAAGACAGTGCCACTGAGAAAAATAAAGGCACAAGTTAAATGATATTCATGTAAATGATGAAAAGAAATATCATGTAGGTGAAACAACCTTGTCTTGCGCTTTACTGTAATTAACTAGCCATGTTACAAAGCCCAAAATAATAAATAAAAAACAAACTATTTTTCTTGACCGATGACATGCCCTACAAAAATTTTCCCTTATATTTGTTTGTTAATTACTTCTTCCAACAATATGTCAGCAAGTGCATCAAAAAAAAAAAAAATGTTAGCTAGAAAGAAAATTGATTTCTGACAACATAAAATTAGAATGCTTTGTAATATACATATATAACCAAGATTAATTAGTTTTATTTGGGTTTTGCAACAGGTAGTCGTATTTGCAGCCATAGACACAACTGCATTAAGTTTGGAGTGGCTCATGGCTGAGCTTCTGAACCAGCCTATGTTACTTCAAAAGGCACAAGAAGAAATAGAATTAAAGGTGGGAAATCAAAGGAAAGTGGAGGAAAAAGACATAGAAGAGCTGCCTTATTTACAAGCCTTAGTGAAAGAAACTATGAGATTGCATCCTGCTGGTCCCTTGCTAATACCACATGAATCCACAGAGGACTGCATGGTTGCCGGCTTCCATATTCCGGCAGGGACCCAACTGATAGTGAATGCCTGGAAGATCCAAAGGGACCCCAATTACTGGCTTCACCCCCTCAAATTCGAGGCCGAGAGGTTCTTGGGTCCGGAGGGCTCCGCTGCGGATGTGGACTTGAAAGGGCAACATTTTCAGTTCATTCCCTTTGGTTCCGGCCGGAGAGCCTGCCCGGGAGCTACCCTTGCTCTCTCAGTGCTTCACCTTGCTGCGGCACGCCTGCTTCACGCCTTTGAATGGCAGTTGGCGCCTTCACAAAGTTGCTCGGCCATGGACATGAGTGAAGGGCCTGGCCTGAGTTCTCCTAAGGCTATACCAGTGGAGACCTTGGCACTTCCTCGTGCCCCTGCCCAACTCTACTCCTATAGTTAAAGATGTGGCTAGTGAAGGCTTGCTACTCATGCAAGCATATTGTTTACATGCTTTTAAGATTTAGGGTTTGTATTGATAAAGCCATCCCAATTTGTTGCATGATCACCTAAAACAATTAATATGTGTATCTAATGCTAGTCGAATATATGACTCTCTTTTGTAGTAAATAAATCAATTAGTTTTCAAGAACACCTCTCTAAATTCCTGGAAGATCCTTAAGCATCCTTAATTATTAGCCACTGCCTTTGCTCAATGAGATTTGAGCCAGAAAGTTCTAGGTTTGGACCTGGACTTGAAATTGGCGATATTAATTTTTAGTTATCATTCCCTCTACTTCGTTTACTTTCATATATATTTCACCTAGCTAGCTACGGTGCGACTGCTTTATGTGCTAATTAAGAGTGGCCAGTAGTGCATGCTGACATCTTGCTCAAATATATATGGGTGTGGCCTGGACTTCTGCTAAGGTACGTACTGACATCTTGCTCAATATATAATAGGCTTATTGGGATATTCATTATTTATTGATTTAGATTCGGTTTTGGGCTCATTGATTTGGTTTAATTGATAGCCCTATGAAGTATGAAGTACTAGTGGAGGACTTGGGGGGTGCTTCTATATATATAATCAAAACACTGATCAGTTTGTGTGTATATAAACGTAGGTATAGCCTCATATATATATATTAAAAAAAAGATCGAGGTGGGGAAGACCTCAGATTTATTACTTGGTAAATGGGATTTTTAACCTGGCTAAGATTACTTTTAGTTAAACCTTAATTTAACTCAATATATATTTCACAAGTATAAAAAAGTGATTGTCGTGATCTTTCTTCAACTGATCATGGCAACACTTGCGACTCTCCACTACTAACTACAGTGCCTCCTTTTTTCACATGTTTTATGCTTTATTTGTAAAATTTCTATGTAAGTGTCTCATCTTAATTGTCATTCGTAAAATTGTTCGGAGAGTTAAAGAGTAGTCCAAAGAAGTGTTAATGATAGTCCAAATGTGTGTTAGAGAGTAAAAAAGGAAATTATTGATAGTCCATTGAGTGATGTAGGCCTTTTGGATTAGACACCACCTTCATCCTTCGTTGAATATTGGTTCATAAAAGACAAGAAGTACCGTGATGGGAAGGCCGCAGATTGCGAAGCAGAGATCGATATCGATCACGGAGCTTCCAAGCTCTGATCCCTTGTAACTACTCTGGTGAATTCTCTGAACTGCCATAATCATGGAGAGATCCAGTTCTTTACTTTTGCTTGTGATCTTGACGATGGTGATCCCTCTCGTCTTTGCCTGGATCATGATGTACAATAAAGGTGCCGTCCGACCCAGAAAGCAGAGGGGGCCCCCTTCACCCCCAGCATGGCCCATCATCGGAAACCTCCACCTCCTCTCCGGCTCCGACCTCATCCACGTCAAATTCGCGAAACTCGCCGACGTGTACGGCCCCGTAGTGGAGTTACGAGGAGGCTCCCGCCGCATCCTTCTCGTCAGCGACGCGGCCGCAGCGCGCGAGTGCTTCACCACCCACGACCGCGTCTTCGCCTCCCGGCCCCGCACGGCAGCTGGTGAGATCCTCGCCAACGACTTGCTCAACCTCGTCTGGGCGCCCTACGGCCCCCTGTGGCGTGAGCTTCGCAAGATTTCCACACTGGAGCTTCTCTCCCACCGCCGCCTCCAGCTCCACGCTCACGTCCGCGACAAGGAGACCTCCGCCGTTATCTCCGCCATAGCGCGGCACGCGCAGGCCAGATCCCCGGTGAGGGTCAAGGACTACTTGCTCGAGATGGTGATGCGGATCATTTTGAGGATTGTGGGTGGCGGGAGGGACAAAGGATTCGTGAAGCCGGAGAAACCAAGAGAGCTGTTGGAGCTGGTGGAGACGACTCTATACTACAGTGGGATTCCTGTGTTGGGCGATTATTTCCCGTTTCTCAAGTGGGTCGATTGGAAGGGAACGCAGAAAGCCATGAGAGAAGTCGTAGGGAGGGTTAACGCCGTGGCTCAGTCGTGGGTCGAGGAGCGAAGGAAGATGGGAGCTGGAATGGAGGAAGGTAATCTGGACTTCTTGGATGTTCTGATCTCCATTGCTGATGGGGAGAATATCGATTGTCTGCAAGAGTTTACCAAGGAACGGAAGGATCTGGTAGTCTGTTCCCTTCTCGAGGCGAGTTACTCTTTGTGAATTTTCGTACCTCCTAAATTCATTCATTCCCAAATTCTTCTAATAGCATATCAGGCTTCCTTCAGATGTCTTAAGCCTAATTAAATTAGGGGTGGGCATCGGGTCGGGTTTGTTGGAGAACCCGACCTGACCTGAAAATCAGAGGATTGGGATTCTCAAATCATACCTGCTGGTCGGGTTTGGGTTTGAGAATGTAAACCCGAACCTTAATCTGACCCACATGTTTTTATATTTTTAAAATTAATAGAAAAATAGTGTAAATAGTTAGGTTTAATTAGTCTAGTCTGGTTCAGGTTCGACCAGGTCGAATCGGGTCGGGTTTATAAAAATATGGTTAGGGTTCGGTTTGAGTTGCAGTTCTAAAACCCATTTGGGTTTTTCATGAGTTCCTGTTTTGGGTCGGGTTTTAAAGGTGACTACCCCTAGATATCTGATACAAATTTAGAATTTCTTCTTTAGTTAAAGAAGGTGACTACAGCTATAACGGTTTAACCATTGGTTAGACCGTATCAACCAATGGTTCAACCATTGATTATCATACGCTATACCAATGTTTTCAGAACCGAACCGCCCATCAAACCGGCAGTATATATGTTCGGTTTTGGTTGAACCTGGTTAGTCCGGGTTGAACCAATGGTTCAACAATTGCATATTATCCTCTATATATACTTTATAAATATGTTATATTTTTATAGGTAAAAAGACAAAATTAATGCTGATTATAGTAAATGGGGCCGAGTCAATAAGAACTGGATTGGCCTTTGATTCTGGTTCAACCGGGTTGGATTGGCCGGGTGTTTAAAACATTGTGTCATGCGTTATATATATTTAATATTTCTAGAAAAAAAAAAGACAAAAATAATGCTGGTTATAGTGAACTGGCCGGCTTAAAGAGAACCATGCAGATTGACCTCCAATTTTTGTTCAATTGGGTCAGACCGGCTGGATAGGTTCGGTTTTGAAAATACTGTTCATGTTTTAAATTTGAAAAAATAATTTATGTTTCTATATTTTTGTATAGTATAGTTTCTTTTCCAAAGACATATTATTTTTAGATACTCAATGTTATTTTGACCTTCATAAAGCTTTACTCTCAAAGATAAAAAAAACTCAATAGAGAAAAGTAGGAGGGTACGTAAATGATATTCATGTAAATTAAAGAGATATCAAGTTGGGTAAGACAACCTTGGCTGGCTTTTATTTTCTTCAGAAAGGTACACATGCATTGGTTTTATTCAATGTTTTAAAAACCGGACATCAAACCGGCAGTATGTCACGTATATAACCAAGATTGATTAGTTTCATTTGGGTTTTGCAACAGGGAGTCGTATTTGCAGCCATAGACACAACTGCATTAAGTTTGGAGTGGCTCATGGCTGAGCTTCTGAACCAGCCTACGTTACTTCAAAAGGCACAAGAAGAAATAGAGTTAAAGGTGGGAAATCAAAGGAGAGTGGAGGAAAAGGACATAGAAGAGCTGCCTTATTTACAAGCCTTAGTGAAAGAAACTATGAGATTGCATCCTGCTGGTCCCTTGCTAATACCACATGAATCCACAGAGGACTGCATGGTTGCTGGCTTCCATATTCCGGCAGGGACCCAACTGATAGTGAATGCCTGGAAGATCCAAAGGGACCCCAATTACTGGCTTCACCCACTCAAATTCGAGCCGGAGAGGTTCTTGGGTCCGGAGGGCTCCGCTGCGGATGTGGACTTGAAAGGGCAACATTTTCAGTTCATTCCCTTTGGTTCTGGCCGGAGAGCCTGCCCGGGAGCTACCCTTGCTCTCTCAGTGCTTCGCCTTGCTGCGGCACGCCTGCTTCACGCCTTTGAATGGCAGTTGGCGCCTTCACAAAGTTGCTCGGCCATGGACATGAGTGAAGGGCCTGGCCTGAGTTCTCCTAAGGCTATACCAGTGGAGACCTTGGCAATTCCTCGTGCCCCTGCCAAACTCTACTCCTACAGTTAAAGATGTGGCTAGTGAAGGCTTGCAACTCATGCAAGCATATTGTTTACATGCTTTTAATGGTTAGGGTTTGTAATGATAAAACCATCTCAATTTGTTGCATGATTACCTAAAACAATTAATATGTACATCTAATGGTAGTCAAATATATTACTGTCTTTTGCAACAAGGGCTAGCTAATAAATAAATCATTTATTTTTCAAGAACACCTCTCTAAATTCCTGGAAGGTCCTTAATTAAGCATCCTCATTAGCCACTGCCTTTGCTCAATGAAATTTGAGCCAGAAAGTTCTTGGGTCTGGACTTGATATTGGCAATATTAATTTTTAGTTATTGCAAGCTCTAGGTCAAGAACGGTATGGCACTCAAGATGAAGTAGTACTTAGAACGATCTGTCGGAAGAGGTATATATTTTGGGTCGGGCATCATCTAATTAAGACGCAGAGGACGTGCAGAAGTTTAGGCGATCAAGGGGTTGTTTTACCTCGGACGGCATCTTCGTTCTCTCCGATGTCGTGCTTTCCCTTGAATGGCTCGATAGAGGTGGCAAGGTAGCCATGCTTTGAACTGCAATATTTAGGAATCGACCCCAATTCATTGATGTGCTCGTCTGGTGTGGCGTGCAGACCACCTAGTTCCCTGTTAAGATTCAGAAATTGTGTTGAAAAGGAAACCCATGGGAAAAGCGATTTCAATTAGCCAGTACTGCCGTACTCGATCAGTAACGTGAAATCAGGGGGAAGGGTTTCTCAATTATTTTTGGGTCACCCGGCTCAACGAGTTTCTGAGTCGAGCTGCCTAAAACTCAGAATCGGCTCATTTGAAGAAACGAGATTTTTGAGATAATCGAACTCAGTTCAAATTCGGTAAATTTCAAGTCGAACTCGAATAACTCGCGAGCCGGCCCGGTTCAGTGCCACCCTTACTGACATCTTGCTCAGTAAGAGGCTTATTGGATATTCACTATTTATTTATTTAGTTTCGGTTGGAAACTTGGAGGACTTGGGTGCTTCCAATGTATGTTGCCAAATTCAACTGTTAATACAATTAAAGATTCTCAAATTAACGACTGTTTTACAATGTCCCTGAAGGCCAATCAAAGCACTGATCAGTTTGTGTGTGTGTGTACATAAATTAAAGTCGATACAGTCTCTTATTTAAAAAAAGAGGAAGAAGACCTTAGGTTTATTACTTGGTAAATGGGATTTTTAACCTGGCTAAGAGTACTTTTGGTTAAACCATAATTTAACTCAATGTTTCACAAGTATAAAAAAGTAATTATCGGTGTTTCACAAAGAAGAGTATTCTTTCGCAAAGGAGAGTTAAAAGTAGTCTAAAGAAGTGTTAGTGATAGTCCAAATGTGTGATAGAGAGTCCAAATGTGGGAAATCCAAGGCATTCTTAGCAGTAGTTCACCCTTTGGAAACTACCCCGAGTAATCCGAGTACCACGGATATACTGCATACAGTAAATCAACTAATTAGACAAAATAACTTTGCAAATCTTAATCTAGAAGCCATAGGTAAACAGCTTCAACACATGGAGTGTAAGATTTCTCAACTGCACAAAAGACAGTTAGACCTAAAAAATCGGAGGCTTCTACTTCTTCGCAACAGGTTATCAAACCCTTCATGTTGCACCAACCTCCAGTCTTAAAGACAATCCCAAGTAGATAAGTTAACATGATGTCTGAACATGACGCCTATCAACACCTTGGTTCACCTAATAACCAGACAGTAAATACAAAATGGCAAAGGCCAAAGGACACTAAACCTAGGCCTATCCCATTCAATTTACAAACTAAGCAGAATCCACTAATTCTCTCAAACAGCTATGACGCTAGAACAATCTATGAATGGAACATATATTGTTTTTCTCCTACACACATAATATAGTATTCACAGGATGCTAATATATTCAAACATATACCAAGCAAAAGGCATAGTAGAAGCAGCCACCGTCTCCCAAATAGTAGCAAGACTATCAGGAGACCTTTACAGATGGTGGTACTATTACATGAAAATTCCCTAAAAGACTACAGCCAATGCCCTTCGATCCAGTAGCGCCCACTCATCAGCCTTCATCTCTGCCGGCTTCACCCCTATGAGTGGCAAATGTAATTGCTTCTCATATAAGTGGTCCTCTATCTGCATTCTCCACCACTGATAATTTGATCCATCAAATTTCTCAATCTTCCCGGTCTTGGAAAATTTCTCTGCCATAACTCTCACTCAATTTAATAACCAATTGAATGAAACCGCTTCTCATTCCCACAGACGGCGCCAATTGTTACATGAAAATTCCCTAACCCAGGAAATCTTTCACAACAACATAGACAATAATCCAAGACGAGATAATCTGTCACTCGAGAAACTAAATAAGCCAAACTCAACAAGAACACAAAGATTTAACGTGGAAAACCCTCTTTCAATAGAGAGTAAAAAACCACGGGACGCGACGAACAAATCCACTATTTTCAGAAAAATTGTACAAGAAGTCTTTCAGATGAACAAGAGAAGAGAAAGAGAAACTTTACCCAACCCTTACAAATTTATTCCGAGATCGTTCATCTCCCAATTTGTTTCCAAGGATTTTTGCCGGTTTCTCCCGTTCTGCTTTTCTGTATCTTCTCACAGTTCTTTTTCTCCTCTCTCTCTTTTTCCACGCACACCCTCCTCTTTTACCCTAATCCACTAAAGGACAAAATAGAAGAAGAAATGACGATTTTGACCCTCACACTTCAGAGATACAGGTGGGCTCCACACACTTGACAATCTCCCACTTGGAGACCATCTGGAGCACAACTATTCCAACCTCTGACCTTCCTCTACCTTGTTCGTCGCATATGTCCATCTCTTGCCAATTAGTGCAAGTTCACCATAGTTGAGCAAAGACTCAACTTTTGGCCTCCACCGCTTTGTCAACATATCCGCTGGATTCTTCTTTCCATCTATCTTCTCCAGCTTCAATTGTCCTTCCTCAAGTAAAGTTCGAATGAAGTGGTACCGAAGATGAATATGTTTGGTTCTCGAATGAAACGCCGAAGTTCTTGGCTAGATGGATTGCACTCGACCGTCATTTGTATAACCTACAATCAGTATTATCAAACCCCAACTCATTCATTAGAGATTTCAGCCATATATACTCCTTGCTAGCTTTCGCCGCAGCCACATATTCAGCTTTCATTTGAAGATAGAGCAACAACTTTATGCGGTTTAGAAACCCAACCGACTCGGTTCCACCAAGCTGTCAAACACATACCCGAAGTGCTTACGCCATTATCTCTATCACCCGCATGATCGAGTCTACAAAACCTTTCACATCAATGTTATTTCCTCCAAAACACAAACAATAATCGGTACCTTTCAAATACCTGAATATCCACTTCTTTGCTTCCCAATGTTCTTTGCACGGATTTTTCATGAATCTGCTCACAACTCCCCATTGCATGTGCTATATCCGGTCTTGTACTCACCATTGCATACATAAAACTCCCAATAGCTGAAGCATAAGGCACCGATCTTCATGTGAGCTATCTCTTCATCACTCTTGGCACCTTGT
Organism: Aristolochia fimbriata; assembly: GCA_019845555.1. Taxonomy (NCBI): domain Eukaryota; kingdom Viridiplantae; phylum Streptophyta; class Magnoliopsida; order Piperales; family Aristolochiaceae; genus Aristolochia; species Aristolochia fimbriata. The sequence goes on from CM034080.1 coordinate 31,434,624, forward strand.
TCCTTAGACAATTTAAATTGACTACCCAAAGTAGTAGTCACCGCGCTTTAGATTCATGCATGTTGAACCTCTCCAAGACTTTCTTCACATATCCCTCTTGGGACAGCTATAACTTCTTCTTCTTCTTCTTGTCTCGGGTAATTTGCATCCCAAGAAGTTGTTTCGGCTTCACCTAGGTCCTTCATTGAAAATTGATTTGCCAACATCTTCTTGAGATCATCAATTTTCTTCATGTTAGTCCCCGCAACAAGCATATCATCTACATACAATGTTAAGATAATATAATCTCCATCATTGAACCTTTGTAGATATACACAAGTGGTCGCATTGCTCCTAGCAAATCCAATGTCCAACATAAACCTATCAAACTTTAAGTACCACCCTTTGCCCGGTGCTTGTTTGAGTCCATATAGACTCCTCTTCAATTTGCACGTCCAACTCTCTTTTCCTATGACTTCAGAACCAGCTGGTTGTCTCATGTAGATTTCCTCCTCCAAGTCACCATGAAGGAAAGTTGTTTTGACGTCAAGCTGCTCTAAATACAATCCTTTCACAGCAACTATACTCAAAATAGTTCGAATTGAAGTCATTTTCACTACCGGTGCAAATATATCATGAAAATCTATACATTCCCTTTGTCCAAACCCCTTCACCACAAGTCTTGCCTTGTACCCTCAGACACCACCGGCTTCTTGCTTGACCCGAAATATCCACTTGTTTTGTAATACCTTCTTCTTTGCAGGCATCTTCACCAATTCCCATGTTTGGTTCTCCTCCAATGACAACATCTCATCTTTCATAGCAAGCTCCCACTTAAGATGAGCTTCATCCGCCATGGCCTCATCATAGGATTCTGGCTCTCCTGCATCAGTATACAAAACATGTTGTACAATTAAATTTAACTTTTGTACAGGCTTGCTTACCCTTGTACTCCTCCTCAACCCGAAAGTAACAATTTCCTCTTGTGGTATTTCTGAGTCATCAAAATCAGTTTGAGCATTTGAATACGCATGTGATTCACCATCATCAATACTTGATTGTTCACCCTGTGACTCATTCTCTTGTTCAGTTTCAATTTGTTGTTCTCCTTCACTTGGAACAACATGTTCATTTGTTGCTTGAGGTAGATTTTCATCAGTCTCATCTCTCTTTATGTACTCTTTCTCCTTAGGCACAATCTTCTTTTCTTCTTTTCTGTCTTTGTACATTTGCTCCTCATTGAATACAACATTCTGGCATCGAAACACCTTGTTGTTATCAAAATCCCATAGTCGGTAACCATACTCGTCACCTCCGTATCCAAAAAACACACACTTGATAGATTTAGGATCAAGCTTCTTCCTAACTTCCCTGTCAATGTGAGCATAGGCAATACAACCAAAAATTTTCAGAAAAGAATAATCCACATTCTTACCAGCCCATACCTCTTCTGGTATTCTTCCATCTAGAGCACTTGATGGACTCCGGTTGATTAGATAGACTGTTGTATCCACAGTAGCTCCCCAAAGATGCAAGGGGAGACCCCCATGAATTCTCATGCTCCTAGCTCGCTCAAGGATGGTTCGATTCATTCTCCCCGCCACCCGGATTTCTGGCTGTGGTGTTCTAGGCACGTCTTAATCCTTCTAATCCCCTTTTGGCACAATAGGAGTCAAACTCCTTATTACAAAATTCTCGCCATTATCGGACAATGACATTTCAGCCTTGACCTGCCTCATGCTCAACACGAAGCTAACCAATACTTGAACATGTTAAAGACATTTGATTTTTCTTTCAAAGTATAAATCCATGTCTTCCTACTATAGTCATCAATAAAGATAACAAAATAGAGATTACCTCCAAAAGATTTACCTTGGGCTGGTCCCCAAACATCTGTGTGAACCAAGTCCAATCTGTTGGACTTTTTTCTCTCTACCATCTTCGTTGAAGCTCATCCGCTTTTGTTTTCCTAAGACACGTCTTCACAAAAGTCAAAGCAAATATTAGTTATACCTGTCAAAACCTTCTTTGAATGTAGGATCCTCATCCCACTCTCACTCAAGTGACCAAGCCGACGATGCCATAATGATGCTTTATCATCCTTCTCGGCCGCCAAGGAAACAATTTGATCTACCTTGGTGCACAATGGGTAAGTGTGCCCCTTGCCTTCCCCTTGATCAAAGTCAATGCTCCACGGCTAACCTTCCATGAGTTGTTCTCAAATGTGATCTTATAGCCCTCCTAGTCTAACTTGTTGACAGATATAAGATTTTTACGCAAACCGTATATGCCTTACCTCTTTTAGAATCGGTTTACCTCCATCATTCATCTTCAAGTGAATTATGCCTCTTCCCTCAATTTTGCACTTCTGACCATTTCCAACAATTACATGACCAAACTCACGCTTGATGTAGTCACAAAACCACTCTTTGTGAGATGTACAATGGAAAGAAGCTCCGGAGTCAATATACCAATTCTCCACCTTGTATTCGTCATAAACTAACAAACATAGTTTTTCTTCATGTCCATCTACAACATTTGCAGTATTCTTTACTCTTTCTGGACAATCTCTCTTAACATTCCTTCCTTATCACAAACCCAGCACTTGAATTTACCCTTAGATTTACCTTTTGACTTAGATCGATCCCTATTATTGGGACCCCTGCTTTGATTTCTTCCCCTGTCTCGCCCTTCCCTTATCAACCGACAAGGTCGTGGTCGGAAGTGGACGATGTATTGCTCACCATGCTCCTCTTCATCATCTCGATTGAGAATAGCACTCAGCACCTCATCAAACTTCAACTTCTCCTTAGTAGCATTTCTTGATTGAAGTGATCATCGTATCCCAACTTTCGGGCAAAGAACACATAAACATCAAAGCTTTCACATCATCATCAAATTTCAAATCAACTACTTTAATTTGTGCCCACGGTTTGTTAAAATCATTTAAATGATCGTAATATGAGTTCCTTGGACATTCTCAAATAAACAAGTTTTCTCAAAAGGAATAACCTGTTTGAGGTGATGACTTCTCATAGACTCCCGCCAATCTTTGTCGATAAATCCTTGACGGTCTTCTCCTTAGAGACATTAAACGCTACCGATTGAGTCAAACTCATCGGGACTACAGACCAATGCCCTTCGATCCGAAAGATGGCCCACTCATCAGCCTTCATCTCTACCGGCTTCACCCCTATGAGTGGCAAATGTAATTGCTTCTCATATAAGTGGTCCTCTATATCGCATTCTCCACCACCGATAATTTGATCCATCAAATTTCTCAATCTTCCCGGTCTCGGAAAATTTCTCTGCCATAACTCTCACTCAATTTAATAACCAATTGAATGAAACCGCTTCTCATTCCCACAGACGGCGCCAATTGTTACATGAAAATTCCCTAACCCAGGAAATCTTTCACAACAACACAGACAATAATCCAAGACGAGATAATCTGTCACTCGAGAAATTAAATAAGCCAAACTCAACAAGAACACAAAGATTTAACGTGGAAAACCCTCTTTCAATAGAGAGTAAAAAACCACGGGACGCGACGAACAAATCCACTATTTTCAGAAAAATAGTACAAGAAGTATTTCAGATAAACAAGAGAATAGAAAGAAAAACTTTACCCAACCCTTACAAATTTATTCAGGGATCGTTCATCTCTCAATTTGTTTCCAAGGATTTTTGTCGGTTTCTCCCGTTCTGCTTTTCTGTATCTTCTCACAATTCTTTTTCTCCTCTCTCTCTTTTTCCACGCACACCCTCCTCTTTTACCCTAATCCACTAAAGAACAAAATAGAAGAAGAAATAACGATTTTGACCCTCACACTTGAGAGATACAGGTGGGCTCCACACACTTGATAGGTACCACTACCTAAACGAAGAAACTATGCAATTTATTTTAAATACTGTCAAACGAGATGATTTAGGAGAGCCACTCAATTCAGACGGCCAAACCATTTCAGATGCCCTAATGACCTTCTTAGTAACTTTACTTACCAACTTCTTTATAGACCCTCAACGCACTAGTAGAAAACCCCTTTTTGGCGAGGGTTTAACATCCAACCTTCACCATATATTCTAGGGTTAAAGACAAACGTCACTTAAATATGATGGCCACATTTAAATTGGACCCTTATAAAATATTTTATATATAATTTAGAGCCTAAACCGTTGCCATATCGTATGGACGGGCCCATAAACAACGGCGAGGGTGATGACCTTTACCGTATATTTACCGCAACAATCACCCTATAAGAAAATGCGACTCTCACTATATCGTTCCCCTCACCCGTGCGCGCAAAATGCGTCCTCTTGAAGTCCCACTATTGACGACTCCTCGAAAATCTTCAAATCCTGAGCTCTCCTTCTGTTTTACCTAAACGGGACTTCGCCGTCAAAGTCGAGCTTAATAGCCGTGAGGTTGAGCTTAATCGCTACGAAGTCGAGCTTAGACGTCGGCGAAGTCGAGCCTAGTCGCTAGTGGTGCTGAGCTTCGTCGCCAGTGGAGTCGATCTCCGCCCCCAGTCGCTCTCTCGGATCGCTGCCGAATCGCCTTTTGAGGCATTCATTCATGTTTCTTTATTCACGCCAACCTCTTTAGCCACAACAAGAACTAAGACTCCTTTTACGACTTCACGGGATCCAATTCCATAACCAGCGGTAAACATCCTTGACTGTTCTATTCCGTTTAATCGATGGTTGGTGACTATATTTTTCTTATTTGTCTGCCGATTTTTTTTGAAATTTTTCGATCTGATCTATCTTTATGAGCTGAAATTTTTTTGTGTTTATCTCAAGAACCTTCTATGAAAGTTCTAGTTATTTTGAAATTTATAACTGTTCGTGGAAAAGGTAAACACGAGCTGAATCATTTATTCATAAGAAAACGAGTCTATTATATGGTATTTTCTTTCATTAGCATATATGTTTAATATTATTGATAATTTTCCTTTTTATTTATTGTTTTATAGAGTTCGACCTGAATCATTTATTCAGAAGTTTTGTTTTTATCTTGATTTGAGCTTGCTTTATGGTTAACTTTCTTCTCTTTTCTTGGCATCTATCATTTCCATAGGGTTTTGTCGTACTTGTCCTCATATCTATTTGCTCATAGTTAAAAGCATCTGCTTTTTGTTCACTTGAAAAATAGAGTGACTGAACAGATCTGACTAGATTCAGAGACTAACAAGGCTGGCAGCATTTGGCATGTATTTCTTCAAGGAGACTTTTCAGATATGCTCTACGGTTACAAATTTGATGGAAACTTTTCTCCCAATGAAGGGCAATACTATGATTCTTCTCGAATCTTGTTGGACCCATACGCTAAGGTCCTGTCTCTTATAGCTGTTTATTTTTGTTTCATCATTCCTGTCTCTGGGAGTTACCTTTCTTAGCTTGTGTAGTGAAACCTTTTTTTTTTTGTGCCAATCTTTCCAAAACCTCCTCCAGAATTTTTTCTTTCCCGTTCAAGATATGGTCCCTTCCAAGTTCTCTTTCATGTTTGGTGCTTGCAGTCATCGTACTAAATATTGTTTTCCTTTATTTAGGCAGTTGTAAGCAGAGGAGAGTATGGTGCATTGGGACCTGAAGGCAATTGTTGGCCTCAAATGGCTGGCATGGTGCCGTCACAAGATGATCAGGTAATTAAGAATTAGGAAGCTAAACATTTGTCTTGTCATATTTAAATGCTATGAGTATTGTGTCCTAGAGAGTGGAAGTTCTATGAATTTTTCTTTAGTTAGCTTATGTAGTTATTATAGGAATTTACATTCCTCCTCTTTAATGAAATTATCATATGTTTCCAAGAAACCAAAGTCCTTTGTTACTGTCTTGACAATGGGCTGTAATCATCGTTGTAGTTTGTGTAAATTCTCCCTTTGGCTACAATCTCTCTCCAATTTTGAGTTTTGCATGAAATCAAATGGCAGTTTTCCCTTAGTTTCTAGATTCTATGTGTAAAACTTTTTATCCATCATTTCATCCTAGGTTCAGAAAAAAAAAAAAGATTTCCTTTATAGGCCAAGAAACTTGTCTCTCAGTAAGCCATTTTGGAGTCTAAAACAGAAGTCTGAAACCCATAAAATTCTTTTTTCACACAGCTATTATTTTTGCATGTAGACATTCATTTCAAGCCTTACGTAATACTTCTCTGTCTATTGCCTTCCTTCCCTTCCTTCTTACACACACAAATATTATTTTTGCATGCTGCCATTCACTTCAAGCCTTATGTGTTACTCTCTGTTTTTGTTGTATTCTCCAAGTTTAGCTTGGCATTACAGTCCTGATTTTTTCAGATTGATTGGGAAGGAGATGCACCTTTACACAATCCTCAAAAAGACCTTATAATTTATGAGATGCATGTCTGTGGGTTTACAAGGCACGAATCTAGTCATGCTACTCACCCTGGTGTCATAAAGGGCACAGTTTTGACAGCATGGCATCTTTGCCGTTGTAATCCTCTTGGTTGGAAGAGTTTCACTTCTTTTTATTTTGAGTTTAGGAGAGACTTAGTTGGATTTCTATCAGTTCTTGCAATTTCATGTCTTAGAAATTTTCTTATTGATTTAGTGGTTTCAATTGAAGTACTAGGATTGTTCAACAAGAGATCCATGCCAAACTTTTATAATTCTTAATCATAACCTGCTGGCTGGTGGTTGGATGTGAGCAGCCCATTACACCAAGTCATTTGCAGAAATCATGTATTTTGCATTTCTCTCTCTTATTTTGAATACTAAAAGTTATCAATAGAGACATATATCAGTCTTCTAAATAAGAATACAGCAGTTGTTTACTGAAGGATAGGTGGGCAATTGGGATCTCTGTATATTTATGTATAATGTAATTGGTAAACACCTGATAAAGTACACAATTCATAAAAGGGTTTAGCATAAGGCACTTTGAATTTAGGCTTCCGTTGACACTGAGAAGAACTTCTCGCTTGCAAAATTTTTTTTTCTTTCTTTAGTGAATTCTCTTTGAGCTTGTCCTTTTTCTTTTCTTGTATCCCCTTAACTGCCAAAGTGGTTGTAGAATGTTGACTTGTCAATTTAGGTTAAGTGTATCTCAGATATTTCTTATGATAGGCCCCTCAAGCTCTCTGAATTGATGACCGTCTACTTAATGTGAGTATCCTGCAGAAATAGTAGTGTAGTAATATCACATTTTCTCATCAATTAGAAAGGATGCATTTATTGGTATCTCTTGTATTTTTTATATTTTATTTTTATTTTTTGAGAAAGTAAGAAATGTGTTTTTCATTAAGGGTAAGTTACAAGAGGTGGGGCAGGTGCCCTGTTGTACATGAATAAAACACAACTCAATGTGGGGAAAATGTAACAAAAGGAGATGGGAAATTAGTCCCAACAGTGAGGTGTTGTCAGGACATCCCCTCCCTCTCTAGTGTATCAGATATGGAGTTTGCGTTCCTAGGAGTATGGTGCCAGCATATGAGAAGGCGTTGCCAATGTCCCCTATCTCATCTAGCAATTCAAGGTGCCTTCTTGAGCTGACCTTGCGCCCAGAGGCCCTTGTGATAACCATGTTGGAGTCTCCCTCAATTACTAGCTAAAAAATAGACCCTGTAGAGTCTGATGCCTCGTAGAAGTACTTTGAGCTTGACTGTAGTGGAGTCATAGATCCCAAGGGGCAGAGTAAATAAGAAGTACTGATACCTCTTTTATTCAGTTCCAGTTGTTAATACATCTATTTCTCTGTAATCATTTAATTGCTAATGATTAAATCAGCATTTTTTACTTGTTCATGACTCTTAACTTTCATCAAGATATGCCTTGTTCGTGGGGATGTATTTCATATTTCTTCATCTGGAATTCTCTATTTTGCTGTGTTACTGGAAGTCTATATCATTCTGGAAGAAATCTTTGATTCTAACTGCAGAATATCTTGTAGGGATATTTTGTTGTCTTATATAGTTAGTGGAGATTGTATACAAGTTTTGGGTTCTTTGAGCATGCTGGCCACATTGTTGCAAACCAAAGGTGAAATTAGTGAACGTAATTTTGCATTTAGTTCTCTCTTGTTGTTTGTCAAAATTTGATTCTCTATATTTATGAATGCTTTGCACTTTGTAGAACTGGATGAGTCGATGCTGGATGCACTTGGAATTCTTCCCCAAAGAAAATAGCATAAAAAATTCTTGCTGGTTGGTACCTATTTGTTCTAAATGCAATTTTTTGGCTGATCTTTATCTATTTATGGACGTTTATTAGATTTTTGGTAGTTTAGAGCAGCTGAAGTATTATTTATTAAATTGTTCTGTTACTCATTATATGATGTAATAGTGTCATTCTATAATTTATATTATTTGATTTAGGCTATTCATAGGTTTCATTATTGATTTTCGAATAAATAGAAAAAACACTTATGGCAGGGTTTAGACCATCACCATTTCTCTATATGGCGATGGTTATAACCCTTGCCAAATAAGTATGTATGTGGCATGTATGGATACCACATACATGCTTTTGTGGACGGTCTATGACCCTTGCTAAAAGACTTTTGGCGAGGGTTGAAATCAACCCTCGTCATTAAAAAATATATTTGGCGACGGTTCTCCCCTCGCCTTATACTTATGGCGAGACCTGCAGACGCGACGCTCCTATGGCGACGGTCCTTCCTCGCCAAATGTGTTTGGCGATGGTTTTTATGGCTTTTGACGAGGGTTCATAACCCTCGCCAAAAGCCTTATTTCTACTAGTGGAGGCATACAGAAACCACTAAGTTTTTACTTCATAAACTTAGATGTCGAACACTGGCGGATTTACAATGGTATATAACTACCTTCCGCAGCAGAGTTGTGACCTTGATCAATGTTGCAAACCCATACTGGAAATAGAGATTCATTGAAGGCTTACCTACACAGTTTGCCAACGAAGTTAAAGAATTTCTTCGCCCAAAACCAGATGAAGAGATTAACTGGAATGATCTTCATTATAGACAATTACAGACAACATGTACCCAACAAGGGTTACTACTCTGTAACGACTTACGGCTGAAAAAACAGCTTAAAAGAGATCAAATCTCTACCAAGACCCTTGGCACCTTCTGTAAGCAATTTGCTTATGAAGAACTTCCACGTACTAAAATTGCCAGCATTGCAGTACCCAAACTAAATGGTCCAAACCCTTTCAGCACCGGAATAAGCCCCTCAAACCTCCTTTATAGAAGGGAGAGGGAAAGGGATAAGAAAGAGAGTGAAACAAAACCCCAACCAACAAAACCTCGACCCTCAAAAACATCAACTCCTAGATGTCATAAATGTGGGAGTCTAGGACATTATGCAAAAAATTGTTTTGCAAAATAAAAACAAAAAATTAGAGAATTAACAATTGACAAACAGTCAAAAGAGTTATTACAACTACTAACCGAAGATGAAGAACAAGAGAGTTCTTCCGAGTCAGACCTGAATTCCTAGAACTTGTAGAATCCTCTAACTCAACTCCACCAGATTCTTTGATAAACGAAGAAAGCAAGCAGTTAAACCAGCTGGAAGCCATGTTTAAAATGACTACTTCTTTAAACATGATGAGTACTCATAACCTGTCAGACTTATTAGATAGGCTGAAAGATGAAGAGGACAAAAAACTTGTGTTAGAAACAGTCCTTCGAGAAAAAACAGATAATACAAAATACTCTAATAATTATTATACAATGCTAACCTTGTTTAAACAATTACAGAAGAAAGCATCTACTCCTGACTTGCTTACAAAAATTAAAGTTTGCAAACAGGAAATACAGGAATTACGGACCGCCTACTATAAATTGTCTACAAGAATGGAAATACTGGAAGACCCAACCACTCCTCAAAATCAAACGTATTTTAGAAGAGAAAGCTCTTAGGAAAACCAAATTCCACGAAAGGTACAACCAGTAGTTTAAACCACAAAACAATATCTACAACAAATGATACACACCATTATACAACAAAAATGGTATGTTCTTATTTCTATCTCTATTGAAGGTAAATTCTTCCTCCCAAATATAGTTGCCTTAGTAAACTGTGGTGCAGATTTAAACTGCATCAGAGAAGGTATAATACCATTACACTTTATGGAACCATCCACATAAACCTTGAGATCTGATTGTGGAAATGCCTTAAGCATGAAAGGCAAAGTAGATCAATTGTATACCTGCAACAAAATGAATGGACAAATATTTGTCCATACACCAGAAATAATAGTTAAGAATCTATTCAACATGGTAGTTATTGGAACCCTCTTTCTCCAAAATATTACACCATTTTTTGTGACAAAGGAAGCTATCACAACAACTAAGTTGGGAATTCCTTATAATTTCAACTTTATCTCTACTCCCGCACTGAGGGACTTGAGTACTTTAACATTCAAACTACTCCAAGAAAAAGAACTTCATTTATGTTCCTTGAAAATTGAGTTAAAAATAATTCAACTAGAAAAAACTCTGAAAACACTTCTTCTTTCCTAAGAATGAAAGCAGATTTTTCAAAAAGAACTACTAAGAGAAGTGTGTAGTGATATACCTAATGCTTTTTAGAACCGAAAGCAACACATTGTCTCTTTACCATATAAATCGATTTTTCATAAATCAACATACCTACTAAATCTAGACCTTGTTAGATGAACTCTGAATGCCTAGCCTTATGCCAGAAGGAGATACATGAACTTCTGGATGAAAACTTTATTGAACCCTCCTACTCTCCTTGGAGCTGCGAAACGTTCTATGTTAATAATGCAACAAAAAAAGAACGAGGAAAACCTAGGGTAATAATAAATTATAAGCCTCTAAACAAAATTTTACAGTAGATTTGATATCCAATCCCCAACAAAAGATATCTGCTTAACCGACTAGTGAAAGCAGAAATATGCTTTAAACTTAACCTAAAATTTGGATACTGGCAAATCCAGATAAAAAAAGAGGATATGTACAAAACTGTTTTTGTTGTACCCTTTGGGTATTACGAATGGAATGTCATGTCATTTGGACTTAAAAATGCCTCTTATATATATATCAAACTCCCAAATAATCCAAGAATAAATATCAATCTTGAAATATCAATCTCCCAAATAATCCAAGAATGAATATCAATTCCTTAATTCTATCTCAATTAATCTTGAATGGTTATCACCTTACTCTCATGAGTCGATTACTTATCTTTTCTTTCTATATTTTCCTAATTATTGCTTATATCGATTTTCACATAAGTCACGCAGTGAGATTTTGTTCAAAGATAATCAACTCATCATATGCTGACACTAACAACATTATTTTTAGAGATTTTTTCAACTGACAGACGTTACATTAATTAATAAAATCACAAAACCAATGATGCCTTTCATAAGAACAAAAGTCACCACTTTTGTCCTCTATGACTTTTTACCATTGATTAGTGTGATTCTTTCAGCTAGACTATGATTCTCAGCGCAGTTCACCCATAAGATTATGGTGATTAATTATTTATAGACACCTATGCAAGGGAACATCCTAGGCATTCCTGAATAACTAAACACTAAAAAAGACCTTCCATCCATAGAATCATGGAATTTCACCTTAATTAAAATACCCATTTATTTTTTAAACCTTAAAAATCCAACAGTATATAACCCACAGGGAATTACTATTAGATGAGGTTATTTTAACCATTGGATTCAAAATTCCAAATTTGTACAATAGTAATCATGAAATAAAATTTTAAAGAAGGACAAACGAATGCCCATTTATTTTTTAAACCATAAAATCCAACAGTTAGTAACCCAAGAAAATTACCAGAAGATTAATAAATGCGCATTCACTTTGGGAGACTCCACTCTTCTCATGAGATTATCCCTAGTTAGAATTTTCCTGTCTGGAACCTGCAGCCAAGCGTGGTTCAGGACTTTAGGGTGGTCAGATAGCTTTCAAGCTCCTGGTGCCATAAAAGTAAAAACTTCGCAATTAAAGTAACATATATAGATGATAACCAAAGATTAATTTCACTAATTGTGTTTTGCAACAGGTCATTGTATTCACAGCCATAGACACAGCTGCATTGAGCTTGGAGTGGCTTATGGCAGAGCTTCGGAACCAACCTCACTTACTTCAAAAAGCACAAGAACAAATACAATCAAATTAAGGTAGGGAATATCAAGGGAGAGTGGAGGAAAAGGACATAGAAGAGCTGCCTTATTTGCAAGCCTTAAGATTCTCGATCTGTGGGATGAGTTCAAGAAAGAACTCACCCAATCCATTCGAATGGTACGTCTACTACAATTATTTGAAATAGAAATGATGCAAGAACAAGTGATTTCCCACATGTAAATACGGATTTGAACGGTTCAAACAAACTAAGATTGTGGGGAGCCGCCTGAGGTTTCTGTCTGGCAGTGAGCTTTGATCGTTCGTGGGAGCCAAGAAGGGGTTGAAGGGGTAAAGGATTCCTGCAAACTTGGTGAAACACTTGTCTGCAATTTCATGCCTTGATCACCTTACAGCAAGCGGAGCCAATTCAAATGGTGCCCCTGGGCGAAAGACCTAAAGATTTCATCCACACATCCGGGGATATATGAGGGAGAAAGTATCCCAACACTCTTTCACCTAATTAGGATCAATTGGGAAGAACAACTTCCTGTCATATCTGCATATATGTTCCGGTGGCAAATGGCTCTCTCCGGCGGCGTCAGCTACCGATGATGCTGAAAACGCCGCAATGGTGACTATCATGACCAGGATCGTCGAGGCTGTCGCTGCTGCTCTACCCATGGTTTACAAAATGATTTTTTTTTTTTTTTCCCTACAATATATCTCCTGCTTGCTGACTGCTGTGCTGGCTCAGCTAACTTGTGAGTACTGATCAATGAAGGTCTTTATAAAGTGTTTTAATTAATGGGTTTATTAGCAATATTTAATTAGTACTTAAAAGTACTAATTATTAAGGGGAATCTCTAGCTAGCTAGCTAGCTAGCTGCATTAATTCTATGAAATCTAATGACCATTAATTTAATTCATGATTAATTCTATAGGTTTTGGGAGAATTTCTTAAGGATATATATAAGAAATTAAAAGTATGTCTAATTAATAAAGAAAAGGAAGGATTATGTATTAGAGAGGAAAAGTAATAGCTTAAATGGGAGGAAGGATTAAGTATAATCGGAGCCATATATATCTTTTCTCTGATAAATAAGAATCATAAGATTGCATGCTGTAAGATTGCATGCTGTAGAAGGAACTTTTCTGTGTCATGCATGTCTTCAAGAGCAAAAGAAACATATTTTAACTATTATTTTTCGAACCTTATATATAGTTGATGAGATTTTAATACTTCTTGCTTAACTGTTTGATTTTCTGATTAATACATGCAGCTCCTCTTTGATGTTAAAATCGATTTGACGAGTTATGAAATTCAACTTGTTATATATAATTTTTGAATTTTTTTGTTTATAATATTCCAGTGTGCACATTTTGTGCTAATATTAATCAGTAAGACTAGTAATATATATTAGAACTTGACAAATAACAAGGAGGAATAATTAACAGATGAAAACACTAAACCATAAAAACTCAAAAAGTCTTAAATTAATCCATTAGAATGCTAGCTACTACAGTTAGTTATTTGAAACAGAAAGAAACCAAGCCAGCAACAAGAAATTAATTTCCCACTTGGTTGAGATTGAAACAACAACACACTTGTACTCATAGGTGGGAAGAGAGAGGCGCAGGTGCAGGAACATTTTGGCTGCAGTGAGCTTTGATCAAGGGAGTCAAGAAGGGGTTGAAGGGGTAGAACCCAGCAAACTTGGGGAAACACTTGTCTGCAACCTCGTTGATCACCTTACAACAAGCAGGTCCGATCCCAATGGCGCCCGTTGTGAAAGATCTAAAGATCTCTTCAACGCATCCAGGGATGAGGGAGAAAGTGTTCCAACACTCTTTCACCAGCGGGTCTGTTGGGAAGAAGAACTTCCTGTCATTCTCCGCCGGCAAATTAAGCTGCCGAAGATACCGAAATCGCTGTACTATATAACGAGGATCATGACGGCCAGGATTGAGACTCTGCTAATTGCTGCTCTACCCATGATTTTTTTTTTTCTTTAATTTCGATTGATCTGCTATTTTGCACTAGTACTTGCTAATCTGCTTGCGGGTACAAAAAGGAGCTGTTTATAAAGAGTTTGCATGGATTTTTTTTTTTTTTTTTTTTGTTGCTTCTTAGCGTTAATTAAAGGGGTCGTTACTTGTACGAACTTCAAAATGAAACGGGTGCATTAATTAATTAATTTTCATGAATGAAATCAATGACCATTTATTTTCATCCGTTGTAGTGACCAAAAATATTTTCTACGGAACAGAAAGTAATAGTTAAAAACGTTTTCTAATGCATCATCCAAAACCGTGTTTTAAAAACCGAACCAAACTAGCCGGTCCACAACGGTTGAACGAGAATCTGAGGTCAGTCCAGTTCTTAATGACTCGGATCGGTTCACTATAATCAACATTATTTTTATTTTTTAATAGAAATTTTAAATATATATGAAGAATAGAGTATAATATTCAATGGTTGAACCATTGGTCCAACCCGGTCGAACAAGATTTTTAAACCATTGGTTCGGTTTTTAAAACATTGATCCAAAATGATATTATGTGAAAGGTAATGTTTCCTCGAAAATCCGCCACTCCACGAAGAGTTGCGACCGAGTGAATAAATTGATTTAAAACAGAGAATGCGAGTACAGTCTCATATTCTTCCTCTTATTCGATCTCTGTGTAAATTGATGAAGTTTTGGCTTCTGGCGAGTGTTGATGTCGAAATCCGAGTTTCAGTGCGAGTATGCACGAACGATGATGGTTTCGTCGGTCGAACAGAAGTATTTGTGTTATACGTATATCGATTTGTTGACGTTACCAGTGAACGTGTAGAGCTACTCCAGTTGAACTGGTGCACTTCGGCGAACTGCGAGTTGCTTGAACTCCTTTGGCTCGAGAGAGCTTCTGTGCGTGAGAATACTTCTCGACAAAAAATTTTTTGAACCCCTTCGACAGAGCGTTTCTAGCTATTTGTAGCCGGTTCTGTCTAATTGTTGGGGGTCAATCCTTGGAATGGGGATTGTGATCCCCTTTCTACTGCTTCCGTTGAGATGAGAAGTGAACTTGGATATTTGTAGCCAATTCTGTCCAGTTGTTGGGGGTCGATCCTTGGAATGGGGATCGTGATCCACTTGTTAGAGTATGTAATTATGTAAATTTGATAAGGGTATTTTTGTAATTTAGTTTGTAAACCTAGAATATAAAAACACTAATAGAATGTTAAGTCGATTTTTATGAAGTTAACAAGGTATCAGAACCCAAAAATTGCGTGTTTTGTTGAGAGGGGGCGTGACTCAGTCAGACTCGGTCACAACACAGTCAAAATTGGCCTAACTCGGCTCAACTCGGGCCCAACTCGGACCGAGTTCGCGATGTCACCGAGTTGACTCGTCATGACTCGATCGTCTTCAACCTTGGGTTAGCGTTTCGGCGCCAGTTTGGGATTGTGATTTTGGAGCTTTCATGCCACGAAAATTCCTTCTGAGACCACGTCTAGGATCGTTTTGAGTTTCTCTTTCATTACCCTCAATAAATTTTGGATAAATCTTGCGATTTTGTGAGTATTTGAAGTCGTCTTCAACCTCGGGCGAGGGTTTCGGCGCCTATTTGGGATTGCGATTTTGGAGCTTTCAGGCCACAAAAATTCCTTCTGAGACCACGTATAGGATCGTTTTGAGTTTCTCTTTCATAACCCTCAAGAAATTTTGGAGAAATCTTGCGATTTTGAGACGATTTGAAGAGGTTTTTGGGCTGCATCGTCAACTCTGCGCAGGTCACGAGTTTGGCTTTTTGGGCGGATTCCGCGCTATCCAGCACTTCTTGGCTGACCATAAGTGTCGATTAAGCGTCGATTTGGTAAGATCTTTCAGACCCCCCTTGAAATTTTGAGGAATTCGAAGCTTTTCACGAAATTTTGAAGAGGGATTTGGGGTTGTCAGCTTCTCTGATATGGTGATATGGATTTTGGGAGTTCGTTTGTTCGCCTCCTCTTCTGGGTTTCGGATTCGTGATTTGCTTGTTATGGATTCTCTTATGTGTGCGAATTCTGTTGGTTAATTGTTCCAGGTTAATTATTGCAGGTTGTTGGCTTGTTGTTGATTAGATTGTTGCTATTGTGCACCTAGTTGGGATTGTCTTGTCATTCGGTTTGGGGTGCAGCATTTGGTCTATGGTCAAGTCGTTTTTAGGTTGTTGTTTTCGTTTGGCCTTGCAAGTTTGTGGGATTCGGCGACCATCTCCGAAAAATTTTGTTTCCTCTTCATTAGTGTTGTTGATGTGGTCTTGAGATATCGTGGGTTGTTCGCACCTGGTTCAGGTCGAAATTTCTGCTCTATCGTTGGTCTAACAATGCAATCTTGGTCGTCTTTTGGTCACAACGATTTGATTTGGGTTGTCGGCGTTTGTTTTTGGGATTGTGCTAAGGTTGCTTTTGGGTTTGCGATTTCTGGCATTCCAGCCACGAAATATGTTGCGCGACCCTGAAGTCGTTCGTTTTTTGGGTTGTTCTTTCCTTTTCATCTTGAAATTTTGAAGGGTCGACGCTGTTTGGTTTGGTCGACGTTGTTTGGTCGATGCTTTTTGGTCGACGCTGTTTGGTCGACGTTGTTTGGTCGACGTTGTTTGGTCGACGTTGTTTGGTCGACGTTGTTTGGTCGGTATTTGTTTGGTCGACGTATTTGTTTGGTCGACGCCGTTTGGTTTGGTCGTATTTGTTTGGTTTGGTCGAATTTGTTTGGTTTGGTCGTATTTGTTTGGTTTGGTCGTATTTGTTTGGTTTGGTCGATTTGTTTGGTTTGGTCGAAATATTTGTTTGGTTTGGTCGGCGATGTTTGGTTTGGTCGACTCTGTTTGGTTTGGTCGACGCTGTTTGGTTTGGTCGGTGCTGTTTGGTCGATGCCAACATTTTGGGACTTCGAGGTTGGACGTGTTTTGTGCTTTTAGTTGATGCCAAACAGTGTTTGGAACAACAATTTGTGTTACTTTGGTTGGTTAAAAGACAGTTGGTAGGTGGATTATTATATTTGAGCATTACTCGTTCTGATATCAGTTATGCAGTACTTTGTTGCAAGTGTTTCTGGGATACTCTCCCATTTCGTGGCGTAGTAAGAAGCAGTCTATTGTCTTGCGCTCTAGCACAGAGGCTGAGTATCGTACTCTCGCTGATACTACATCGGAGCTTGTTATATGTGCCTTCTGAAGATCAGGTCGCTGATTTGTTTACCAAGTCGCTCACTCGATCGCACCTTGGCTACTTATGTTCCAAACTCGAGATGTGCTCCTTTGACCCATCTTGAGTTTGAGGGGGGATGTTAGAGTATGTAATTATGTAAATTTGATAAAGGGTATTTTTGTAATTTAGCTTTGTAAACCTAGTGTATAAAAACACTTCTGTTTAATAGAATGTTAAGTCGATTTTTATGAAGTTAACACCACTTACTGCTGTTTCTGTTGAGATGAGAGGTGGACTTGGGCATTCCTTCTTTTCCTCACTGAGGATCAATGGTAGACCGGTTTCTTACGATGGCGACCAGACTTGGTCGGTTAAATGCCGAAATGGTATGCAGTGTGTGACTGTAGCTAAGTGGCAATGATGCGGCAAATTGTTACGACTCTACAAACCGGTGGAGTAGGTCCATGACAAGCTTGTGACGATAGATTGATGGGCTGGTGGGCATTTGGACTCGCCATATTTGGGCCAACCTCATTTTAATGTTTACAGGTAACATCCGAAGACGGGGACTAAACTGGCCTGTTGGCCATATGTGCTAATGGGCTCTACCCAGAATTTCATTTGATGGACTTTCAGACTGATCCAGAGGCTTGTGACGGCTGCCGTTTTCGTCTGCGGTCGGGTTTCTCAGTTCGGACGGCCGGCGGGCTGGAGGAGACTTCGATCGCTTCGCGTCTTCTTTCTGAGCGCTGAAACGGGAAAGCGACGGCAAAGAATGTGGAGGGAGCGGCGTCGGAAAACAGGTTGGTTAGTATCTAGGGCAGGACATAGTTTGAGTTTTCGGGTTAAATCTGGTCAATCGTCCACCTTGCCCTAAAACCCTAAGGGGAAAGTCGGGATTCTTGTGGGCTTGCTCAGAAAGGTAATTTTATTGAATCTTTTCCTTGGAGAAATTCGTGTGTGGAGGAGCTGCAGGGTTTGTCTGTGATTTTGAGCAGTGATCATATACTATGGAGATTCGATTCCCTCTTTCAGAAATTCAAATATTTGAAGTTTAGGTAGCAGAGTTGCGGAAGAAACTCTCAGAAATTGGAAGGTATATTCGAAGATAGTTCGTACGGAAGAACATCGGGTTTTTTTTTTTTTCTGAAGGCGAGATTTTAGCTTTCGGTTCTTTCTTCTTCGTCCTGCTCAGCGCTCGGCATTCTCTACAGAAACGAGGAGAATAGGAGAAAAGCCGAGTAAAACCATGGACCCATCTCTCCTTCTAATGCTGTCTAATCTTCTCCACCTCCAAAACCATCTCGATCCGTCCAGCTCCCTTCTGTCGCCTCCGTCGTCCCTGCCTCTGTCATCCTCTTCTGCTGCGCCTCTCCTCTTTTTCACTCTCGCCTCTGTACTTTCCTATGCTTCCTCCCTACGTGCATCTTCCTCTCCAACTTCGTCCTCATCCTCCTCCCCCGCCCGCCTCCTCTCCCTAGATCCGACTTCACGCGACGCCAGCTACCGAGAATCCTACTCCGTCTCTTACCCAGTTTTCTCCTCGCTTCTGGAGCTCCTTCGCCCCTATTTCCACCGAGCCAATCTCTCCCTATCCCACGACATTGCGCTCTCAATCGCACTGTCCCGCCTCTCCCGCGGAGCTTCACCAAGTTCACTCGCCCGGCGCCACTCGCTCGACCCTTTCCTAGTCTCCAAAATTACCAACTTGGTCACCCGCCTTCTGGCCACCAAGATCTTCCCGGAGTACGTGAAGATACCTGCTGGCCATCGCCTCATTCAAACTGTACAGTCGTTCAAGGAGATATCTTCCTTGCCCAATATATGTGGCGCCATTGATTCTTCCCCCGTTAAGTTAGCTAGGCTCCCTCATAATGCAGACCCTGCTGGTTTTAGGTCTCGTCACAATTTCCCTGCCATCCACCTTCAGGCTGTGGCTGACCATCGGAAAATCTTCTGGGACGTTTGCGTCAAGGCCGCTGGGCCAACAGATGATGCCACCCATTTTCGTGATTCACTTCTTTACTACCGCCTTACTTCTGCTGAGATACTCCGTGATTCAGTGGTTACTGTCAGGGGCCACCATGTCCGACCTTACCTTGTTGGTGATTGGTGTTACCCTTTGCTTTCATTTTTACTCACCCCCTTCTCTTCCAATGCCACTGGGACTCCTGCGCAGAATCATTTTGATGCGGCACTTATGCGTGCCCGCTCTGTGGTCGAGCAGGCCATTGGATTGTTGAAGTCGCGGTGGAGGATTTTACAGAATTTGAATGTGGGATTGGACCATGCAGCACAGACAATTGTTGCATGCTGCGTGTTGCATAATATTTGTCAGATTGCAGAAGAACCAGAGCCTGCTCCCTACAAGGATCCAAAAGAGACAGGTCCGCCAGCCAGGGTGCTGGAGAGTGAAAAGTCATTTTATTATTTTGGGGAGAGCTTGAGACAAGCTATGGCTGATGATTTGCAGGACAGACACCAGCGGCTTTCATCAAGGTAAAAGACTGCCATTTAAAGATCATGTATTGACTTGTGACTCTTTAGACAATGTCAAATTTCTGATGATTTAGAAGAGCATTGTGTAGATATTTTTGTTACCACAAAGGGACTAGTGGCCTAAAATTAACACATTTTAATCCATAGCTAAATCATCTTTGATGTGGAAGCAGTATTATACCTTCTATTAATTCTTGTAAGTTGTTATGGTGAAAGTCTGATGATATCTGTCATACTAATTTAGGGTGTTGTAGTTCATTCAATCGGAGACAGAAAGGCAATTTGATTTTCTCTTTCTAGTACATTTTGACTGCTCATAATGCAGGAAATGGAGGCTGAAGTTGAATGTGGATTAAGGCTTTTGAATGAGTGTGTGTCTGTGTGGCAACAATTTGTGCATAACCCTTCATTCCTCAGTGAAACTTGAGCTTAAGTGCGCTCTCTCTGATAACTACCCAATATGATCATTGGGATAAAGTCTAACCCACAGAAGAAAATGATTTAGGATGAACTGTATAATAAGCACATGGAAGCTTTTGCAGGATGATAAATCATTATATCACGGTCAATGAATAACTCAGCATGTTTGAGTATGGTAAACTTTACATTATGAGTAGGAGTCAATTGCTGGCTGTTCTATAAAAATGATCCAAGACAAGTTGCCTGATACTTGAAGCCTTTGTTTTCATTGGGGTTCTTTTTCTTTACCTGTTTTGTTTTCAGGCTGTTCTTTTCCAGTGTACGACTGCATTGAGTTATCACTATATTTTGTCAGCTGGAGTTAACATCACTGCATTGCACGTTCCTTCAATACATTTTTTGGTCACAATCACCAAATAAGGGCATAGTTCCAACAGTATTTTTGTCTTTCCAAAAGTTTATTACTGTTCCTATAGTTTCAGACTAATTTGGTATGTAGATATGATTAAGCCTAAACACCTTTTTTCAATGGAATTACATATGATTATTATTCATGTGGGACTGGGTGTCATTATTTCAAGGTTATTGTTAGTTTGGTTCATTTTGTTAACAAGTAGACAATTTACATAGCTTACTTGGAGCAAGCTTTTACAACTGCTTCTTTTTTTGGGCTGAGCTGGGTACTCTCAGTGTTTATGTTCAGGAATAAGATAATCTGATACTTATGTAATTTATGTTCATCAATTTCGCTCAGATAACTTCTGCCTGTCACTCGGTTATGAAGCCAGTTCTGTTTTCATAACATCCTTTGAAAAGATTGGATGTTCTTTCTGAAAAGAGAGCATAAGCAACCTTTCTCTAGCTTTGTCTCTAATGGTTGACATTTGCTTCCCGATATTCTTGAGAAAGTTCATCGTTCGTCAAAACTATTAACCTAAAGCATTTACTGAGCCAAGTAATATGACATCCTAAAAGTGTTGTCCCTAACCGGTGCCTCACTTGAGTGTGAAGCTGTAGGTGGTTGCTGCCAATTCAATTTCACCTCTTAAGCTTTTGTAAGTTTGGCTGTGATGTCTACTCAGCTTTTGCTTTCTTTGGCAGTGACTTGTTTGCCTATTTTCCAACATTGAGTGGCAGAAGAACTTATCTGACCATCTCAACTTAGCCGGAAAATTTTTGATGTTCATACGCAAGCCATGTTCTACTTCATTTTTGAAAGAGAAATAGTGTGTTTAAGAAAAGGCAAAAAGTTCTCCTGTCAACCGATATATGTTCCAATTAGCAATGTAGTTGGATCAGTTTGTTTTTTTATTTTTTTTAGGAGATTGAAAATTAGTTGGATCAGTTTAAATCTGGAAGGAACTAGGAAGAGCTATCTAGCCCTAACTTCAATATCACATAATCGGACAGTGCAGATAAACAGGTTGAGTTTGGTTCCACAAATAGAGGCCAGAAATGAATATGCTAATCCTCTGTTAACAGAAGCCTCTATCCCAGAAAGATAACTGGATCTTTTGCTTTCATTGTCATCCTAAGGAGTAGAATGTTCCATGGCCGCCAGCTCACAGGGTGTTCTGGATGTGGTTCAAATCTTCTTGGAGAATCTAACGGCATCAAAAGTATCTGGCAGTGGAAAGTCTGCTTTTGCTATCAAGTGGGAACAGATTGTATCTTGGACCAATTTAGTGGTATTAGATGAAATGCTTCTTAGCTGTTGGTGTTAGCATGGTCCCCTAGGATGAAGAAGCTTGTGATTATGGACAAGTTTGAAGAATATAGAAGGCCAGCATGTACTTGAAAAAGTTGTGGTCCAGCATGACCAAGAATTTGAAAGCAAGCTCTTTAGTCTTCATCATCTCTTTCATTATTTATTGATTATATAGGTATATACATGTGAGGGACTTGAGAAGTAGACAAACCGGATGTAGGTTTCCAATTTCAGAAGTTATCATGGTTGGGATGACTTACTCATATTGGGGTTTGTTGGTAAGCTAGTCTGAGCCTTCAGTTTGATGATTTTAGTTTCCTTAGTTTTTCTTGTGCATAAATTTCCATCTCATCTGTGATCCTCAGTTTCGATCATTTACGCAGAGGAGCTCACCCACTACATTTCTGTTGAAGGTAGAAATCTCAGGGAGTTCAACTAATTAAATCTCTATCATCACCACTTGGTGTCAACTGACGGAGCATATCGTCTTTCGCTTTGGTAATTTTAGTATCCACAGTTTTCATTGTGCATAAAATTCCGTTCTCATATACCCTCAGTTTGTGTCATTTTAACAGAACAGCTCACTAAGCTGCATTATTGTGTAAAGTTGGAAATCTCAGGGAGTTCAACTAATTAAATCTCTAAGACTGAATCATCTTCACCTGTCTGCTGCGAGGATTTAGTCTCTCAACTGGTGTCGTCAACTGACGGAACCCTTTGTCTTCCCTTTTTCAGAATGTAGAAACTGATTAATGTTGAGTGATTGATACCTGGGTGTCTTAATATATGGCCTAAAAGAAACATACTGAAGCTGACAGTTAATCTCTCCTACCTATCTTTCAGTCTATGAAATCATCTTACAAATTCTCTGAACTACATTATTTATCTTTACCAGAAGATTTTTGGGTTCTGAAATTCTTTTGTCTGCACTGCGACATGATAAGCATGATATGGACTCCACTGCATCCCCATCGCTTCCCATTCCAGCCACAAGTGATTGTGCCACTTTTGGGCCGGTTTTGCCACGATAAACAGGGTAAAGTTCATTCTTCACCAATCATATGGTAGATATGGACGACAGACTCGTTCACATTCACATGAGATATGACATGGTGAATCAACCTCATAGATAATATCTTGTTCAAGTACATGTGGCTGGCTGAGCACCACTCTTGTTGGGAATGCAAAAGGCAGAATCTTTTCTTGAATTTTTCTACAAGTTGCAGGTTTGGAGGCTCGTTTGTTTCTTGGAATCTCTGACCAGTTGCAAGGAGTATACGACCCCTTACCTTATGTTCAGGTTCTCGTTTTGCATTTTTCGTTTTTTCCCCCCCTAAAAATCAGATCTTTTTCATGTAAAAGTTCCGGAGAGAAAAGGATATTGGGCAATGATGACCATTGGTTCAACCCAGAACTGGAAAAGCTGAAAACCAAAGCGGGGAGTAAGAGAAAGACGCAGCGAGCTTCATCCAATGGGGACACAATGCTCCGGATGCCGAAGAACTTTTGGTCGACTGCGATGGGTGTCCCCAAACTTTTCGGTGCCTCTTTTTCCTCTCAAATCTATGCACGAATGATTGAGAGTAGAAACTGAAGCAATTTGCAAGGCAGCTTTTGCTGGCGTGAATGGTTTTATTGTTCCGAATTCGAGTTCACCCCAAAAAAACAACTGGAACAATGGCCTTGTGTCTGCAGCGGAGGACACGACTTCGCCCCCCTGACCATGCACTTTATCCTATATTTCTGTCCATTCTTTGCTCCCCTTAGCATTAAACAATTTGAAGAGAAACGAGAAACATCTTTAACTTGACATTGATCTCTGACAGAAGGGGAAAAAAAAAAATATTGAATAACAGATATGGGGCGGAGGTATTGCCAGAGGCAAACATCAACGGTAACAGGAGGATGACACTGATAACAACTTTGTAGTCTGAAATCTATACGACAACAAGAGGCAGCAGCACGCGCGGAGGAAAACGGAAGCTAGAATGCCTGATTGGAAGCGCGGAGGTCGATCTCCTGAGTCCATGCACTCTTGTCCTGGACGTGCAAATGCCAGTACGTTTGAGCAATGGCGTCGGGATCCATGGATATATCAGCAGAGCTTTGCTCTCCCGGCGACGGTACCTGGAGAGATCTGAAACCACCGCCGTCTCGTTAACCTCAATTCCGACCATATTTCGTTTCGGCTTTTGGGTTTTGATTACTCACCTGGGTGCACCGATGATGCCGTCTATGATGACATGGGCGACATGGATTCCCTGCGGTTGGAACTCCCTTGCGAGACACTGGGAGAGAGCTCTCAGCGCAAATTTGCCACAGCCTTCGCGTTCCAAAAGAGAAAACACTTGTCTTATTCAGTACTGGGCCATTACTCTGAATCTGATGAAATCAGACATTCGAATTTCAGATGGAATGAAATTATCTGAATTCAGAGCCTTACTTAATTCGCAGAAACCCGCGATGCCAGTAAGTGAAGCTGATGAACCGGTGAAGAGGATGGTTCCCTTCCCTCTATCAACCATGCCGGGAATAACCTATCCAACAGAGAACTGGGAAATATTCAAAACACCAAGAGAGACAAAGTAGGGAGCTTTTTTTTAGAAAAGGTTTCAGAGGCTTGAGAATGTGAGGTGGACCTGCTGTGCGCAGTGGAAAGCGCCGACAGAGGAGACGGCGAGGGCTTTCTGGAAAGACTCGACCCGGATGCCCGTGAATCTGGGGGCGTGCCAGGAGGAGGAAGGAGGGCAGGCATTATAGACCAAAACCTCGACGAAGCCGAGGGAGTGAACCCCTTCGAACGCCTCCCGGACGCTCCGAGCATCGGAGCAATCGATGCGAATGGCGAACACCTGCGCCTTCTCCTCCCTGGCAATCTCGTCCGCGAATCGCGACAACCGCCCTTCAAAACGAAGAACTGCCCATCAGGAAAAAGGAGAGAAGCAGAGGAAGGAAAAGATGATGAATGGGAAGAAGCAAAAGAGCGGAGAATCGTAAACACGGGTTCCGTCGTGCTCGAACCCAAATCTCTGGCGAGTATCGCAACAGTGTAGCCTTCGTGGGCGAATTTCCTGGCAATGGAGCGACCCAGTTTGGGGCCGACTCCGACGACGGCGACGATGCCCTTGGCTGCGGATGAACTGGACAGGGAACGCATGTTCTCAGGCGGGCAGGAAAAACAGCCGCCCGAGGTCCTGCTGTGCTGCTGCTGCTGCTTCTTGTGCTTCTTGTAGAGCTAGGAGAAGTCGCGGTGAAGAACGCGAAGCCAAAAAAGGGTCAGGGGAGACAGCGTCAGATTATTACAATGACGCAGGAAATGGATATAAAAAGAAAGGAATTTAGGATGTGGGAGATTCACATTTTCGTCGCTTTCACTCTTCTGCTCCTTTTCTTTTCTCTTTCAGTTTTCCCAAGGGGATGAGAATATATTAACAAGCATATCTATATTTATAATTTATTCTATACAGTTCTACCCTTGTCCTTATATGAATTGAAAGTCATTAAACCCACAGGGGACCATCGCCAAGGACAGATGAGGGAGCAGCCAAATTAGGGCCGAATTAGGAAACCCCAAAATGATTAAAATTTTAGAATATGTTTTTGTTTTTAATGAGTGATAGGGGGCCCCTGAAGAGTGGAGTTGTTTTGAGTATAATACTCAGAATTAAAGGGAGCGGTTGAAGGCCCTGAAGTTTAGGCAGTGAATATTAACAAGAAGGGCGGTCAGGAATCAGCATGGTTATCTGAAGCCTGATGTTTGTCTGACGGTGTGACACAGTTCCATTCGTCTTCTTCTGTAAAATTACATGGTAAAACTCAAAAGCGCGGAAAGGTTCCAGAGTTTCCACTCACTCCACTTTGAGTTTGATTGAACCAGTCGGTCACATCTGGGTAGCACATGAGGACCACCCAACTTTAGCTTTTGAAGATGTATCTGGATAAAGATTATTTTTAGGAGATTAATTAAGTGATAATTTATCTCCAAATTGCACCAGTGTTTTAAAAATCGAATAGGCCATCCATCCGTGCTATGTCTGGTTTTGGTTGAACCTTTCTATATGTAAGATATATTTAATATTTCTATAAGAAAAGAGGCAAAAAATAATGTTGGTTACAATGAATTAGGCCAAGTCAATAAGAACTGGACTGGCATCGGATTCTGGTTCAATCGGGCCAGATTGGGCGGTTCGATTCGGTTTTGAGTTTGGAGGGCCCAAATTGCAACGTATCGGTACGTTTCCATGGGAATGTTTCCGTCCCCGAGCAGCGATGGTACTTGGGGATTCCTCCGTTAAGAGTATACGGAGTACAGAGTACACCCTACGGAAGAAAAGTGTAAAAGAGTAGAGAGCTCTGTTTAGGTTTTCCTTGGTGCTAATTAGGAGCAAAAGCCAAAAGAAATGATCTTGAAGAAAAGTGTAAAAGTGTAGATCAAATGTATGTGTGTGTGAGAGAGAGAGTGAGTGAGATGAGTAATGAGCGAGAGAGAAATATGAGAGAGATAGAGAGAACTGTAAGCATTTTATGAGTAGCTCTACTCAGAATTATTTTTTATGTTTAATTTTATATAATTAATAAATTTTATTTTACATGCATTAATAAATCAAATGTGTGTGAGAGAAAAAAAGAGAGAGTAAAAGAGAAGGAGAGCAAATCTGTTTGAGAGAGAGAGAGAGAGAGAGAGCAAATGAGAGAGAGAGTGTGAACGATGAGAGAGAGGCAATCCATGAGAGCAGCAAATTCACATGCAGGTTGGTAATACAGGAAGCAGGGCAACGCGGAGAGGTTCATCATACGTTTTCGATTTAGAGTCCAAAAGAGCTGCCTCCCCCCCCCCCAATTGTCCATTACCGACACTGCTGCTTTAGGTCCCTCAATCCAATTAAAACATCTGTACGCCCATTCTTTAACATCTCCCCATTCTGTATCTATTGTATCTTGACCTCGGTCAATATGATTCTATCGGCGAGTAATTTCAAGTAATGGAATTTAGATGGATTTCACTCTTTTTCTATAACTGTGGAAAATGGTTTTCATTTTCCTCCGAAAACGAACAAATTATAAAATCTATGTTTTAGATATTATAATCATATTCACATTTATCAATTCCATTGTCGTCTAGTCCGGTTAGGATACCTGGCTTTCACCCAGGCGACCCGGGTTCAAATCCCGGCAATGGAATAGCATTTTGTTTTCTCTTAATTAAAAAATTAAATAATAACAAATAATGAATTTAGGTACTACAAAAATAAAAATATATAAATCTGATTTTATTGGTTTTTACTTTTTAATGTTTTAATGCTAGTGGAATCAAAACATATTTATGTATTAAAATAAAAAAATGCAAATGTTTTGAGAAAATGAATGATTATAAACTAAAAAGATTAAGAAAGATAAAAATTAAAAATTAATGCAAGGACCCTGCTGGCTATCCTACCTAAAATAAAATGATAAAATTAATCAATGGGAAAATATTCTTCGTTATTTTATTTCATTTATGATAGCATATATTGTCTGGGAAAATATTCTTTATTATTTTATTTCATTTATGATAGCATTTATTGTCTTTATATACCATCATATCATGTCAATATCAGAATTAGTTTGTTGGGTAGAAAGGGAGCAAAGACAATTAAAGGCAGAAAATATTAATAGCAGTTAAAAATTATAAAGGGCTTCGACCAGGCACCACTATTCAATATATCCCTTCTCTTTGTTTGAACTTCCATATTTTTATCTCCAACATGGAGCCCATCAAAATCCAAATTGGGCCATTTATTTATAGGCCTATGCTTGTGGGTTTCTTCAAATTCTAATGCCACCCATTGCTTCATTGGAAGTCAGAATGCCCTTGTTGTCATGGGCCATTTATGGGTCTGGACAAATGCAATTAGGTCAAGGTGAAGTTCCATCAAAAAAAAAAAAAAAAACGTAGTTTGGCTATGCTCTTTGATAAATGACTCTTTTAGATAAGTCTTTGAAAGAGTTCTTTTTGAAAATCTCCTGTTTCTAAGACTGCTGGTTAATCTGAAAAGAGGTTTACCTAAACACAACTGTTGTTGCAAGGCTACTCGTTTTCCACATTTGATGGCTTGAAAACATGGGGAAATTGGTCAATAAATTGACCCAATTAGTCCAAGTAGATTAGTTTGGGATTACAAAATGAGAAATAAAAGCCGGGATTAGAGGGTCCTTGTCAAAAAGTGTTCTCGATCTATATATATAATCCACTAATAATTATGATGCAACATGATGGAGTGGATTCTCTCAATGTTTGAAAATATATATTAGTACCCACAAACTCTGACTTTGACTAATGGGGGTTCATTTGACTCCTTGGTGTCTATTAATGGAGTTTAATTATGTCCACCAAATGGGAATTCAAGAACTAGTCTTGACTACTTTATATTGTATGGAGTCTTACAATTAATGTTGCAGGTGATAATGCAATGGAATCCTAGCTTATATATTTGAAGAATATTTTTTTTAAAAAAATTAATATTTATTTATCCACAATATAATATAATCAAAATTAAAATAAATTACTTGAAAAGTTATTTATCCACAATATAGTAAATCTATCCATTATTAATTTATATACATATGTATGTTGGTACTATTTTGAGAATTTTATTTATCAATTTATTATAATAAAATAAAGTGCATATATGGTATTTTTTAGCATAACTTTAAGTAGCAGAATTATTTTAATTAAAATATTTTTTAGAAAAAATCATACCGAAAATAAATTGTCATTGGGGTTTTTTTTTTTATATCATAAACACGTTTATCTTAGCTTTGGAGCAAAGAAAATTTTGGGTGCTAAGGCACCTTCAACCTTCAACAAAGTGGGAGCACCACTTCATAACTCCTGACCTCAGGCTTCCCTTACTTCAACCCATGATCATGTCTCACAAGTTAACAAAAAACTCCTGACTCAATATTTCAAAAGAATTCACCAACAATGCATGAAATGATCTCCAGCTCATCTCTGCAACAACAATCCAAAGTTCCAAACAAGACACAACTCACATCTCTCACTCATTTTAATTTACAGTAGAGCACATATCACAAAAAGTAAGCAATAGTGTCAAACTTAATTTCCCTCTGAACAAAAAAAAAAAAAAAAAAAAAAAAAAAAATAGAAATATTTTATATATTTAATAGTACGTAGTACAAAAGCAAAGGGAACCCACCAAGGCCATTGAAGAGTTTAGTCAACCAGTAAACAATTAGAGATGAGAAATGAGCTTTACAGAAAGCCATGCATGTATGTTGTTCAAAATTCTTTAAGATTTGCAGGGTCCCTGGCCCTCCCCTTTCAAGCTTCAGAGGAGGTGAGCAGGTCTCTGTGTCTTCCACCTTTAACACATGCTATCCATTGAAACAAATGTGTTGAGAAAAATATAAAGAATTAACAATAAAAAAATTTTCTTTTCATTCCTCTAACCTGGCCTGAGAGTCATCAGTCCTACAGAGAACAAATACTGGGTCCAAGATGCAAAGCTAGATTTGATTCCTACCCTTTGTCCTGAAGAATCTTGTTTTTGTTGGCCACTTTGCTTCATTGGGTTTGGAGCAAATATTCCTCTTTTTGTCACACTGGATTGTACCAAACTAGCAAGCTAGAGAAGAAAAGCAAAATGGAGTTTTTTTTTTTTCCCTTTCATCTTTTTGGGTTTCAGCTTTCAAGTAGAAAGGCTGAGGGAATCCATGCAATTCTCAATGTTGCTTCTCTCTTTCAGAAAGACTTCAAAGAAAAAAACATTAAAAAGTTGGGTCTTTGAAGGGGGGGTCTTTCCACATAGCAACTTGCAGGCCCTTGGGATTCCCTTACAGCCCTACTTTTTAACAAAGTGGAAAGCTAGAAGCCTCCATGACTTTCCATTTGTTCAAAGTAAAATGAAATGGGTGGACCCATGCACTGAGCTTTTGGGGTGAGAAATCTAAGACCATCCATTTTGAAAAAGATGATTCTCAACCATTGATTCATTGCTTTTTGTTTCCATTTTTTTCTTAGTTGTTGATCCCATTACAAGATTAGAACAAAGCTTTAATTACCTGCAAAAAGAACCTCCCACTTATTGGAATGTTACATGAATCTGAGGTCAGTCCTTTCTACTTGTGACTACACTTTTAAAATTGATACAAACTCCAAGAGAGAGAGAGAGATTAAACAAACCTGATCTGATAATTAACTTAATGAAGTCATATAGGACTACTCATGTAATATTCTTTTGTATAGAAGGTCCCCCTTTAACCTTACAATATGTGACAAGTATGCAACTTAGATTCTCTTATAATTTAATTATATGTATTAAGTTCTTAAGTATAAGCTTATGACTTATGAGGACAACCAAGGGGCGAGAATTTTGAACACCTTTTTTTTTTTTTTTTTTTTTTTTGTTCGAATCTTTGTCTAAAATATTTATCTTTCTTGAAGTCAAACTTTTTTTTTAGGGCAAAACTCCATCTTATCAACAAGATGGGTGCTTTTTATATGAAAGAATTAAAAATAAATAAAAAATAATGATAATAAACAAGATCTTAATTAATTAAACAAAACCTCAAATTTATACTAGTCGATCTTCTTTTAGTCCCTAAAAACTTTGATAGACAGCTGCAGAGGAAATATGTTTTTAAGGTCTCATTGGAAACCACTCAAAAGACAAAGGACAAAATGGAGGACAAGGAATGGCATATCATTCTCCTTTAGAAAAGGAGTGGTGGATAAGGTTCAAATAGAATCTACTAGTTAGGTAGAAATATAGAGTTCGGTGTATTCCAAGGCCAATTTTATGTCCTAAGATTCTTTCTTCGATTTTCGTTTTTGCTTGGATTATTAATTTGCATAGAGTTAAAAGTTAGTATATTTCCTACAAGAGTAATCCTTCTTCCTTCGATAATTAACTTCTTCTTTATACATACTTATTAATTATTTAAATAGTTTACATGTAAATTTTAATTTGTGTCTACAAGTATTATATATTCTCGTTAATTTATAACACGAACAAAAAGCTAAAAACAATAATTACTATTATTAAAAATACGAAAACAACAACAACAACAACAACAATAATCACAATAACCATTTATTAAAACCCTTATTTATTGATATGGGTTTTTTGTGTGCCAATGACATGATTAAAGTTTTGAAGATAAATGATGTCGATTGTCGGCATTGAAACAGGAGACAATTCGAAAATCTCGTAAAGATTGGATTTGGATGGCAAAAGTGAAGATTGAAGGTGTAGGTACTCAATGTGATGTCTGCAACATCTTGAAATTCTTGATTTCCCTACCTAAGAACCTGTCCCCAACATTTGTACCCTTCGTTGGCAAACATAGCTGATCACTAGTGATTTGAAATGGTTGCTTCCCCTATATTAGGGTTTGGCACATAGAGTAGTCAAACTGAAGTTGTACATAAGTCAAATTCCATAAAGTTCTTTCATTCACTACTGTTTTGATAAATAAGAGTTTCACGTGACAAGGAATCCACTTTTACACCATGAGAAAGCACCACAGGCAAAAGTTCCCTAGGGCCATAATGGTAGTGGCTGCATTTATCCTTTGAAGTATAAATTGGTGTGTTTTGATAACCTCATGTAGTGGTCCAAAGTTCAAAAGTTTTGCATGGCTTTGGATACATGGATGAAGATCGATCAATTAGATTGATTGAATCACCTGAAAAGACTAGTCAAGTATAGGTAATTATTTGTTTGGTTAACATGAATGCAATTGATAATTGGCCCTAATTAGCAAAGAACTCCTTGTTGAATCTAGGTAATTAATTTAGATCATCAGAGTCGTCATGTAATTGATATTCAAGTGAATAATTAAATTAAGTTGGATAAATTATTATACCCTTTTTTTAAAAAAATCTTGATTTGTGTTACTTATTTTCATTTACTCTTCTCAAAATAAATAACAGAATATATAACTCTTCTCAATTCCATTTTTATTTGATATTTTTCCCATTAATGTACAAGAAAATGTCTTAATGACACAGAAATACACTTACCTAAGAAAACCACGTACGTACTATATATTTCACTAAAGGGTGAATTACCTGAATCTGATTCTATATATGTAGATAATTAACATCTTTTTAGCTGTTGAGCATTAAGTAACGTTCCTAAGATAATGGAGACACCAACAACCGAGCCAAAATAGTCCGGTCTCGGCCTTGTCTCTCCAAATACAGATCAACCGAAAACGTTGTCAACAAACAACAACAAAAAAAAAAAAAAAAAAGGGTCCTACCTTGAGAAGTATATGGCAGCAGCACGTTTACGAAAATTGATCAGATTCTCAGCCATTTTTTACGGCCAAACATTCCCTTCTTCTCGTTTTCTTCCTCCTGAAAATATGCCCCAAAGTCACATCATCATCGTCCCCCTTGCTTTTGGCTGCTTCTTTCTCGTAGTGGGGCGTACGGATATGCACTGGTTTCTCAATCAAGGAGAGAGATATATATGTATGTATTTGAAATGAAATATATAAGGAGATATATTCGAGGGATGAGGACAGACAAGGAAGGGAGGCATATTCCATTTTGCTCTTTGGGAAGCTTTTTGGTCCGAGGGAGGAAGGAGACAGGAAGGAGATAAATTTTGTTTTTCCTTTTAGAGAAAAGTAGATGAAAATGACCCACTAATCTTTTTTTTTTTTTTTTTTTTTTTTTTTTTTTTTTTTTTTTTTTTTTTTTGAAAAAAAGATGTATGTTTTCTTTTTCTACGTGTAAGTGTAAATAAGACCTAGTGCAAGGGCCTTTTAGTTATAAATATGTGAAATATCGTATGAGGTATATATCTTAATTATGAGGATAATATATATAAGTGCACGTAAATATGAGATATATACATGTCGATGGAAACTACTTATATATCTACAATTAATGGCGTAGGCAGGAAAAATTTCTAACGGGGTCATTTACTGTGTTATATATACATATAAAACCGAACAGGACCAGCAGAGCTACGAGATTGTTTTCATTAATTCTTATATATCATCGTATATATATCTCATCTCTATAATCAAGGTCCAAGTTTTCATTAATCTTTACAGTCAAAATACCTCTTGTATTGGACTATGTGAAACTTTAAACGATCACTACCTAGCTTCTACATAACTTCCAAAACTTAATATGTGAAATATAAAATATAATTTATAATAATTTATATTTATTATTAATTCCGATACAATATTATTTTGTCGAGAGTAAAAAATAAATAAAAAATCTCGAACACTACTGAACTCGCTGGGAACTTCCAGAAAGGAGAGTCGTTTAGGGTTTAGCAGGTCCTCGAATCGTCAATACACTACTCCCGAGGGCTCATTTCTGAAAACCCAAAAATTTGGGAAGGGAAAGCTAAAAAGTAAAAAGTAACGAGCAAAGCGAGCGAGTCACATGCCGGCTGCAGCGTCACTTTAAATCGCTCAGCCTCAGTCTCACGCTTGCCAGAAATAAAATAATACTAATTTCGGATTCCGCCTGCGCAGGTCTCACGTCACCACAAGATACTCTCCTGCACGTGGAGAATATTACGTTATCAGCCTATCCCGGTGGTCCTCTGTGTTTTTTAATACGAAACGGTTTTTTGAGCCCACTCGGCCGTTTCGTGCCGGAGTTATTCTGTATCGGGTTTGTCAGAAAAAATCCAGATCGAGATGGGTCTGTTACTCCGACCGAGTTAAGCTGAATCGGGTGCATCCTGTTCCGTGCTGGGTTCACTAGACCCTACTCCATGTGTTACATATATAACAATGTTAGCAATTTAATAGGACGTCTTTGAAGTGCATATATGAGAATAAATGTATTACTACTGATTAAGTGATCATCTACCTATATATATATATATATATGAATTAATACTCTAAATGAGAAGGATTTATACAAATAATTACTTTTTATTTTTATTTTCATTATTCTATAATGTATTCTAAAATGATAATTAAATTGACCTTATTCACTATTCCAGTTAATATACTTGTGCCTTGATCATTTCTCTCGTATTTTATCCAAATAATAATCCATATGAAAGTATTTGAAATATATATGCTTCTATATAAGATTCGTATATATAGTATAACGACATTTTACAAGATAAAACAATTCGTAACAAAAACATAATACGACATAAAAAAAAAAAAAAAGTCTTCAATTATTCCCGTAAAAGTATAAAATAATATGGTTTTGTTAAGAATCCGACAAATTAACAGTATTTCACGAGACAGAAAAAGAAGCAACAACATATATAATACGACATAGACGACGAATCTAGTTAAACTTATCGTAAGCGATTCAAAATCTAAAATGATTACCATATACGAACGCGTATCCAAGATATTTTTCTCGACCCATCCGGCAAAGGAGCAAAAATACGGTTCTTGTTCGTATCGCTACAACATAAAACAAGTTGTAATACACGATATAACACTTAAAAATGTTCTCTAATAAAACGTAAATATATCCATATATTTATTCATAGAAAAAGAAGGTACAGCATAGTTAAAGTAAATATGTACATAATATATTGAATAAAATTATAAATAGTTAATTAAGTTAGTTGTATAAATAAAAATAACCAAATGTAGATCGAGGTAAGACAGACTCTTTAATGACACGCTTAATTACCGTGTGAACCATCCAAAATAATGAGAGTCGAATTAAGATTCAGTTAAAAACCGAATCTAAACCGTTCGCATGCTCGCTTAGTTTGGTTGCAGTACCCCTTCTATATATAACCGGGCATATCGTTCATGCGAACCGATCGGGTGTACGTAATCGCATGCATGGGACCAGCTTTAACAGAAATAGAAAAAAAAAAAAAAAAAAAAAAAGAATCGAATAATCGAGACCATGCAAATCATAGCGCTAATTTGACCCCCCCATTAAAAATAGGAACATGGCGCGTGGAGCGCCCGCGCGGTCTCCTCGTACCCAAATTCTTTTTTATATCACTTCGGTTCTCCGTGTGCCGAACCCCCCCTCGCTAAACAAGAGCTCCTGACAGCGACCTCTACGACCGTCACTACAAAATTAATATAAAGTAATGAAATTATAATATAATGCATGCCCCTGTTATGAAAGCCATTTTTTTTTCTCTAATTTTTTTTTTTATTACGTCGTAAAACTGAGATTTTGTCGTTTGGTGCTCCCGCGGGATCACGTAAAAGGGCGCGGCCGCGATGGTGGCGCGTGAGGGTGCGCCACGTCGGCGCGGGGTCTTTTAGCGGGAAAGCACGAAATTAGCCGGAGGGGGGGGGGGGTGACTTGCTTGGCAAGGCGTCGCCACGTGACCGCCTCGTGGTGATGATATCTACCTCGATCTGGTGGGGCCGGTTGGGGCGTAAAGGAATCGCGGCCGTTGAAGGAGACCGGGAGGCAGGAGGAGCCGTGGGTCGTCGAATATGGGGAGCACCGGGTTGGTTCGGGAAGTGAGAGGAATGAGGAATCTCAACTTGCCGCGACCGTGAGCACAGTTGTGTGCTCGGTGAACTACAGCTCGACGGCTCCTCCCACGAGAAAATGAATAACGACGGGGTCCAGTGGAGATCGCTTTGGAACCGACCTTTCAGTTTGGGAAATTTACGGGGATGCCCTCCTCCGCTGGCTTCTGGCCTCCACCACCATAACTTCCTTCGAAATCAAATTTACAGGCGTTAGACACCGACGCATGCGTTCCCTCCTTCGTCTCTATTATCCTCTTCATCGCTTCCCACCGATTTCTCTGTTTTCGGTCTCTGTTTCGGGTCTCTGTTTTTCCATCTCCATCTCTCGGTCTCTCGGTCTCTCGGTCTCTCGCTCTTCCTTTTTTTTTTTTTTTTTTTTTTTTTTCTATGAAGTCTGAATCTCCCGAGAACATCGTGGCGCCTCCGTAACTGAATCTCAACCGTCGGATCGTCGCTCCTTCTCCGGCCGAGAATTTACTCTAGACTGAGCTGCCATTTTATTTGTTTGTTTGTTTGTTTGTTAATCTGTTATAAAAACAGAAAAAAATAGAAATACATGCCAGGGAACAAGTACAACCGAAGCTCCGGAGTGCCGTCGTCGAGAGTGGAGAGGCTGCTGAAAGAGAGAGAATTGAGAAAATCGAGTCGGAATTTGCACGAGCCGAATGCTGTCGAAGTTGATTTGGTCGATACTGATTTGAACAATTCCGGAGCCTGCGACGAGGAGTTCATCGATACCTCCGCGACACTGAGATCGCTAGCCGAAGGAATCGACCGTCGGGAGTCGCGACAGACGAAGCAACGCCTGCTGGTCGTCGCTAACAGGTTGCCGGTGTCTGCCGTGCGCCGGGGGGACTCCTGGTCGCTCGAGATCAGTGCCGGCGGACTTGTTAGTGCTCTTCTTGGTGAGCGCCACCGGAATTTTTTTATTTTGTTTTCACTGCCGGTTACTCTTCTTCTTTGTTGCTTTCGATTCAGCTTTTATTCAGTTTTGCATTTTGTGGTGCTGCATTTACGAGTGGATGAGATTTTGTCGCAGGTGTGAAGGAGTTCGAAGCGAAGTGGATAGGATGGGCCGGCGTTAATGTACCGGACGAGGTTGGCCAGAAAGCACTCACCAAGGCTTTGGCAGAAAAGGTAAATGGCTACTGAACTTTTATGGCATAATGAAGGTACATCTTCGTCTTAATTATTTTGTTTTCTGGCGTCTCATTGTATTTTAAGTTCACTGTTGTCACTGTCAATCTTTAACATTTCTTTGTATGTTGGATTTTTTTTTATTTTCCTGAACCACGTCCATTTTGCATTTTTTAGAATCTGAACCACGTCCATTTTGCTTAAAGCAGGATACTTTTGATATTTCTTTTTTTTTAAAATAAATTTCTAATGGAAGTTTCAGGTGAAGTTCTGCGAGTGGCGGATTTTGTCCGTTCCAGTCACTGTTTCACTGTTGATTTCATTTAGTTATTTTTATCGGTGTATGTACTGTCATCTGTCACACCTTCCGGCATGGATCCAGCACGCATTTAGTCAGGCTTTCACACCGACGACTGAAATTTGCATACTCTTTATGACTTCGTTTTCAGTTGCTACTCGGTGGGATGGGCAAGGTTTTTCTCGGTTAGTGTACAATAACTAGCAAAAGGAACAATAAGGAACACAAACCATGAGGAAATCTCATACTCTGGCATGAAGTTTTCACTATGTCAAACAACCTTCTGCTGTTATTTTTAAGTGTTGATTTCTAAGTTAACTCGAGTAATTTATGCAAATGAGACACATTGTGATATTTTTTTTTTTCAGAAAATGGAACACATTATAGTTTACTTGAAGGATTTCTATCATCTCCTTTCTTTCAATATTTACTCTGGATCTCTTGAAATGACTTGTACAAGGTCAAAAAATAGTTCAACCTAGGACAAAGATTTTGCAATCCTCTGTTTATCAGATATGTCTTGTAAATTTCTTTTGCTGCACTTTTTAAACTCTATGTTGTTAACTCGGTTTCTATGTTATCTCTGTGGATTTTGTAATGAACTTGGCACAAAAGTGATTTAATTACATGACGATGGAAAATTACTTTTAGTTAGGTAATTTATCTCAAATTGTATGTGTATTAAATTATTACTGCTAATAGTTAATTTATATAGTTTTTACCCTCATTTGAATTTTTTATGCCCATTATTCATTTTGTTATTATTTGTTGAAAACAGAGATGTATCCCGGTTTTCCTAGATGAGGAGATAGTTCATCAGTATTATAATGGATACTGCAACAACATCTTATGGCCACTTTTCCACTACCTTGGTCTACCACAAGAAGATAGACTGGCAACCACCAGAAGCTTCCAGTCTCAGTTTGATGCTTATAAGAAGGCCAACCAAATGTTTGCTGATGTGGTAAATGAGCATTATGTAGATGGGGATGTTGTCTGGTGCCATGACTACCATCTTATGTTTCTTCCAAAATGCTTAAAAGAGTACAATAGTAACATGAAAGTTGGTTGGTTCCTTCACACTCCTTTTCCGTCCTCTGAAATCCATAGAACACTTCCATCTCGTTCAGAGTTGCTGAGATCAGTTCTTGCAGCAGATCTGGTTGGGTAAGGCAGAAAACTTCTCTCTCTTTACCTCACTATCTGTATGTATCATGCACTTTTTTGTTTACTCGTTGTTAATAATCTGAATAGTTTGTTTAAGGGCCTTGAGTGAAAGAACTGGTTGTTAGTGTTTCGTTTTGCTTTATCTGCTGTACTCAATTGTGAATGCTACCTGCACCTCCACTATTTGGGTTCAGTGGATGGTGTTTATGATATAAATGTGTTCTGACTGGTGACACCAAAAACTGGGTATGCAGATAAGAAAAGGTAAAAGGCAGTCTTCTATTAGCTAAATGCAAATACTTGAGCTTTTTTTTATTGTTCCTTGACTCCAAAACAAATATCATCCAACAAATAATCCATATGTAGCATATTGAGTAAAATGGCCTTAATGAGCAAGGGCAGTCGAGATTGCACTGTCTGTGCAATATTTCTGAAGTTCAGAAGACAATCTTAGCTTTCAGTTGGTTGGGCTTGTCATCATGGTCTCATCGACCTTTTATGTTTCATTTTGTTTGTGATATTGATTCTTTTGAAGGAGCATGAAGTGTAGACTGTTGGCCAATCCGCAGTTCATTATGGACTTCTCTATAATCCATTCTAGTTTCTGTTCATGAGAGCCATTCATCAACTTTCTAATGCAAAATTTCTCCAGACTTTTGGAGAATAAATACTTTTCTGCTTGATTGGTTTGTTTAGATAATGAAAAATTACCAGGTATGTGCATAGTGCTCCATGCAAGTCATGTACTTCTATGAAAAAAGGGTGGAAGAGGAAAAAGAGAGAGTACCAGATTCATGTACAAATTTTGGTCCACTTTACACAAACTAGTCTTCTTAGGCATGCCATTCTCTCCTATACGATTTTGCAAACATCTTTGTCTTATGCATGGAGCAAGTTATTTCAAATCTTAAGTAAGAAGGTTTTTATTTTTTGTTTATATTTTTTTTTGAGAAAGTGTGGTAGAGGCCAGGAATACGACCAGAGGAGTGAGCTCTAATACACGTCGACAGCATAAAATAGATCTACCATTAAGATACATACACATCCACCACATAAGATATGTGTGCTCTTAAGAGACATTCACTCACCACATCAAGATAGGTGCTCTGTGGGAACTTGGGTAGTAGTTCAGTGGTCCCATGGGAGCTATTTCTGTGGGAGGTCTTGGGTTTGGGTCTCCACAGCAGCATTGGAGTACTGGAGCTTGTAATTGGGAGTTTGTATTCGCCGTTTAAAAAGAAAAGAAAAAAAAGAAAGGTGCTCTGTGAGTTACATCTACCACTTAAGAGATCAAAGTTCTATCTTGAACTATTTTACCTTGTTTAGTTTCAGTTTATTGTAATCTTGTTTAACTATGACCATTTGATATGCTTTGTTGAAGTTCTTTATAGTCATCTCCTGAACTTGAAAACCATATTTATGTAGTGTCTTATGCAATCTGGTGGTTACTTTCAAAGTTAATGTATCTTGATGAAAAATTGCATAATTTGTTTATTGGAGAGGTTTTAATCTGGATTTGCAAAAATTTCAGGTTCCATACCTATGACTATGCAAGGCACTTTGTTAGTGCTTGCACCCGTATTCTTGGACTTGAGGGGACACCTGAAGGAGTAGAGGACCAAGGAAAGCTAACTCGTGTGGCAGCGGTATAATTATCATTCATAATAAAATTTTTAAGTAAAAACTTCGCAATTTGGTTATTCGAGATGTGTTTCACTTTCTTCTGCTTTTGTCTTACTAAAGGTCCTCTATCACTGGACAATGTATTTTTATTATATGATGCTCGACTTGAGAAACTTATTTCTTCTGTTTTCTGACCTTCAGTTCCCCATAGGGATTGACTCTGAACGGTTTATTCGAGCACTTGATCAACCAAAGGTTCAGGATCATATCAAGGAACTGAAAGATAGATTTGCCGGGAGAAAGGTTGGCTCCTTGAGATCAGTGCTTTATTTGAACCCTCTGAATTTAATGAGAACGTTGAGTTTGTGCTACTTTCTGTATTTTGTGGATTGCTTAATACACAATTTGTGATCCTTGATCATTAGATTCCTGCTGCTGATATCTTGATCTGCCTGTATGCTATCTTGTCTATTTGGTCTTTTAGGTCTGACAAAAATTTGCTTCTATAAGTATCATCATCATTGTAATCGTCAGAGCCTAGTTCCAACTAGATTGGGTGTGGCTGTATGGACTTATATCTGCTTTGTCAGACGTTCAATTAGATTTTGCTTCATCTGTTGAGGCCTGAGTAATGTCTTTTATATTTTGTTGAGACATGCAAACTTCTTTTTACTCTGTCTGGGAACCACAAATTTAGTATTACTTGGCATAGTTAAACCTATTTGAATATAATCTGGATAAAGTAGCATTAAATTTTTCTTAAGTTAAATTAAAGATCAAACTTCTGAAAATGTCAATTTTGTTCCAAAAGGAAAAGGGCAAGAGAGCAAAATTAGCATGGATCCCTGTTACGAAGAGAGTTAGGAGGGATGCCCCTCGCGTGAAAAAGAGTCGGCTAGTGTTTCCTGAAAACACGGACGGCTTTCTGTAGAGCTTGGGAAGGAAACATAGCACAAGATGTAGTTACAACATAGAGTGTATTGCAATGAAGCTAGCTTAGAAATCTTGGCTGGACCCTGACCCAATAAGCAGAGAGTAACTCTAGCCAGTTTGTTTGCTGCTAAAATACGGGTTCAGCTCAGGCAGGGCGCGCTGCATAGAGCGTGCCAATGCCTGAGCTGATTGACCAGTGGGTCCCATGATTCATACATGGGACCCACCGGGGTTCTGCTCAGGCATTGGCGCACTCTATGCAGCACGTTCTGCCTGAGCTGAACCCCTGAAATACCATGCAGATGTGCTTTTCTCTTAGTGATTCTCCAATCCTTTGTAATTTCCTCAATCTCGTAAAAAAAGTTCTTTTAGCCACTATGGGAAACACAGGGAAACATCAGTGTCCCATCCACAATAATGGCTTCAATTATGCTCTGCAGTGAGCATTGCATCTGCAAATACACTCCTCCCCTCCATCCATGGTTGCTGAGAAACATTTCCCCTATTGCCTGGCATCTCCCTTCTAAACCCTAACTTGATCATTGCTATCTCACACTACTATCCCAAAGTCCTCAAAAACAAGACCAACTAATCAGCTTGTTGATGAGCTGATCTAGGTAATCAACACCAAACAAAGAGAAGCAAAGGAGAAACATCCATGATTTTGAGCACAATATTTCCACCCCTATGTGATCAATATATGCTTGTGTTTGCCATGTACATTTTCATCTTATTATTAGTATTTGAAATTATTTGTATTAGAAATATCTATTTTTTTAAATGTGTTGTTTGTTGCTGAATAGAAGTTTCATTGATGGAAGCAGATGATCCATTAATCAATAAATATCAAGTGTCCAAGACTCATCTAAAGTGTTAGGATTTGTCCAACAAGTTCCATCAATGAGCGAACCTTGTCCTTCTATGATATGGAGTTGACATGTAATTAGGTTTCATTTTTTGTTTGGCTTACTTTCAATTACTCATTTTCTAAAGCACACGTGCAATGGGTAAAGTAATGAAAAGATTGTTAGTGGTTGATTTAAGTCCCCTTCTCGTGCTTTTGCTGTGCTCTCTTGCTCTCTTATCATGCTCTCTTATCATGCTCTCTTATCATGCTCTCTTATTATGCTCTCTTATCATGCTCTCTTATTTTGCTCTCTTATCATGCTCTCTTATCATGCTCTCTTGCACTCTTATCATGCTCCCTCTTGAACTCTTATCATGCTCCCTCTTGAACTCTTATCATGCTCTTGCACTCTTATCATACTCGCTCTTGCACTCTTATCATGCTCTCTCTTGAACTCTTGCACTCATTCACTCTTATCATGCTCTCTCTTGCACTCTTGCACTCTTATCACGCTCTCTGTGGCACTCTTGCACTCTTATCATGCTCTCTTACACTTGCATTCTTATCATGCTCTCTCTTGCACTCTTGCACTCTTGCACTCTTATCATGCTCTCTCTGGCACTCTTATCATGCTCTCTCTAGCACTCTTATCATGCTCTCTCTCTCTTTCTCTCTCTCTCTCTATTTCTCTCTCTCTTCTCTCTTTCTCTATTTCTTCTCTATTTCTCTCTTCTTCTTCTATATCTCTATATCTCTCTTCTCTCTCTTCTAATCTAATATTTCTATATATTTCTCTCTTCTTTATATAATCTCTTTTCTCTATTTCTATCTTTTCTAATCTCTCTGTTTCTATGTTTTATCTGTTTATCTATTAATAATAATATCTATATTATATATATATTTCTATATATATTTATATATATATATATATATATATCTCTGTATCTTTATAATATCTTTTTTTATCTTTAATAATAATAATAATATCTCTAATAATAATATATCTATAATAATATATAATATCTCTAAATATTTTTATATATTTTATGTTTTAAGAAATAATTCTCTCTTTATATTCTTATATCTATTTATATAATTAATAATTTCTCTCTTCTCTCTATATTTTAATAATTTATATCTGTTTTTATATGTTTTAATATATTTTAATAATAATTTATATCTCTGTTTTTAATAATCTTTTTCTTCTATATTTTTATATATCTTTTTTAATAATTTATCTATATTTCTTTTTTCTTTATTTTTTATATCTCTGTTTTTTCTCTTCTTTTTTTTTTAATCGGTTTTTATATTTTTCTCTCTTTTTTCTCTTTTCTATTTTTCTTCGGTTTTTATTCTCTCTTGTTTATATATAATATTTCTGTTTTATATATATTTATATATTTGTTTTATATATATTTATGTTTTATATTTTTTTATATATATATTTTATATATATGTTTTTATATATTTTATATATTTTATATATGTTTTTATATATTTATATATTTTTATATATATATTTATATATTTTTTTATATATTTTATATATATTTATATATTTTATATTTTATATATTTTTATATATATTTATATATATATATATATATATTTTATATATATATATATATATATTTTGTTTATAATATATTTTATATTTTTATATATATATATTTATATATTTTTTATATATATTTTTTATATATATTATATATATATTTTTATATATATATATATATATTATTATATATATTTTATATATATATATATATATATATTTATATATGTTTTATTATATATATATATATATTTATATATATTTTATATATTTTTATATATTTATATATATGTTTTAAAATATATTTTAATATATATATATTTTTATATATTTTTATATAATGTTTTTTATATATGTTTTATATATTTATATATATATTTTTTATATATATTTTATATGTTTTTTATAATAATATTTTATATATTTATTTATATATATTTTTTTAATAATATTTTTAATAATATTTTTATAATAATTTTATGTTTTTATTAATATGTTTTATAATAATATTAATAATATATTTTTTAATAATATATTTTTTATATATTTATTATATATATATATATTTATATATAATAATATTAATATATATATATATATATTTTATATATGTATAATATGTAATATATGTTTAATAATAATAATATTTATTAATATGTTTATATGTAATATATGTTTTTTATTAATGTTTAATATTATTTTTTAATATGTTAATAATAATAATGTATTTTTTAATATTGTTTGTTATATGTTTTTATATATTTTTTGTAATATGTATAATATATATGTTTTTAATATGTTTATTAATATGTTTTATATATAATGTATGTTTTATATATTATTTAATATAACAATAATATATGTTTTTTAATATATGTTTTTTTAATATTAATAATTAATTTTTAATAATAATATTTTTAATATATATTTTATTTAATAATAATATTATTTATTAATATATTTTATTGTTTAATATAATATGTTTTAATGTTTTTTAATAATAATATGTGTTTTTTTAATATGTTTTAATTTTAATATATTTTTTATTAATATGTTTAATATAATGTTTTTTTAATATGTTTTATTAATAATTTATTTTATGTAATGTTTAATAATATATTTTTGTAATAATTTTAATAATGTTTTAATAATTTTTTTTAATATATTTTTAATATTAATATGTTTTTTTTAATGTTTTTATTAATGTTTTTTTTATATGTTTTTAATAATGAACACACAATAAATGTTTTTGTAATTTTTAATATGTTTTTTAATATGTTTTTTTAATATGTTTTTAATATGTTTTTATTAATGTATATATATTTAAAAATAATTTAATGTAATTTATTTAATATATTTTTTATTATATATGTTTTTTAATAACAATTTTTTATTGTTTTTAATTTTATGTTTTTTAATTTGTTTTAATAATTTTTTTTAATATGTTTTTTATTATTAATATGTTTTTTTAATAATATTAATAATAATATGTTTTTAATAATAATATAATTTTAATGTTTATATGTTTAATAATATGTTTTTTGGTTTTAATAATAATATTTTAATAATAATATGTTTTTTACAATAATGTATTTTAATAATATTTTATGTTTTAATTGTTTATAATAAATTTATAATAATAATATTTGTTTAATATGTTTTAATATGTTTTAATAATAATGTTTTTGATAATATGTGTTTTTTATGTTTTGTATTTAATGACAATTTTAATACAATATTATTAATATTTTAATATATTATTTTAAACAATAATAATATTTTATTTAATAAATATGTAATATATTTGTTAAATATATGTTTTTAAATAATATATTTTTATTTTTAATAATAATTTTAATAATTTGTTATTAAA
Source organism: Aristolochia fimbriata (assembly GCA_019845555.1). Taxonomy (NCBI): domain Eukaryota; kingdom Viridiplantae; phylum Streptophyta; class Magnoliopsida; order Piperales; family Aristolochiaceae; genus Aristolochia; species Aristolochia fimbriata. Next base: position 31,479,348 of record CM034080.1, read on the forward strand.
TAATAAATTATTATTAATTAAATAATATAATGGATTAGTAAATAATAATAGTTATTAAAAATAATTTTATAAAATTATTATGTAATAATAATAATAATAAATTTTAATATTTAAAATACCAATAATAATTTTTTTACAAATAATATTTTAAAATAATATTATAGTTTAATAATTTATCAAAATAATAATTTATTAATATTTTTATATATTGTTTTTAATGTTTAGTAATAATAATAATGTAAAAAAATGTTTAAATAATAATATTTTAGTAATAGTAAATAAAAGTAATAAATATGTAAAATTTATATTAAAATGTATTAATAATATTATTAATAATATGTTTAATAATATGTTAATAATAATATAAAAAATAATTATTTAAAAAATTTAATAATATTAATTAATAATATATGTTTGAAATAATAATATGTAAATAAATATTAAAAGTATGTAATATTTAGTAATATTAAATGTTTGTAATAATATAATAATATAATTAATAATATTAATTTTAATAATATTATTAAATAATAATATTTAATAATAGTATGTTTTTTTTTTTAAAAAAAATAATAATATTTTATTTAAAAATAATTTTTAAATTATATTATTAAAATAATATTAAAAATAATAATAATGTAAAAAATATGTTTGTATTTATATAATTTTTTAATATAAAAAACATAATTTTTTTAATATTAAATTTTAATAATAATGTATTTTAATATTAATATTATTTTTATAATAATGTATTTTAATAAAAAAAAATATTGCTTAATAATAAAATTTAATAATAATAATAATAATTATTAAATGTTTTTTATTTAATAATATTTTAATTTTTAATAAATATTTAATATAATATGACAATATTTTTATAATATTAAATGAAATTTAATAATATGTTTTAATATTTAATAATAATAATAATAAATATTAAAATATAATAAATAATAACCATAAAATGTAATAATAATAAATGTTTGGTAATATGTTTTAAAATAATAATAATAATAATGTTTATGTTAATAATATTAAAATTGTGCAATATTTTTAATAAATAGTAAATAATATTAACGTAATAATTTAATAATAATAATAAGTATATATGTTTTATGTAATATTAAATATTTTTAATATTATTAAATATAATAAATATGTTTTAATATATTTAATAATATTATTGGTAATAAATATAATATATTCAAATAGTAATATTAAAAATGTTTGGTTTTAATATTGATATATTTTATATTTTTATAATAATATTATTAGTTAATATGTTTTATAATAGTAATTTTTGGCCATATTAGCTTAATATATATTTTAATTAATAATAATATTTTATTATTAAATAATGTAATTAAAAATAATAATAATACAATAATAAAAAAATGAAAATATATTTTTTAAATTTTAATTTAAATTTTTTTAATAAATAATAAATATGTAATTTAAATATTAATAATAATATGTTTTAATAAATATGTTTAAATAATAATAATTTAAAACAATAATATATTATGTAATTTAAATAATTTATGTTTTTAATAATAATAAATATAATTTTTTAATAATAATTTTAATAATTAATAATAATTTTTTAAATATTTAATATTTTTAATATAATTTTAATATGTTTTTTATGTTCATTAATGTTTTAATATTTTAAATATTAATATTAATAATATAATTTTAATAATATATTTTAATGTTTGTTTAAAAATGTTTTTAAATTTAATATGTTTAATAATATGTTTTATTTTAATATAATAATAATTTTAAAATAATTTTTACGTAATGTTATTTTAATAATAATATTTTTTAAATGTTTAATTTTTTTTTATATTTAAATATAATTTTTTAATAATGTTTTATTAATATTTTTTTTTTAATTTAAATATATATTTTTTAATATTTTTAAATATGTTTTAATATATTTAAATATGTTTTAATAATATTTTAAATATGTTTTAATATTTTTTTAAAATATTTTAATAATAATAATTTTTTAATAATAATATTTTAATATATTTTAAATAATTTTTTTTAATATTTTTAAATATTAATGTTTAATAATATTTTTTTAAAATATGTTTTAATAATATGTTTTAAATATGTTTAATAATAATTTTTTAAATATTTTTTTAATATATTTTAAATATGTTTTATAATATTTAAGAAATATTTTTAATATATTTTTAATATATTTTTTAAATATTTTTTAAATATATTTTAATATGTTTTTATATTTTAATATATTTTTAAATATGTTTTAATAATATTTTAAAATATATTTAATAATATTTTAAATATGTTTATAATAATATTTTTAATATTTTTTATAATTTAAATATTTTTTAATTAATATTTTAAATATGTTTTTTAATATTTTTAAATAATATTTTTTAAATATATTTTAATAATATGTTTTTTAATAATTTTTAAAATATTTTTTTAATAATAATAATTTTTGTTTAAATATGTTTTAATATTTTAAATATTTTTTAATAATATTTTTTAAATATGTTTTTATGTTTTAATATATTTTAAATATGTTTAATAATATGTTTTAAATATATTTTAATATTTATATAATATATTTTAAAATATTTTTAAATATGTTTAAATAATGTTTTTAATATGTTTTAAATATATTTTTTAAATATTTTTTAATATGTTTTAAATATGTTTTAATAATATGTTTTAATTTATGTTAAAATATGTTTTAATAATATTTTAAATATGTTTTAAAAATATGTTTTTTAATATATTTAATAAATAATGTTAATAATATGTTTTAATATGTTTTTTTGAAATATGTTTTAATATTTAATATTTTAAATATTTTTAATAATATATTTTAAAAAATTTTAAATATGTTTTAATGTTTTAATATTTAATAATGTTTTAATAATATTTTTAAATATGTTTTAATAATTTTTTTTAATATTTTAATATATATAAAAAAATATGTTTAATAATATGTTTTTTAATAATATTTTAATAATATGTTTTAATAATATGTTTAAAAATATATTTTATAATATTTTTTTTTAAATATGTTTTAATAATATAATTTAATATTTTAATATGTTTTAATAATATGTTTTTAAATATATTTTTAATAATATTTTTTAAATATGTTTTAATAATATATTTTAAATATGTTTTTAATAATATGTTTTAAATATATTTTTTAATAATATTTAAAAAATGTTTAATAATATGTTTAAAAATATGTTTTAATATATGTTTTAAAATATGTTTTAAATATGTTTTTAATATGTTTTTTAAATATGTTTTTTAATATGTTTTTAAATATATTTTAATAATATGTTTAAATATGTTTTAATATATGTTTAAAATATGTTTAATAATATGTTTTAAATATGTTTAATAATATTTTAAATATGTTTTTAATATTTTAAATATGTTTTTAATAATGTTTAAATATGTTTTAATATATTTTAAATATGTTTTAATATATTTTTTAAATATGTTTTAATAATATTTTTAAATATGTTTTATATATGTTTTAAATATGTTTTAATAATATGTTTTAAATAATTTTTAATAATTTTAAATATGTTTTAATATGTTTTAAATATGTTTTAATAATATGTTTTTAATATGTTTTAAAAATATGTTTAATATAATATGTTTAAATATGTTTTAATAATATGTTTTTAATTTGTTTATAATATATTTTAAATATGTTTTAATAATATTTTAAATATTTTTAATAATGTTTTAAAATATGTTTAATATATATTTTAAATATGTTTTAATATGTTTTAAATATGTTTTAATAATATGTTTTAAATATGTTTTTTAATATATTTTAAATATGTTTTAATAATATGTTTAAATTTTATAAATATGTTTAAATATGTTTTAAATATGTTTAGAAATATGTTTAAATATGTTTAAATATGTTTTAAAATATGTTTAAAATATTTTTAATAATATGTTTAAATATGTTTAAATATATATTTTAAATATGTTTAATATGTTTTAAATATATTTTAATAATATATTTTAAATATATTTTAAATATGTTTAATAATATTTTATTTTATATTTTATATATTTTTTATATGTTTTATATATATATATTTTATATATTTTATATATTTTATATATATTTTTTATATATGTTTATATATTTTATATATATATATTTATATATATGTTATATATATATTTATATATATTTTTTATATATATATTATATATATCTTTTTATATATGTTCTCTCTATTTTTATATATATTTTATATATCTTCTATATTCTCTCTATCTCTCTCTGTATATATCTCTATATATCTCTATATATCTCTCTATATCTCCCCTCCCCTTCCCCTCCCCTCTCCTCTCTCTCTTTCCTGCGCACCCTCCGTGTTCTTTCTCAAATTTTGTGACAAGAGTCATAACAAATTTCAATCAGCAACAATCTTTAATAAAATGAATTATTAATATTTGTATCTTGGGGAACTTGGGCAATAGCTCAGTGGTCCCATAAGGAGTTATACTCTGGGAGGTCTTGGGTTTGGATCCTCACAGTTCCTATTCGCCATTTCAGAAATAATATGTTGTTTCTTGATTCCTCATTGTTGACCTTCTTGAAAATTCTGTTTTTCTTTTTTTTTTTTCCTTTATAAGTACATTGTTATCATCCATTGCCCTGCATGTGTTTTTTTATTTCCTTTATAACTGTCTCATGACTGCTTTTCACATGGATTCTACTCTTTTGAACTCTAATTTAAATAGTTGACATGATTAATTCGTAAGACATCGTGTGCAAAAATGATTTTTCATGCCAATCCACCTTTTATGCTAAGTTTTTATCAGCAATTGTTGGGCTGTTTTGTGGCAGGTGATGTTGGGGGTGGACCGCCTCGACATGATTAAGGGAATTCCACAGAAGATTTTGGCATTTGAAAAATTTCTTGAGGAGAATCCATGTTGGCGTGATAAAGTTGTCTTGCTACAAATTGCTGTCCCAACAAGGACAGATGTCCCTGAGTGTATGTGTTTTCATTCATTGTGGCTTATCTAGGGTCACTTTTCCAACCTTTTTTCTTGTTCATGTTATAGCCATTTTGACTTGCATCTGGGTGGTGCACTTAATAAGATTAGCCCTAAACTTCCATAAACTAGGGTAATGTCTTACACAAACTTGATTTTTATGACAAGTCCATTTTGTTTTTAGATGTTTGTTTTTCACTGCCCACATTGAGTTTTCTTAACATGAGGTCTTTTAGTTCAACTTATCAATTGTAGCCAACCTTCTAAAAGTCTATTGAGGTTTTTTTAATACCCTCTTTTTTCTGGACGATAGATTTATTATGGAGAGATTAACGAAGTATTTCATTGTAGATTCTATTATAATTTATATCGTTGAAAACTAACTTCATTATGACTTTACTTCAATGGTAATGTTTCCATCCAGCTTTATTAAGTGTGTTAATCTCACTTTTAGTAGTTTGCAACATATAATGTATTTCTGTTTGTTTATTGTTTTGCAGATCAAAAACTCACGAGTCAAGTGCATGAAATTGTTGGACGAATTAATGGTAGATTTGGGACATTAACTGCTGTTCCAATACATCACTTGGTAACATTTTTTGCTGTTATGCTATTACTGAATGTCATTTTTATCTTGATTTAAGAACCGGTTTTAGTCCTCTTTAAGGACCTTTTTTATCCTTGCATAATTGGTCATTTTCTTTGAGTGCACCAGATGTCATGGTCTTTTCCTGGATGATAACGAATTATTGAGAAGGGTTTTCTAACTTAATTTTCGTTAAAATTTCTTTTGAGAAACTCTGTATCACTTTTTGTATTATGTTCTGTCTTCATATTCTGATATATTGGAAACTTATATTCAGATGCAACACTAGAACAGAGCATGACATTCCTTTCTTACATAGTACGGAAGTGCTTGCTTGACTATCTTAACTAAATATCTGAGATTTCTTCCTTTTTGGTTCTGTTCCAACCTAGTTTTGATTGCAATATGATGTACAATGGTTGGGTATCAGTATGCTTTTGCCTTAATTGGTCTTTTACATGATTTGCCCCAGGACCACATGTATGGCCAATGTGTTGATTTTATTTTTTTGTTATGACTCATATAGGTTTTGAAACCAAAACTGATGACTCAGGTTTTTTCCTTCTTTTCTTGTTGCAGGATCGGTCACTTGACTTCCATGCATTGTGTGCACTATATGCTGTTACTGGTACTCAATCTGTGTCTTTCTCCCTGAATTCTTTACTTGACTTTTATTGTTAGCTCTGTATAAAGCAACTCTGACTTTCCCATAAAGTTGATCTGAATATTGTTTTGAAACATTCCCCCTGTGTTAGTTCAAAGCCATTTTAATGGAATGCTTTATATTCCGAGAAAGGTTTTCCTATGGGAGGCAGAATTAGACTATTAAAAAGGATGGGAAAGTACAAGATCTTCCTGAAATATCTCTAATATGAGTAACTTTTTGTAGCAATCATTTAGAAGCTCAAGGACAAGATCCTGTTGGTACCATGGGATATCCATTGTTTTATTTTCTTACTCTCTCCTTCTTTTTCATCCCCTAGATGTGGCACTAGTAACTTCTTTGAGAGATGGAATGAATCTGGTCAGTTATGAATTTGTGGCTTGCCAGGAATCTAAGAAAGGGGTTCTCATTCTTAGTGAGGTGATCAATTTAATCCTTTATTTGTGTTAAATGTGTTCGTTTTAACTATCTTTTTATCTATGTTCCTTTACAGTATAATGTTGGCGAGTGAATCTTGTGTAACCATATCTACTGTAAACATGGTTTTCCTGCTTAGCAGGTCAGTCAACCAGTGACTTGCCTGGGTCAACCCTCGACTTGACTGGTTGACCTGGATTTTCATGGGCTTCAGGGCTTGGGTTGGGTCAGTAGGACTCGCCCCTTTTATTTGGGGCAACTCACTCTATTCCGTCCTGAGTCCAGCTGAGTTTCAGGGTCAACCCATCTTGGCCAACCAGATCCTGGTATTGATGTACCAGGGCGAGTCTCAATCTTGGGTTGGGAAACCGTGATTGCATCCATCAAGGACTTGTTTAGACATTATTTTGGCTCTTTAAATTTATGTTTAGTGGCAGAACACTTGAGGTTTACAAGTCACTGTTTTGAGGTACAGTTCCCTTCACATGTCAAGTGGATCAAATGGGTAATGAATGAGAATATTTTCCTGTGCTGCATAAGTTCATTTTATATTTTGACAAAGTGAAAGTTGTGAAAGAAATATTCTATTATGACTGCTTATTTATTTGTCTTTCTCGTTTTGTAGTTTGCAGGGGCTGCACAGTCTCTTGGTGCAGGTGCCCTCCTTGTAAATCCCTGGAATATAACAGAAGTGGCTAACTCAATTGGGTATGCATTGAACATGCCTGCTGATGAAAGAGAAAAGCGACATAACCTTAATTTCATACATGTAAAAAATCACACTGCCCAAGATTGGGCAGAAACATTTGTAAGGTACCTACCATCCATATATATATATATATATATATATCTCATATTTCAACTTCATTTTTTCTTGATCATTCCAGTTTTGGTTAAGTAGAAACCTTTATTCCTTCTATAGTAGCAAGTAAAATTATTGAACGATAGAAATTGGTTTAAATCTCTGCAGCTAATATTAATTAATAGTGAATAGGAATAAAGCACCTTGTCGGGCTTGGCTGATGGCATTGGACTTGGCTGGTGGCATTGGACTTGAACTAAGATTTTCTTTTTACAATCACACCCTAACAAGGGCTCTAATCTAATTCCATACCAAAAAATAAAAAAAATAAAAAATCAAGAGCAAATATTAATGTACAATTTATTGGACATGTAGCGAACTCAATGACACCATTGTTGAAGCTCAGCTGAGGACTAGACAAGTTCCACCAACACTTCCGATGCATGATGCTGTTGATCGTTATCTCCGGTCCAAGAATCGATTACTTATACTGGTATTTTCCATTCTTAAACAGATATCAGTGTTGTCTTGTATCTTATGGCGCTTAAAATTCCTATTGTGCTTACTTGTTTGTAATGTTTTATTTGGATTTAAAATGCCTTTTGTGGTTAACAGTAACTATCAGAAAGACCAAGTTACTCATAATTTCTTCTGTGCCCATTTTGTTGATTTCACTATCTGTTTATCTTTTGTTTAAAATTTGTACATTCTGGTGTTGCACAGATGAAAGGAAAAGTAAATAATAAAATAGTGTCAAGAAGCTTGACTACAATATGAAAAACGATGAAAGCAAAACCTTAAAAGGGAAATTTTGGCTGTAGGACAGGAGATGGAAAGTGAGATGATGCACAGAAATGCACTGACCTGAAGATCCTCATGTCATGGAGAGATGATATTGCTGCAATATGATTTTGATTTGGGCTGTGCAATCTGAAAATTTTAAAAGCTATCCAATAATAAACTTCTTAAAGGGTGTGAAAAGGGCTTGAACCTTTTTTCTTGAATTCATACAAATGAGAGAACTCTGATTCTGTCTTAGATGGCTCATATAGAGTTGTGTTATAAAGCAATTGAAGTACAATCTAATTTGTTCTGCCTTATCCTGTTTAAAAAATAAATTTTGTAAAGTCAAATCCAAGCTATAGGTTTGTTAAAAGTTGACATCTATGCACATTCAAATCCAAAATCAGGTAATCTAATTAATAAAAAGAAAATTTTCTCTTTATTTGTTAAAAGTGGCATGTATTCAGCCTTTAGTACATCATATCTAAATAACTGCTTCAGCAGCTTTTCCTGTCATTTGACATATTCTCATAAACCACCTGTGTAACTGATCTATGGTGGGGCCATATTGCCCAGTTTTAAGGTGAATCAGATTGTGCAGATTTTTATGCTTAGATCTGGATATTTAGTGAAAATTATTATTCAGTGAAAAAAGCATACCCACTTGATTATGGTTCTCTATACTCCTCTGTTGACTAATGAATGGTCTAGATACAAGTTGGTGTAGCCCCTGTATAATTGGTAGTTGCAGAGACTGCCAGTATGTGTACTTGTTAGAGTATCATGAGGTATCTTTCTCATCTTCATATACCTTCTCTGTAGCTTTAAATCTTATAAGTTTTCAATTTGAAAGTGAGTTATGTTGATTATGTTATCTGGTTGCACGAAGTATTTAGAGACAAATTATTCTTTTGTTTCATGAAGTATACTCTCTTGAACATGAAGTACTAAATAAAAGTATTTGTGAATGTCTATTCTTTCTGGAAAAGAAGGTTTATTTGAAAATAATGTCATGGTCGTGCCACCTTTATTGTCTGCTTGTCTGAATATATTAATAAAATTTTATCAAAATGCTAGGGTTTCAATGCAACATTGACTGAACCTGTGGATAGCCCTGGACGAAGAGGCGGAGATCAGATTAAAGAAATGGAACTTAAATTACATCCAGAATTGAAAGAACCCCTAGAAAATCTGTGCAGTGATCAAAATACGACTATAGTGGTCCTCAGTGGAAGTGATAGAAATGTCCTGGATGAGGTAACCACTTACTCTTTCTTACCCTTATATTCATATACTTCTCTGATTCTATTCTTCTTTATAAATTATTTTCGTCTGCAGAATTTTGGACAGTACAACATGTGGTTGGCTGCAGAGAATGGAATGTTTTTGCGTCTGACTGAAGGAGAATGGATGACAACAATGCCAGAGCATTTGAATATGGATTGGGTGGATAGTGTAAAGGTAGAACTTTGTGTGACTAACTCATGTTTTTGGTTCTTTCAGTTACATGACGTTTTTAGCCAAAACTTTTACTCTGGCCATCTTTCCACTGAAGTTGGTGACTCATTTAAATGGAACAGCATGTTTTTGAGTACTTCACAGAAAGAACACCAAGGTCTCATTTTGAGCTTCGTGAAACTTCGCTTGTATGGAATTATAAGTATGCAGGTAAAAAATGAAAGACATCTTCTATTATTGAGGTGCGATTCATCTATTTGTTATTTCTATTTCCATCTCAGCTTATTATGGTTGTAGATATTGAATTTGGAAGGCTTCAAGCGAGGGATATGTTGCAGCATTTGTGGACTGGGCCCATCTCTAATGCAGCTGTTGATGTTGTTCAAGGAAGCCGCTCAGTTGAGGTCCGATCTGTTGGCGTCACTAAGGTGGGTCTGGCCGTTGATGAGCTTGTTGCACAACTTAAGATATCCAATTCCTGTTTTTTATTTATACTGCCTCAAATTAAATTATTAGCATTTGATGAAAGACTTCCCCAAATTAAAGGAGTTTCTGGTTTTCATTTTGTACTTTTGTATTTTCTCCGACTAAAAACTTCTTTTTTTTTTTTTGGATTATTTTAAAACCTTACAGGGGGCAGCCATTGATCGTATACTAGGAGAAATAGTTCACAGCAAATGCGTGGACACTCCAATTGATTACGTGTTATGCATTGGTCACTTTTTAGGAAAGGTAGTTGTCTTTTTCAAAGTTTATTTGTATTTGATTGTCGAACCCGTTTCAGTTTCATATTGTTTTCTGAATGTCATCTCAGTTCAACATTATTTTTGTGAGGTTAAAATTATCCATGCAACTCCTCATCTCACTGTTTGAGGTGCAAATTACTGTATCAGGATGAAGACATCTATACGTTTTTTGAGCCAGAGCTCCCAGCAGAACCAGTGGCTAGCACAAGAGCAAAGGTAGCCTCTGATAACATCAAGACCACTGATAGGCGCTTCTCGCAGAAGCTGTCGAACAATAGAAGTAATTCTAAGACATCCCATAACCGGAATCAAAAGGCATCATCAGTAGGGCCTGAAAAAAAAGGAGCAGCAACAAGTAACGGTGATGGGGTATGGCGATCCTCACAGGAGAACATTGCCTGGCATGAAGGGTCATCGGTGCTTGATCTCAAGGGAGAAAACTACTTCTCTTGCGCTGTAGGGAGGAAGCGCTCGAATGCACGATATCTCCTGGGGTCGTCAGACGATGTGGTCACATTTTTGAAAGAGTTGGCTTCTGCTCCATATTGAACACCAGTTAGATTTGATTCAGGCGGGGGCGTCAAGAGTTGATTTTCTGTAAATGTCCATTCGAGTGATAGCCCGTTATAGCCCGTTATAGTCTGTTAGAGCTGTCTATAGTTAGGAAGTGGGTGGTCCGGGCGATTCCTGGGGAGAAATTAAAGTGGATAATAAGCCATCACTCAATTTCCTCATCTATTGACGGCCCTGCTATTATTACATGGCTCTTTTTCCATTGTTTCTTCAGCCAATCAATTTGTGATGTAGATAGTTATGAATATTTGTCAACATAAATAGAGGGTAGGCCTCTTCTGTTCATATCGTATTTTGAGAAAAAGAAAAAGAAAATCTGTGAGCTTCACTATTTTCAAGAAGCAAATGGCTTTTTGTGTTGGATGCAGAGCAGAGACGAACACTAATGAGTTGTTGTTGACGGTTCACTAATGTCTGGTTCGTTACTTCATTTGTTTGCTTGTATTTTGTTAGGTACTTGGGAACGTATTAGACCAGGGTTTTGTAGAAGTACCTCGTTACTGAAATCAATGGCTTTTCATTAATTTCAATGCAGTTTACAATCTTGGGCCCCTGTCGGGTAAGAGAATCGGAGAACTTGCCCGACGTATTTAAAACATTTTTAAATACAAAAAACCCGTAAACAACTTGAGTCAACCGAGCCCGGATCCGGTGGCCAAATTGTAGGTAGCCAAAGTGAATCACGGTGCCAACTGAGTGCCGCACAAGGAGTCCCATGTGTTTGGCGCCCCGTGATTCGCTTTGGCTACCTACAATTTGGCCATCCCAGACCCGAAGTGGGTTAAAATATTTTTTAACTAATTAAAAAAAAAAATTAAATATATATATATATATATATATATTTATAATTTAAAATATTTGTTTAAAAATTATTTAAAAAGGTAAAATAAATATAATAGTACAAAATTTCTAGTGTCACGACTCACGAGTTTGCATTCCTAAGCCTATACCCGAACCGCTGTTTGTACTTGGAAGCTGGAACTCCAAACCAACCTTTTTTGGGTCCGTACGGATTGAGTAACTCGGGTTATCCAAAGAATCAGGGTTACCCGAAAAACTCCGACCCGGTGTCCAGTACTCATCGGCGCTTCCATGCCGTAACCAGTAGAGCCCAGACTCATGAACGATTCCTTGTCGAGTTTGGTCACTCAATCGGTCTTGTTATCGGATTCTGAGCCGCCTTAAATTTATTACAAAAGCATTCAGGACATGTAAACGGATCTCGATCGGCTGCCCTAGCTCAGGTCTCCCAGACTCGGGCTACCGACGAAGCATCCGGACAGCTCTATCACTTTGCCGACCGAATTTTCTGACGAAATTCGCTTTTTTACTATTTAGAAACTAGCAATCCATCGAAGAAGGGCTCCAATTTTTCGAAAATGACGGAGGTACGTTGTCTTTGTTTATCTCTCTTGCTCAATTGCTCTGGTGTGCAAGATTTTATTGTCCTTGTGGGTGAAAAAATATATAAGGATTACATTACGACGGTCTGGTTTGAATTCCCATCGCCCTGCTTACAAAATTTTGCTGGACAACTATTTGGGCAACCTCTGTTTGAATTGGGTTTTCTTTTGAAATATGATCGGACTATGCTTACCAAAGTCGACTTTAAGCTGCTATCAGAAAGTTTACTGAATTGTCATCTCGTATAAGCAAGGATTGATAAGTAGGGCCAAACAGCACATAGAAAAGTGCTCAATCATCTAAACGGAATGTGTTTCACTCACTGCGAATTAAGTTTTTATTTCAAGAAAGTAAGTGAAAATTTTAGGTGGGAATACAATGTCACTATTCAATCTGCTAGGAAAGCAGAATACGAAAAAGCTGTGGATTCAGTCATGTTCTTGATACTGGCGAAATGGTTGGTAATTATTTTTCTTTGAATCCATTTTCTCTACCTTAGTTTCCCAGAGTGATTCGCACGCCAAAATTTTAATCACCCTAGCATACAACTGGCTGTTTTAAATACTCATCTGAGGTTTTAAGTGATATCTTTGCTCTGTCTTTGAAGATTTAGAATAGTGTAAAATTTGGCACTGTTTGTCAAGGTCCGAGTAGGCATTGTTGCCCATCTCAAGTTAACTATTTTTTCTATTTATTCAAAATAATAATGATAATAATAATAATAATAATAATAATAACAGTTATCGCTTACTAGTAATTAATAATAATAATAATAATAACAGTTATCGCTTACTAGTAATAGCTAATGACTTTATCAAATGAGTTATATTTTGGAATTTCTCTGCATGCGTGGCCCCTATGGATCTAGTTGGATTTTGAAATTTCTCTGCATGCTTGGTGAAGGTTTATCAAAACCTCTTGCTATCTTTTCTTCTAGATTCAGATATTTTAATTGTATGTTTATTTAAAATAACTCTCTATTCAATAGGAGGATGCACAGGGATCATCCTTGATTTACACTTAAAATTAAAGAATGACTGCTGATGAAGTTCATTTGATTAAGCAGGAGTGAATATGTTTTTTTCTACTGTATGTGAGAGGCAGGAGCTACTGAGATTACATTTACCTGTCACTTAAAATGTTAGAGAAAATCACCTAAAAGGGAGAGACAGACCTTTCCGAAGTACTACTCTTTATTTATTTATTTATTTATTTAAGCTGAGAGAAAAGAATCATAAGTTAACTCTCCAACAAGACGGGGAGGTCAAAGAGAAATTAAACATAAAGTGCGATCTGACCAGTAACAACAGATGTTCAAAGTAATGAAATGATGAACCAGAGTCAGGTGAAAATATCTTGTTGTAAAAGGGACATTGCTTCCTTTGCAAGGTCATTGCCAAATGCATTTAAGGGTGGGCACCATGTCCTCCATTGTAGACAAGTGGATCAGCATTGTGAAAAGGTTCTTTGACAAGTTACCTAGTCTCTCTTATTAAAATCAATAAATAGCTATGGAATTTGTTCAGTGTGCTGCCTACTGTTTTGGACTCCTGTATCTTCTGTTTTATTGAGGAACAGTCAAGGCTTACAAGATTTTGTTAAGTAATACCTTGGATTTATTTTGCTTGTCTATGGTCACCCGGTCACTTACATCAATTTATGTAGGGGAACCTTCAGTAAATTTTCTTCTTATTGTATCTGAATTTCCGTTGGTCCTCAATAACATCTTATTATTTTCTTCTGTTTCCTGTTTCAGTATTGGGTTAGTCAGGGAAATAAGTGGTGCGACTTCTGCAAAATCTATATAGCCAATAATCCATTGAGTATCAGAACCCATGAACTTGGTCAACGTCATAAGGACAATGTCGCCCAGAAGCTGGCTACTATGAGAAAAGAGAATGCTGCAAAGGAGAAGGAACAAAAAGAAGCGGCACGAGCCCTGGAACAGATTGAAGCAGTAAGTTGGAGTTTATATTTGTGTTTAATTTTACCTTTTCTTAGAAGGATTAAATTGCCATAACTTGGTTAGGCAGAAGCAAAATCGATGTGGAGTTTCAACTCTCTAAGTTCCTCTTCTGGTTGTTTCTTGTAAAGCTGTTTCTGGACAATGTGTTTCTCTTTTCTGTAAATTGTCATGGTTCTGTGTGAAATCAAATAGTGCACAATTCTTACCTGCTGATGGCTGTCAGGATTTTTTTACTTTCTCTTACTGGTTTAATAGTCGACCCCGCATCACTTGACCCAAGTATCACTAATATTTACATCTTATCCTTGACTTTTTTTCATAGAAAGCCAAGCGGAGCTATCAGAAAGATTTAGCTGCATTTCTGGAGACAAAGGATTCAGGATCACGACCCGGTCATGGTGTTCCAGAGACTTCCAAAAGTACATTGAAAGACGGTAAAATTAGGTCCAGCAGTAATCTAGCATACTTGGGAACATAAATGATAGGTTTCTTTCTTTTTTTTTTGGTGTTCCTTTTCTTTCATCTTGCTTGCAAGAAGTTGCCTGAGTACAGAGTTAATAAGTGAGGTAGTGAACTTGTCAGGACCAAGCGGTCCGTGATCATTTAGTGCACTATGACCTGACATTACTGACAGGACGAGTCTTGGTGCCTTTGATGTGGCCCAGTGGGGGCCCTACAGTCCAATTGTTGCCTGCTACCAGTAAAGTGGGTTCACCTTGGAAGATTTTGTACTAGGGTGGTTTCTAGTTTATTTATTCAATTTGCAGTTATTCATCTTCATATTGAAATAAGCTTCTTTTTTCTTCACGCAGAATGGGAGTATGATGGCTCTTCAGGTTATTATTATAACGCGAGTACTGGGCTTCACTATGATTCAAACTCTGGCTTATACTACTCTGCTACAATAGGTACTTAGCGTTAGCCACCTGAATTTTGCTTTTCTTGGTTATTCTTTCTTGTTAAATGTTGGCTGCCTTCGCTTAATAGGGAAGTGGGTCTCCCAGGAAGAAGCTTATTCCTCAAATCAAGTTTCAGCGTTAGATAAACTTACTCCAGCTGAACCCAAAAGTAGTTCCAAACTCACTACCACAGAAGACACACATGGTGCAAAACCCACCAATGCACCGCCACCCGGAAGGGTCGTTTCAACGGCAGTGAACCCGTTGAGATCTGTAAAAGGTGCACCGTCCTCTATTGCAGTGAACAAGAGAAAAAGGGCAACTGAGAAGCCTAAGTCAAAAGAGGAAGAAGCTGCACTAAAAGCAAGGGAAGCTGCAAGAAAAAGAGTAGAAGACAGAGAGGCACCATTATTAGGTCTTTACAGGTCATACTGAACCGGACTCTTGCGTGTTTCCAAATTGTTTCAAGTTAACATTGCATTGTTTTCTTTTGCAGTTTGTACCATCTAGCATTTCCGAAGGAATGAAAAATGACTAAGCTCGAGTGCTGGCTTCCCTGCTGACCATTTTCTTGATGATTGATAAGACACTAAACCTCCTGGTCATTTTTTAAACAGTCCCATTTAACAAAAAAAAAGTGTTATTAAGATTCAGAAAATTTGAAAATTGTTAAATTTATAAAATCTACTAATTAGGTCAATACTTGGAAGTGACTCTTTTTGCGGGGGAACATTCTGTTTAGTGTAGAGAGACTGACATATTTTGAATCTAGGGTGATGAGTGTTAACTGGTAATTTGCCAGGAGATGAGACTTCTTTGCATTTTTCAGAAATTAATTAGTATATAACTAAATTATCTACCATAGTTATTGCATAAGCCAAATTAACTGGTCTTTCTTTAATCAAGGTAAGCATGTAAGATTTAGTTGCTTGAAACATAATCAACAAGCAAGACGTGCTCCTATTTTTATTGTTCACCTAGCGGGTACTTGTTTATCCCCTACCTCAAACCATCTTGCTGGCAATTACACCGCTCTCTTTATTAATGGGAAACAAATAACAATACTGCATTATTTCTGGATTTTGAGGTAGTTTCAAAAATTACCAAATTTCTTCTTGCCTTCCTCTGACCCTGTTTGCAGAAATTTAAATTGTGTAGTCTCTTCCAAAAGCCTCCAACTTTATTAGGGTTGTCTAGCAAATTTTGAGCAACAATGGTTTGAGTTATTATGCATATGTTTTCTGAAAGTTAGCGCAGTGGTTGCTTTCTACTTCCTCTTCTATATCAATTCAAAGTGAGCTCTCTACTAAAGCAGTCAACAAGAGATGCTTTTCAGGTCTTTGTATAAACCGCCAAAGTTTTGAGTATTCAACTAATAAAAAATCCTCCACTCTGTGTCGCTATTTTTCTTGATCAGGACCACGTACCCATCACAACACGGCAGGCCTCACAACGCTATCACCCAGTTCAATCAGTGTTTTTATGATTCAAATTTGATGGGCGCGCAGTTGTGTTCGTGCCAGTGATGGTTCCATTCATGTATGTACCATTTGAAGCGCAAATTTTTCAGTTTAAGATTCAGCCAAGAGTACAAGCCTTGTATGAAACTAAACACTGATGATTCGCCAATCTTTGATATGCTACGAAACCGAGAGAAATTTACCTCAATAGAATTAAAGCAAACTAAATAACATACACCCTTTGTTCGCAGCGGATCCAAAATATATGGTAATAATATTAGAACTAATTAAACATGCAGGGAAGTTTAGTTTATATTTCATCCCCTTAATTATCGTAATCTTTTAAGTTCAGGTCATGACCACTTAACTTTGGAATGTTTTGGATTTTAGAACGAGTAATATTTGACTGATTTTGGAATGTTTCCATGACCGTGGCTCGTGGGGGAGAGAGAGAGAGAGAGGAACCAGTTTCCGGGAAACAGAAGAGCGGTCAAAGTCAAAGATGCTGACCTGAACGTAGACTCGTCGTTGGACGTAACGCGAGGGGCAAAGCAGTCATCTTTGACTGCTACGGACCCACCACGTACGTAGGCTTTTTTGGGTCAACGGTGACGGCTTAGCAGTGGACCCCGTCAAAGGAGTGACTCGTCCAGTCAATCTACGTAGTAATCTTTGTCGCATGCATGGATTTATGTCGGGCTTTTGGCCTTTGTTACGTGGGAGGAGGTTGGTACATCGACTGGTTATGAGATGGGGCTTTCAATTAATTCATATTGATGAGGCTATTGAAAGGTGAAGAATTATTTTTTTATTTTTTAATTCACTAGAAAATAAAATTATTTTATACTAATTAGTTGATAAGATAAACCTCAGAAATAGAAGATATATTAAGTTTTCTTAACGGGTTTTAATAATCGTGTTTGTGTCCTCTAATGGGTTTAGTGAAAAATAATTAAATTTCTTTTAAATGGGTTTTATAATTATTTAAGTTTGTATCATTTTAGCTTAGTTTATTTCCATTCATTTACTTGGAATTTTTATTTTTTAGCATTTTAGGGACAACAATGATATTTTCTATTTTTTTCAAAATCAATATAAACCCCAAAAAACTACTTTGATTAAAATTAAATAGTCAGTTTGACCTTGCATCACAGTATCACTTATCAGGTATAGGCAGCATTAGCGGTCCAGAGTCTTCAAAGTAGTGACAGGTTTGGTTGGTTGTTACTACTTGGTCTCAGTACCTCAACAGATTTTCAAGTGGCAATTTGATTGAGTTTTGGAGTGAAAATTTTCTAGTATTCACTTATGAAGTTTCATGCAATTCCTTAATGTGTTCTCTCTTGGGAAGATTCTTGTAGTCTCTTCTTTACTTTCGGATGAATTTTTGTACACTCTCAGTTAAAGGTGTCAATTTTACCCGATTATTTGATTACCCGATTACTCGGTGTAATCAGATGGATAAGGAATAAAATTATCTATTTCGATTATCTAATTACCCGATTACCCGCCTCTTAATCGAAACGGATATGGTTAATGGGTATTCCTTACTCGATTACCCGATTACCCAGATGGTAATTAGTAATTTTTTAAAATTTTATACCTTTATTTCTATCATACATACACTATTATGTGTGTTGTATATTTATTTGAGTTATTTTTAGATAAATTTAAGAATTTGGAAGTAATTTTTATATAATTTTTTTTGTATTTTTTTTATATTTATAAGGATTAAATAATTAAATTTATTATAATATTATTATCCATTTATTTACCCGATTACCCGTGGGTAATCTGGTAAATAAATTCAGGTAACAGAATAACTAAGTTTTATTCGGGCGAAACCGGTGACAAAATATGGGTAGAAAAGTAAAGGAATAACCCTTACCCATTTCGATTATTACCCGTTTACACCCCTGCTCTCAGTAATTATATATATTCATGTGAACAAATTTTATCTCAGTAATTTTTATATTAGAACATAATTAATCAAAATAGTACATCTTACGCTAATTATTTCCTAACCCAAGTGATTAAAACACATGCACTAATTAGAC
Source organism: Aristolochia fimbriata (assembly GCA_019845555.1). Classification (NCBI taxonomy): domain Eukaryota; kingdom Viridiplantae; phylum Streptophyta; class Magnoliopsida; order Piperales; family Aristolochiaceae; genus Aristolochia; species Aristolochia fimbriata. The sequence continues at coordinate 31,498,194 of CM034080.1, forward strand.
TAATTAGGCTAATTATGAAAACAAGAGGGAGTGATCAATCTCAATTCTGTTACCCCCTTGACGCAAGGAATTGACTGGCCAGTGGGATGGCACGGTCCAAGATTTGGGATTTGACTTATTGATTATTAAAGAGATCACACATAATTAATATCCCTACTTAATCGCGTAATTGAATAGATTATGCTAATCAGATCATGTTTATATATGGCATGCCAGATTTGACATTATTGTGGTAAAATAGCTAGGTTATCATCTTAAAGAAAAGTGCACTCTACTTGTCTTTGGGAGCAAGTAATTGCATCATTAACTAATGTCGTTTTCAACATTTTTTAATTAGGTCGTAATCTAGTTTAAATGGAGAGATGAGAAAAAAGAGTATGAACTTAATTAAGTCGATTGGATCATGTCTTCTTCATTCTTATTTTTTCCATTTAAATTATTTAAAATAATTATTTTTTAAAAATATTATCGCTTACTTTTTTACCATTGAACATATTCATATTAATATTTATAAGATTTATTATTTTCATCAAAAGTTAATAGTAATACTAAATCTAAAATATTACGACATAATTCTAAATGTAACATATTAATTGCAATTTTACTTTGGATAACTTTCCAAAAGAGTGATGAATCGGATTGGTGTGGGACCCACCATCTTTTTTTTTTCTTTTTTTTAGACGAATATTCCTTTTTCTTTTGTTGGGATTAGGTTGGCAGTGGTCAGACGATCGAACGGCTGAAAATCTTCTGACGCGCTTAGATCAGAGTCGAGAAGGCCCCACCGGCTTCTGACGTAAGCGGTGACAATTGACCACTCGCGAGCCGCGAGGATCTAAAAATAAGGCGCCGAACCCGATAAGATCGTCTGGTTTTCTTGGGTCCAACGGCCGATACGACGATAACACAAGAAAGTCAAACTTTGACTTTGAATTTTAGGTAATTAATAATAATAATTTAAAAAAAAAATAATTGCTTTAAAAGAAATTCAGAAAAAAAGGCTACCGGAACTAGGTCTGACTTTTAATAGATTTCGTCTCCAATCACGCATTAACGCCTACTGACCTGCTTTTACTCTTAGAAAAATATTGAGTAGGACTTATCTTATCAGATACCAAAATATACTTTAATGCATATTTAAATGTTACATTAAATTATTAATAATTAATAATACCTTACTGGCTTTGTGTCAAGTGACACCAACCCCTCCTTTTGTCACCCGTCGCACCCTCTTTCACACACGTTTAAGAGAACTTAAGTATGCAATTATTGGGATTATTCACAAATTTATTGTTCTAATGTTGTTTGAGAGCTCTTTATGAAATCTGAATAAGATTGAATAAGGTAAAATATATGCAAGGTCGGTTCACCAAACTTTTCTTTATTTTCAATTTTTATTTTATTTGATTTGGAAATAGGAAAAAAGAGTGAAATAATATAAAAAACAATTTGTATGATATTAAGAGAAAATTGTGAACCTCCCAAAAGCTTCAAGAGGGGGTAGAATGGGAAAAATATACACCCATTTCTACTATCTATACCAATGTTTTAAAAACCGAACCGGATCGACCGGTCCAACTTCGGTTCTTATTGACTCTGCCCGGTTCACTATAATTATCATTAATTTTTTCTTTTTACTTATAGAAATATAACATATTTATAAAGTATAGCCTGACCAGGTTCGACCATAACCGAACACATGACCGGTTCGATTTTTAAAACATTGATCTATACTCCATTTTTCTCATAGATATATAATGTATAAAAATCGGAAGATAATTAGGAATTCCAAAAAAACTATATGAGAAATTGAATAAAAATTGTATTATCTACAGTTGTACGTTATCCATGAAAATTGAAGGCCATGCCATCCCAACAATCAATTACGATGAATCATTTAAGCATGCCAACAACAAAAGCATATATCTCTTTTCTTTTGTGACAATTCAGGTGACATGTGCACGTCCCCTTCCTTTTGACATAACGTGCCTCTGGACTTTGGAAAAGCCCTCCACATGCATTGGCCTCTTTAGATCAAAAGATAAATTTTTTTCCTGCTTTATCTCACCTCAAAAGTCATAATACCCTTTTCAAATTCAAACTTGCCCTTCACTGATTTCTGCCTCGTAAAGCAAAAACACTCATCATCACCAATGCAAGAGAAAAATTAAAACAAAAAACTATTTTTAAATATGGAGTTTTCATTAAGTATAACCAATCAAATTAGAGTATCGTGTTAATTCTAGACAATCCTTGTCAATATTTTAAATGAATTCTTAATAATTCCCCTTATCCTCTTTCTACCACCTATTACAACCTTTCAGTAAAACATTAAATATATTAAAATAAAATTAATGGAAAATTGAGAGTAATAAAAAGGAAAAATAACATTTTCAGTGGAATTTATAAGGGAGACTTTGAAGTTTCCAATTTCATATCATCTGAAAATGAGAATAAAATGAAAAATAAAATGAATTTCCTTTTTTTTTTTTTTTTCTCTCTTCCCTTGTGGCCTTCTTTTTCACTTGCAAAGAATAAAAACAGCCATAGGAAGGAACTCTACATCCATATTCAACATTTCAACACTAACCACCATACCACGAACAAAATAATGAGACACATAGACTCTATTTCACATTCATACAGTGAGACCACCAAATCGGTGAGACTCAGGCGAGACGCGCACGATCGGACCCGGATCACCTCCGGGTGATGGACTGAAAGCCCTTGGCTAGACCGTGGGCCGTGGGGCTGAACCCCAGGCAACCCAGCAAACCTTGCCTGTAAGGCAAGAACGTTTTTCTCCTCATTTCCTCCGAAACCGCCCGGTTCGCAGTGTAGTGGAGCTCGTGGGCCGAGGCCCGGCCTTTCCTCATCGAACCGGAGCTGTCCGTGGACCGGAAGCTGGAGTTCTTGACATCGTCGGCGGCGGCTTTCGTCTTGGCGTGGGCGAGGAGGGAGTACTTCCTGAGCGGGTCCTTGCCTCCGGAAGCCCTTCCCTCGGAAGCGCTTCTGAAGAGCAAAAAGTCTTTGATGCTCCACTTCTTGCTGCCAGACTTGGGGGCGGCGGAAGGCGGCGCGGGAGGTTTCGCCGCCGCTTTCCCGGCTTGGTGGGGTTCTTCGAACGCGAAATCGGAGACGCGGTAAGGCGAGAGCGACCTGGCGGCGCGGCGGGTGGAAGATCCCTGGCTCGACGGACCGGCTCTCTCGCGTCCCCGCTCCCTCTCGCCGCCTCCGCCTTTCCTCGGTTCGGCCTCGGCCGCGGCGGCGGCGGCGAAGGGGTCCCCGCCCTTCTTCTGACGCGGGGAGAAGGCCTCCCTGAACATCCTTCTGGGAGATTTGGGCGATTTCGGGGAGGGAAGCTCCTCCGCCTGCATCATCCGCGACGGGGGCTTCAGCGGCCGTATTTTCCCCTGTTCGAACAGCTCCTCCGCTGCGGTGATGTAGGAGGGATCCAACTGACCGCTGAAATCGAAAGCGAAGTCATCTCCCTCCTCCGCCTCCTCCCCGGCGCGTTCTCCGGAACCCCCCTTCGGCGTCCCGGGCTTCTCCTCCCAATCGAAAGGGATCGCGGCGGAAGAGGCGGTGCGCCCCTTGGACAACGCCCTGAACTCCTCGTAGATCGCGGAGGCCCGGGAAGGACTGGTGGGCGCGCTGAAGTAGTAGTCCCCGAAACGCTTCGGGCTCGACGGCGCGCTCATGTACGGCGACGAGCAGGTGCTGTCGAAATTGAACTCGGCTGCGGTGGCAGGGGCCATCGGAACAACCACTTCCATCCGGGGTCGATCTCCGGCTAATCCACCTGTCCTTTCCTTTTTTTTCTTCGTTTCTCTTCCTCTGTTATTCCCTTGTGGCGGTTCGGCGTGAGCAGGGTCGAAGTCCCCCAGGGACTTTTTTATAGGGTAGAAGAAGGAAGCAGGGGAGAAGGAGCAGAAGATTGACCGGGGAGCAAGAGAGAGCCGCCGTGTTATACCGTAGTGGCAATTTTCGTAAATTAATTTTCCTTGGAAAAAAAAAAAAACTCGGCGCCTTCGTGTGTTGTCGCATTTCTGTCCTTTAGCGATTTTTTATAGGGAAAGTTGTTAGAACTTTGGGATGAGGGAGACTGGGAGAGGAGAGGCCTCTCTCAGTCCGGAAGGAAAAGCCCGGAAACGGGATTCCGTGGGAAAAGATAAAAAAACTAGTGCGGAATCCGAATCTGTCTACCTTTTATGGAAAGTTCTTTCGTGAGACGCACATAAGACACTTTTTTTTTTTTTTTTTTTTTTTTTTTTTTCGAGTCATAATGCATGGTGAGATTAGGCAATATGTGACAACATTTTGAGATCCTCGTTTTTAGAAACAATTAATAAAAAGTAATTAACACGTGTGTAAGGTAGGTACTTGTAATTTTTGTACTTCCTTAAGTAGAGATGATTTTTCTCACGACTCACCACTATTATTTAGATGTGTATTATTAAAGATAGTTAAGAGTTAGGAATCTTTGATGTTGATCTTAAACAAGGAAGAGGTTTACTTAAAGCTTACGAGCAATCTCAAGCATGTGGGAGATAACAAGAAAACTTTCATTGAAATTAAGTAATGTTGCAATAACACGCTTTATTAGTGCAAATGCTGAAAAAAGTTTATTGCCACATTGTTGCAGGTATTGTCAGTAACTTTTCACGGTTACAACAAAGAATGGGGGGGTATTTAGTGGCTTTGTAGTCCGATTTGGAAGGGGTCTCACCATAATCCTGTCTCATCGTACCAGGTCCGATGAGTTTCCGGGACGGCGGAATCACAATTCGGTGGTTCACGAAACCATGGCGAGCCAAAAACGGCCGCGAAGAAAACTCATTCCAGAAAAAGACGAACACGCGGCCCCACCCAAACGCAGCCGTCGGTCGCCCTTGTCACGTTGTTATATTTCTTCATCCATTCCTCTATATAAAACTAAGATCCGATTTAAGTATTGAGATTGGGAGGGCATAAATGTAGGCGCTCGTGTATTTCATGCTACTAATTAATAATAATACTAGGAAGAAGGAGCCCTCCTTCCTCCTTCTCCCCTGTACTTGAACTTTCTTTCTTTCTTTTTGTATTGGATAACATTAGTTTATACGATGATTATCCAAATCATGTCTTATATATATATTTGTAACTATTGAACCGTATACATTAATATACTTTATGCTAAATTCAATTATGTTGATTTTTTCTAAAATCGAGTTAGAACCTAGGTCCAAATGAAGGACCTTATGATAACACCCGTATGAATGAATGGATGACTCTAATTGTTATGTCACAATGGGACCGCCCCCAAGATAGTACTAATTGATGTGATTCTTGGATTATTGTATTTTTTTTTTTTTTTTTTTTTTTTTTTTCCAAAGTGACAAGTGGAGTGGGGGGAAGTTGAATGCTGTACAATATCTTAGACTCGGGGATGCCACCCTCTTGCGTAATTCAATCTTTCTAGATATTCAAAAATTGACAATTTTGACTTTTATTAAATATGACGAATTTGTAGACTATGTGATCTGTATACAAGATTACAGCTATTTCTCCAGCAGCTTCAGCACGTTTTCCCTGAATATCATTATTTGTTTAAAACAAACTGATATTAAAAAAAACTACAATAAAACAGCTATTCATATTCTATTGTTTTGGTTGAATTGCCAATACCCATTTTCGGTATTTGTTTTATTGTTATAGACTTTATGATAACTTCATAAAAATATATGAAAAATACAGATATATACGATGCAAGATATCTATTATTATTATTTTTTTTTTCATAAAATAAGGGGGCACAATAATAAATTAAATCCCGAATGTCAACTTTCTCCTAAAAATAATAAAAATCACTAGGTGTTGTATTTTATTACTAATTAAAGCTTTTTTTTTTTTTTTTTTTTTTTTGAAGGATGATAATGATATTTTAGTATATGTATTGCGGTATTTATATTTTAACATAGGATGATAGTTTTGTCCACATGGCTATCAATGATTTGAAGATGCAACAGTTTACTAGTGCAGTCGCTGCCAAAGATTTCATCCTCCACATTTGGAGATAATGTGTCACAAACTTGTTCATCCATCCCACGTGCCAATGCTGCCGACACTCTCACAATCCACATTAGAAGTCTTGTAAGTTGAAACATACCACGCAAGACACAACAATGACATAATAATGTAGAAATGTCTTTGTACGTGAATTAATAGTCTTTATTATCATACATAATTTTTCTACACGTAGACTTGACTAATGATATTATTTTGGCCTACATTGCTTCATTTTCGGTTTATTCCTTAAAAACATTATTGAAGTGGATTAGGGCCAATGTTTTGAAAACCACACCGGCCATAGAACCAATTAGACCGGGTTGGACCAGTGGTTCAACCATTGAATATTATATTTATTTAAGATTTTGTCCTCAGCAAATGGATGGGGCCATCCAAAGTTGTGAGATGGCTGGACCCACAAAACTGAATTTGGAGAGAAGGGGTCTTTTAAAGTTCAGGATCCAAACCATGTGAGTAATTAAAGTTTTGTAGGCGGAGTTTATGGATTTATATCTGTATTTGGTAAAGCTTGACTGTCACATACTTGAATTGTTCATTGTCTTTGCACAAGGGGTCTTGGGTGTGTGAATGCCATAAATTTGGTGGGTACCTGCTTATGTCTAAGGTGTTTTCATGATTTTAACTATCATTATTTTTTTTTAAAAATTTAATATTTATTACTTTATCTGAATTCAAATATCAACTTTAAGAAAGGAAATTGTAAAGAAACTGTTTTTAACCAAATTAGTGAATTACTTGTTGGAATAATTTATTTTTGGGTCAAGAGTATTGAGGCTTTTGAACAAGTTGAGGTTCTATGATGGTTTAGTAAGGCAGGGGGGTGTCCAAGACAATTTGTTGGGTAAGGTGGGATGGGCATTTGGGTTGGGTTGGGTTTGTTGATAACCCAATACGACCTAACTCGAAAAATTATGGGTTTAGATTTCCAAATCCAACCCGCAGGTTAGGTTTTGGTTTGAATTTTCAAACTCGACCCACGCTCGAGTTTTGAATTTTACCAAGTTATCAAAATGGGGGTCAGGTTTGAGTTAGTAAAAGAGGGATTCAGGTTAGGTTCGGGTTTAGGTTTTAAAACCTGTTCAAGTTTTTTGTGAGTTCGGGTTTCAGGTTTTATAAGTTTGGTTGGGTTCGGGTTTGTAAAAGAAGGATTCAGGTTAAGGTTGGGTTTATGTTTTAAAACCCGTTTGGGTTTTGGGTTTTATAAATCGAGTTGGGTTTGGGTTTTTCAAATTTTCAAAAACCCGACCCATGCCTACCCTAGGCGTCCAACTGGTTCATGGTATGGTTCAAAAACCGGACCCATGCCTCCCTTTTTCTTAGCTAGGCTTGCTCTCTTGCTTGGCGTGGGTACTGAGTCGTGCATTTCTCTGGTCTAGGTTGCCATTTAATCGGGCTGGGCTCTTCTTAATCTCTTGTCTGCTGCATTCGCCCACTTCTGGGCTGGACTCAGTTTCTTAACTGGCCCTTGATGGTCTCATTGCATAGTTTTACATCCAATCCTCTAGAATGGGCTTCGGCTAGGCTCACCTCATTTTAGTCTGGTATGGTATCCTATCAATCTCACGTAGTTAGGTTGGCTCACCTCTCGGCCTGCTCTGGGCTCGTATCTTTGTTTGGGCAGGAGTCACTTTCTTTTCCTGTATGGACTGGGCTCTTACTCTGCTTTAGACCAATAAATGATGGGTCCTTTTGTTTTCGTGGCTGGGCTTTATTATCACTATTGGGCCGTGCACTCTCTGTCTGAGATGGGCTCGTCCTTTTCTGAACTGCCTATAAGTGCTCTCTCTCTCTCTCTCTTTGTTTCTTTTGATTTTTTGCGCTTTTCCCCTTCTTTCGTCGTTCTCTATTCTGGTTTCCTCCATAAATTTGAAGACACTTTGTCCAGCTACGAGTCTTCTGTCGGTCCGGAGGATGTCTCCGGGGAGAAGAGGAGTCTGTAGGAGGTTGGACTGACGCTCCGACGCCGAAGAGTGGATACTCGGGGTCTCATGGACCCAACCACTCTGTAATGACGGCCCATGAATTCTTTGTCAACGGTCACCCAGTGTCGTCCATTCATTTGAGAAGCTCGTCCCCTCCAGACGTCGTTTCCACTCGGCCCATCGAAGCTTCAAGTCGAAGTTTTCTGTGTGTGCGGCACTGGTACTGCTCTATTCCGGCGTCTCTTCTTTCTTGTTTCAAATCGTTGCTGCAGATCTCTCCTTTCTCTGTGATACAATTACAGAATCCGATGTCTTAATGTCTTTTTATGCGTTCAGGACTATTATTCTGCGGATGAATTAAAAGCAGGAGATCATCTTCCCGCGATCTCGCCTTTTGTAGAGATCTGAAATGAATTAGGGCTTTGCGCCTTTCCATCTGGTGAATTTGGCGGAAAACTTGCGGGATTTTTCAGCTGGTGGGCGATGGAGTGGGTTACGGTCCAGCATTTGGACCTTCGGCATGTGGATCGGGGCGTTAAACCTTTACAACCTCATGCTGCTACGTTTCATCCCAATCAGGCGCTTATAGCTACGGCCATTGGGAACTACTTGATTGGTAATGCTTTTTACGTTTAATGCTTTGCACTTTTTTCCAGCAATTTTCCTTTGTCACGGTTTAAGACTTCCTTTAGGCGCTTTTACTTTTTGTTTTCTTTTTAGCAGAAATGGTTGAGCTTGAATTATGTAAAATTGGGATTAGTTTCAGAAGATGCTACGAAATTTTCATATATAAAATTTTCTTATTCAAACTTTTGTCCGTATCATGATAAACAGAATCAAATTTGTGTGGCTTAATTTGTGAGTCTCGTATTTACTCCATGTGTTCATTCAGTATTGTAAGTTTTGTTCATTATATTTTTTTGTATTCTTTTAAGACATAGGGCATTCTTGTGATTATGCGAGGACATGATGAAGGTGAATGTCAAATGGTAACTATTATTAATCACTGAAATGAAATCATTAAACACAAATGAAAAGAAAAATTACTATTGTTAAGAAATATACTATCGTAGTTGAAAGAAAACAAAGGCCAGAAATGCTTGGGGGGTATGTCTGAACTGCTTTTGATATGAACCTGTAAAATGTTTCTTCTCAAGTGGTGTTAGACTGGTATTCAGAGGCTACATCATCTAGAACAACTTATCTGTGTAAATACAATAAGATTATGTTGTTAGCCTGAGAGTGGTGAAATTGAGCTACTTGGTCATCGTCATATTTCTCCACGGGAGGGATTCTGGCCAATTTAGTGAGACTGCTCTAATAAGAAGAAATTGTTGGTCAAACTTCCAGCCATGTGCATTGGTACCTTCTGCCCAGCAAATGATTGTTAGTATTCTTCTGTGATTATCGGCAAGAAGAAATTACTTTAGCACATTTGCAATATTCCAGGGACTCTAGCGGTCATACCATCTGTGATTTAACTAGCCCATAGAAGGAGAGTTCGGTTGTTCCCTCTAGGGGCAACCATATTAGAAATCTAATACATATTTGGGACTCCCAAATCTGATACATATCGGCTGATCAGTGATGTAGATGAAATGGTTACAGACTGATATGGGTGATGCGCTTCCTATGGATCTCAGGAAATAGCTCTTTAGCATGTTTTCTGGAATTTGCAGGTTCCATATTCCCTGTTGGTCTATGGTGGTATTTCTTCTCATTGTTTTTGTTCTCTTGTCATTCAAAAGATAAAATTGTCGATATTCTCATTGAAATTTTACACCCATGGACTTCCATTTAATATGGTTTAGTTTCTTTCTTGACAGAATTTGATGCGTTTACTGGATGCAAGATTGCCTCAATAAATATTGGTGCACCAGTTGTTCGTATGGCATACAGTCCTACCAGTGGGCATGCTGTGATTGCTGTTCTTGAAGTTCGTTCCTCTTATTTGGCTTTCTCAAGTTTGAAATATCTTCACATTGTTGTTCTCAACCATGATGAGTGTATTATAGTACTCTGTTTTTTGGTTTCGTTCTTCTTTTTCTGAATGGTATAAATGAAAATTTCCATGCTCATTTTTCATATTGAAATATTTTCTTTTTAAACAATATATATATATATATATATTTATATATTTATAACTTTTAGGGTCTTGGGCATTAGCTCAATGGTCCCATGGGAGTTATTGCCTCGGGAGGTCTTGGGTTCGGGTCTCCACAGTAGCATTGGGAGTAAAACTTGTAATTGGGAGTAAAATGTATTCACCTTCCTCAAAAAAATATATTTATAACTTTATTTTTCTGAAACTAATGGTTACTTGTTTTTTGACAAAAAAAGAATTGTGATTTTTAATGATCCTTGCTTAAAAAGGGGAAGCGCAATAGTGCTAGCACATAATTGGTACTATCAGTTGTTGACAAATAACTCAAGTAAAATATGATTTTCTGAAGGACCAATTGGGTTGTTATTAGAAAACTAAAACATGGGGTAAAAGGCACACGGGAAAAAGGTACACTGAGAAAAGGCATAAGGATATATTCTGCCCCTTCTTTTCACTTACTTTCCGTAGCATTGACTGCTTCCTTATGTTTTTGCATGTGGTGCTTTTTGGATTGTTTCTGGAGTCTCGTTCACATTCTCTGGATTCTATCCCCTTCTACTTTTCTATTGGCCTAGAGTTTGGTTGTTCTAGTTCATGTTTTTTCTTGTATTCGTTTTCTTTCCATAGTTTTTGTGGCCTTCTCATGCTCTCATGTGGGCCTAATTCCTTGAATCAGTAAAACATGTATTTCCTTGCTAGATGATTCTGGATTATTTACAAATCTTTCCCTCCCCTTTACTGTTCAGGATTGCACAATTCGGTCCTGTGACTTTGACACCGAGCAGACTTCTGTCTTACATTCTCCTGAAAAGAGAACAGATCAAATTTCTTCTGAAACAGAAGTTCATCTTGCTTTAACTCCTCTGCAGCCTGTTGTCTTTTTTGGTTTTCACCGGCGAATGAGTGTGACAGGTTTGGTTTTGTCTACTTTTGTGCTAATGATTCCTTCTGTCCATCTTATGTGGGCTAATTAACTGTTTGGACTTTGTGAAGTTGTTGGAACTATTGAAGGTGGAAGAGCGCCAACAAAAATAAAAACAGATCTGAAAAAGCCAGTTGTTAATCTTGCTTGCCATCCTCGTCTCCCTGTCCTGGTAACCTCAAAATGCTTAGTGTTTCTCTCTCTCTCTTTCTCTCTCTCTCTTTCTCTCTTTGCTTTATCATAAATGATTCCATTAGCTTTGGTTCGTTGTTGTCAGAAGTTGAAATATGTAACGAGTTTTTGCTTTTCTCCAGTATGTTGCTTATGCCGATGGTTTAGTCCGCGCATACAATATTCAGACATATGCTGTACTTTATACTCTACAACGTAAGGCAACCATTACCTTTCTGTTTTTTTGTTACTATTCTCTCCTCTCTCTGTGTGTGGAAGAAGGGGGGGGGGGGGGGGGGGGATCTATTCTACAGTCTAATATATGCTGTAATTCAGGCACAAAGTATCTGACGGTCATCAACTTTATATTGATTTTTCTGATAAAAGAGTGCTCATGTTTATCTCATGAGTCCATGTGTAGGCATGCTTTTGTGCTCCATTATTTGTTGATCAAACCTAGGTTCTGATGCAGTTTCATGTGGTCACATGCAAGCAGTGAACATTAATAGTGTTGTTTGCGGCCCAATTATTGTTGCAGGGTTGCTTTATCTCTTTTTGAAATAGTGGTAGAAAAATATTTTATTGTGAAAATGTGATTGATGTGTATCTTTGTCCTAATATTTATTGATGCAGTTGATCCTACAATTAAACTCATCGGTGTTGGAGCCTTTTGTTTTCATCCGACACTAGAGTGGATCTTTATTGGTGATAGACGTGGTGCATTGATAGCATGGGATGTATCCACTGAGAGACCAAATATGATCGGAATGTAAGTTTATCGCTATGTTTATGTTTCTGGGTATTTATTCTGGTTAAGAATCTCTAGCAGCTCCACTGAAGGATGACAACCCTGCCAAAAGAAATCACTATTTTCTGGCTACAAATGAGTAGCTTTTACTGAATTTTATTTTTTTTTTTTTTGTGAAAATTCATCAAGTAACATACTGTTTTTCACAATTGAGGTCTAAGTCATGCTATTAAGAAAAAACTAGCTTGCCACAAATGGAGCCACAATATGACTTCTTGACCTGGCCTCCTAGAAGCTTTAATAACCTCTAGCTTTTCTTGGGAAAAAATAACCTTGAGCTCTACTGTTGTCAAGGGTTGATAACTTTGCTAAATATTAGCAAATATATATCCATTTACTCATTTTCGACCAAATCCCATCTTCTCCATCACATCATCTGATAGGCCTTTTCTAGGAATAACTGTCTTTAAAGTTTTTAGTGAACTAATTCACATGCCAAGAGGATGGAGTCAGAAAACCTGCCTACCTTTAAAATAAGAAGCAAACAGTTACAAATTACTACAACTCCCAAAATGTCATAAAAAATTTCTGTTACTATTGGTGTTTTTCACATTCTTTTGTTCATTGTGATGGCATATCTTATCATTACTGTTCAACTTTTCAATTTCAAATTCAGCACACAGGTTGGTTCACATGCAATTACACACATATCTTGGCTTCCTATGCTTCGGGTTGTTGTTACACTTTCTAAGGATGGAACTCTTCAAGTGTGGAAAACTCGTGTGACTAATCCGAATAAACACCCTATGCAAGCAAATTTCTTTGAGCCTGCTGGTAAGTTGTATTCCTTTCTTTTTGGTGAATTACTTATCCCTTACCCTCTTTCTCTCACTCACTCTTTTTCTCTCCCCTTGTTTTGTTAGAGGGATACGCATGACATAATAGTTTACATATACATTCTGCCTTACCTGTAGCATCCTTTCTAACATATTTGTGGTGTTTTTTCTTTTCATTGTTGTATGCAACTCTCTATCTGCATTTTTTTTTTTGAGAAAATTGCTTTGCTTTATTGATGAAATAAAATTCACCTTACAAAAGGAGGAGACACGCTAACCTCAAGTGAGGGTATAGGTGTACCCCTTCTCTAGCTAGAGAATCAGCCAAGGAGTTGGCTTCCCTAGGAATACAAGACCACTCACATGAATAAATGACAAATGAAAATCTCTCTAAACAAAAATCTCCAAGGAGGGGCTGATATCTGTCTACTAGGGGTGGGCATTGGGGTCGGGTTTTCTGGGTAGCCCGACCTGACCCAAAAAACCCGGGTTTGGATTCCCAAATCCAACACGCTGGTCGGGTTCGGGTTTGGGAATCCAAACCCGATTTTGGGTCGGGTTGGGTTGGGTTCGGGTTTACCCAAACCCGACCTGCAGGTTTTTATTTTTAATTTTTTTGTATATTTTTTCTTGATTTATTTTTAAAAAATGTATAAAAAATTCGGATTTTCAGGTCGGGTTCGGGTTTGGCCAAAACCCGTCGGGTTTTGGTCAGGTCAGGTCGGGTCGGGTTCGGGTTCGGGTTCGGGTTTTAAAACCCATGCGAGTTCTTCACGGTTCGGGTTTTCAGAAACCTGACCCAAACCTGACCCGTGCCCACCCCTACTGTCTACACCACCTATGACATTGCTAGAGTCTCCCTTTACAATCAAATCCCTACTAAAGTGTCCCTGAAAGCATCTTAGGGCATGAAGAACACCATTGATCTCAGCGACTTTAGAGCCCTCTTCTCCTAGAGGGCCTGCAAAAGTAAGGAGGATTTCTCCTTCCGGATCTCAAAAAGCCCCTCGAACCCGGCTGGTCCAGGATTGCCAAGGGAGGAACCATCATAATTCACCTTGATTTTCCCCCTCAGTGGAGGAATCCAGTGCATTGGTACTGTAGGTAGTGTGGCAGATGGAGAGGATGCTATGGTGTGCCAAGCTGCTCGAACTTGGAGCTGTCTAAATCCCCTAACTGCCTGTGAACTATCAGCCATTGCAACACTTTACTCTGAACTGATGTAGCTACTTCCGTCCATTGTGAGGAGTTGTTTTGGAAGACCATTTTATTTCTCTCTTCCCATATAGACCATGGGAGAAAGGCTGTAAGAGATTTCCATAGTTTCCTTCCTACTATGGACAGATGGGGGGGGGGAGGGGTAATGCTAAGAACTTCCGCCAATGAGCTTGGGATTCCCCATGAGAAGCCGAAGAGATCAACATACCAAGACCACCCCTCCCATGAGTAAGGACAGTGAATAATAAGGTGATTGATTGATTCCACCTCAGAATCACATAAAGGGCAATTGGAAGATGGAATTGGAACTCTTCCCACTAGAATGTAAACTATATTTGTCTTGTTAAGGTTTGATTTTTTCTTGGTCATGTTTTCTAAATATCAATGACTGTGATTGACTTTCATATATTTTAATAAAAACAAAGTATTTTCCTCAAAAAAAAAAAAAAAAAAAAAGAGGAGGCTGACTAATTAGTTTTTATCTATCTTGTTTTGGATTTGGTTTTTGCAGCTATTGAATCACTAGATATCACCGACATATTATCTGCGCAGGGTGGAGAGGCTGTTTATCCCTTACCAAAGATAAAGGGTTTTGTAGCTCACCCAAAACTAAATTTAGCTGCTTTCATATTTGCAGTTAAGTGTGAGAAGCATTTCTGATGTGGAGTTCAATTGATATTGTATTTTGTTTGTAAGTGTGAAAGTTGCTTGGTCGTAGCATGGGAGTAATTTTGTATCTTTTAGCAGAACTTGAGTGCAGAAAGATCAAAAGATAGAGCTGCATATACTAGGGAAGGAAGGAAACAACTATTCACTGTTCTGCAAAGTGCGAGAGGATCCACAGGTGATGTGATTGATCATGAAATCTCATATAATAGTGGTTATATCAGCATGTTACTAATGTGCGTTAATTCTAATTTATGTTGCTTGGTTATTTTTTATTGATGAGGTTCTGTTGTGGGCAATTTTTTATTTGGAAAGAACCTCTATTATGCGAATCTTGTTATGTATATGGGAGCGTACAGGTTTAAACTAAATGTTTCTTTGGAATGCGTGCTGTGTTTTCTCCCTAAAAATTCCATGTCATTTATCCTCTTCTATATGCTAATTCCAACGACAGATTGTAACTACCGTTCTTTAGTCGTATAGTCTAATTCGGCAATGTTTCCTGCAGCCTCTGTTTTGAAGGAAAAGCTTTCAGCTTTAGGTTCATCTGGTGTCCTAGCTGACCATGAACTCCAAACGAAACTGCAAGAACATCACTTGAAGGGGTGAGTTTGTTTATAGGTGTTTGCTCACACTTTTTATGAGATCGTGATGCAGAGCAGTACTTCCTAAAATTTGTTGTTGACTTTCTGTTTTACTGTTATTGTATTTTTACCTTTTGAGAATCATGAAAAATGTATTGAAAATTTTGGGAACTAGGAAACTCCTAGAGGTAGCATGATCCTTTATCAATCTGGATGGGGGAGGGGGTTGAATCAATGTATACATCTGCATTTTATTAACTATATAAGGTTTACCCTTCATTTCCAGTAACACCTACTTGGTTGATTGTGGGGATGGTTACACTTGAGGTGCTTTTGTAGGTCAGACGAATACATAGTTTAGGAAAAGAGGAGTGAAGCTGTCTTCAATTGTTACATAGTTTAGGAAGAGAGTAGGAGTGAGGCTGGTGATCAATTATTACATACATAGTTTAGGAAGAGAGTAGGAGTGAGGCTGGCGATCAATTATTACAGTTCAGGGAGGGAGTAGGAGTTTGGCTGGACA
Source organism: Aristolochia fimbriata (assembly GCA_019845555.1). Lineage (NCBI taxonomy): Eukaryota > Viridiplantae > Streptophyta > Magnoliopsida > Piperales > Aristolochiaceae > Aristolochia > Aristolochia fimbriata. The sequence continues at coordinate 31,513,957 of CM034080.1, forward strand.
TCAAATTTTACATAGTTTAGGAAGAGAGTAGGAGTGAGGCTGGTCATCAATTGTTTCACGGTTTTGGAAGAGAGTAGGAGTGAGGCTGATCACCAATTGGATCATAGTTTAGGAAGAGAGTGGGGGTGAGGATGGTCACCAATTGTTACATAGTTTAGGAAGAGAGTGGGAGTGAGGCTGGTTTAGGAAGAGAGTAGGAGTGAAGCTGGTTGTTGATTGCATGCTAAAGCTAGTTTGTACTCCCTATGATATTCGTATTGCGGGCTCCATGAGGTGACCATATTATTGTTTCCTCCATCAGAGTTTGTTGGCTCTACAAGGTGAAACCTAGTTGTTATCTGCTCCATTATGTGTCTATATTCACATCTCAAGCCCATTATTGGTCAGCCTGGATGTGATGGGGAGTGTTGGTTGGAAAAAATTTCACACATTGATAATTGTTAAGAAATTTTATTAGGAATGAGGTTGAGTAATAGGCCTCCTAAGTGGCTAGTTATTTTGGGTGAAACCGGGCTCATTCTTTTATATTGGTGTCTGTGGTGGTGGTGCTTGTGGGTCAAGACCTGGGTGTGATTCCCAGTTTATTTGTGTTGTTGGTACCATAAATGAGAGACACAATTACTGTTTCTCTTTTGGATTTTTGTGGCTCCATAAGTTGAGACCCAATTGCAGTTTGTTGTTACGTCCTAAGCTAGTATGTGTTAGGCTAGATGTGAGGGGAATATAAATATTAATTGGGGAAAGATTCACACTGAATATTCTTCATAAAAACTAATTAAAAGATTGAGGAATATGTGGTTTGTCATTTTGGAAAGAATCGGACCCGATCTCTACCATTGCTACCAAGTAGGTTATATTTGTGGGCTGAAGCTCAGTTTGTCTGTCAAGTTTATTTGTATTGTCAGATCAATAATGTGAGACCCAATTACTTTTTGTTCAATTGGGGGTTTGTGGGTTTTGGTAAGGTGAGATCCAATTGCTATAGGAGTTTCTGATCATGTCTCAGGCTTGTTATTTATATGCATGTTTGTGAAGAGGAGTCTTGAGTAGGAAAAATTCCACGCTAAAAAGTTCTAAAAGAATATTATTAAGTTATATCGTCGAGAAATAAGGCTCTAAGTGGCTAGTCATATGGGGACAAAAACCAGGGTCGACTTGATTTTTGTCATATAATGTTGATGGTTTTGGTGACCCACTCGAAGTTGCTTACTTTGTTTGGTAAAATTGGGCCTTGATATCTGGGGATTCTTGCTCGAGTCAAGGTGAAACTTTTTTGGGGTAATGTTATTATTCATGAGAGCTTCTTTTATTGTGTTTTCATTATTACTTGGAATTTTCTATGGAAAGACCTCTTCCTTTCCTTTTCTTCTATGGCTAGATGCTCACCTTTCTGTAAGATGAGCTCCATCTGGAGAGGGATCCATCCTCTAGTATGCAAGAGGGGAGAGGAAAACAATATCTCCTCTCTTTTCTTTTAGGAGAGTGTGCCAACTTCCCTTTTTCTCTTGCATGTGAGGGGAGGGACATTTTTGAACAAATATTATCTAAAACAAAAATTGTAGGTGGTTTCTTAATATGGTTGGTTCTTAACAGTGGCTGCTGATCCATAAGAATTGTGTCAAATAAAATTCGTGTTTTTTGAACAAATATTATCTAAAACAAAAATTATAGGTAGTTTCTTAATATGGTGGACTCATAACTGTGGGTGCTGATCCATAAGAATTATGTCAATAAAGCTCGTGTTAAATTGGCATGAAATTTTTTCCCCAACTATACTCTTGAGTTTCATTGGTTAAGTTCATAATGGACAAAAATTACCCATTGGTGATTATATGTAAAATGAGTTAGGCCTGTAATTTCTGCTTTGTTCCTTGGTTCCTTATGAATGGCTTGCTCTTTCATCCATTTGAATTCATGTTACTGGTGAAATGACTGTTTCTGATATTTCCTCTTGATTACTATGTTTCTGTTTTTATTTGACTTTGCATTCATATTCTGTGTTGATGATCTCATTTTCTACTGTCAACAGCCCAAGTCAACTAACTATATCTGATATTGCACGGAAGGCATTTCTTCACAGTGTACGTTTTCATTTTGCTGCTTGTTACCATCTTGTTTTTGTATTCTCCTTACTTTTAATGAAATTTATATTATAATATAGGACATGAAAACCTGATAGTAACCTTAATTATCACTATAGTTGGTTGATAGTTCTAAAGTAAGCTATTGAGAATGTCAAACTTGACACATAAGTTATTGAAACTGGGATTTTCTTGGAACTAGCTTATACTAAAGTGGAATCTTGTCATGAAGATAACTAAAGCTGTATAAATTGGAATTTTGTTCACAGCATTTCATGGAAGGGCATGCCAAAAGTGGTCCAATATCTCGAGTTCCTCTCATTACCATCTCGGATGGCAATCATCAACTGAGGGATTTTCCTGTTTGCCAGGTTTTTATAGTGCATCTAACTATTTATTATTTTGAACGTGTCATTTTCCTCCTATTTTGTTTAACCAAATCTGTGGCTCTGAATCCAGCCGTTTCATTTGGAGCTAAATTTTTTCAACAAAGAGAACCGAGTTCTTCATTATCCTGTCAGAGTATTTTATGTTGACGGAGTCAACCTTATGTCATATAATCTCTGCTCTGGGACAGATAACATTTACAAAAAACTTTATTCTGCGGTAATGATGAAACATTTGTTTGTCAAACTTTTTAATATCATACCATGACTGTAGCTTCTACATCTGAGTTGGTGCTAATGGAAATCTTTTTTTCATAGATCCCAGGTCATGTTGAGTTCCAGCCAAAACGGATGCTCTATAGTCCAAAGCAAAATCTTTTTCTTGTAGTTTTTGGATTTGGTCCCACTTACAATGAAATTGTCTTCTATCGGGAACAGACTGATGCTCAGTCTGTCAATAGCAAAGGAAGCACACTAAAAGGTTTTATTTGATTCTAAGGTCTTCATTTATTCGGAAACTTCACTATATAACCATCATTGAAGCACATTTGTGTCATGTAGGTCGAGATGCAGCATTTATCGGCCCAAGTGAAAATCAGTATGCCATTTTGGATGATGATAAGATAAGCTTATCATTGTTTATCTTGCCAGGGGCTTCAGCTCCACAAAAGGCTGCTGAAAATAATGGAGCTCTAGATGCAAACACATTTTCAGAGACCAATGTTGCTTCAGATCGGGGTCCTTTGGTCTTCACTTTTGAAACTGAAGTTGATCGTATATTTTCTTCTCCTCTAGGTGAATTGAGCGGCTTAATTTGTTGCACATGTGGAACAACTAATAGATGTTTAAATTGCCCTAGTTGAGAAATCAGTTAGTAATTCAGCAAAAAAATATTCTATTAGAATGACTGTTCAAACAAAATATTATTCTAATTTTTATGTTTTGTTAGTGTAGAGTCGACTATACTGTATGCTTGTCATGGAAACCATATTGGATTGGTGAAGCTGGTTCAAGGATATCGTCTTTCAACAGAGGATGGTCAAAATTTATCTACCAAAACTGAGGGGAAAAAGTCACTCAAGCTGAAAGTGAATGAAGTAGTTCTTCAGGTAGACACTTCATATTTATACTGAAATTATTGTCCAAGTGAAGTATGTGTATGGACTAAAATTTTCTGAATATAGGTTTTTATGACAGTCATAGTTGAAAAATAAGTTTATATTGAATAAAAATAAAAAGATGTCCTGTTCTTGCTATTAGTTGTTGCCTTTTGCTTCTCTCAGGTAGCATGATAATTAGGACTAGAGTATTTTGTCAAAAGATCAGTCTGTCAATAAAGGAATATTGTGCTTTCCATATAATATTAGAGAATTTTATGTGGCCAAATCTTAACGTTTTAGTTTCATATAAAACAACATGTGCAGGTTCACTGGCAAGAGACCTTAAGAGGTTATGTTGCAGGAATTTTGACTAGTCACCGGGTGATGATTGCTTCAGCAGATCTGGAGATGCTAGCCAGTAGTTCTAGCAAAAATGATAAAGGGCTTCCTTCAATATCCTGCAGATACATGTTGTTTCATTGTAGGATGAAGTTGTCTGTGATTCATTTGTCTTTATGGGTGTATTAGCTATGCATTTAGACTTTGCTCATCATTTTTGCATTATAATGTTTTTAAGCCTTAACTTCCTTGCACTTTAGATCCCTTTTATGGGTTGGCCCAGCTCTCCTCTTTTCAACGGCTACAGCAGTTAGTGCACTTGGATGGGATGGCAAGGTTCGCAACATACTTTCGATTAGCATGCCATACTCGAGTAAGTTCCTCTCAGATACTGCAGTTTAGATGTCATTTTCTTGTCTGCTTTTACGTTCTGCTGCTTTCATATTTTTGTTTGGTGAAGTAGATCGGGCCTGTCATATAATGGCCATGCGTAGGGTGTCTACTGGATGATATTGTTCTTACCAGTATACAATGTGCTTCTGTTAATTTTTTCTTGACATGTTTTGATGCATCCTTTAAAACATCGTGTTTTATGAGTCCTTGATCTGTACTATATTCGCAATTTAAAAGCTCCGTGTAAAACATTGTGCTATAGATTCAAGATTTTGCTGTTTATGTCCAAACTAGCTGTAATCTGGTTTGCTTTGATTCATCTACAATGGTATTTTTCTCCCCTCTCTCTCAAGAGCTGAACCCTTGCTATGGCTTACTGCAGTGTTAGTGGGTGTTTTGAATGATCGGATATTACTTGCGAACCCAACTGATGTAAATCCTCGACAGAAGAAAGCAGTTGAAATCAGGAGCTGTCTAGTAGGACTTCTTGAGCCTCTTCTTATTGGATTTGCAACCATGCAACAATATTTTGAGCAGAAGCTTGATCTTTCAGAGATTTTATATCAAATAACATCGAGGTTCTCTCTTCTTTGATTTCTTATATATTAAGATTATAAGATTGTAGTATTACTGTTGTTTTTTGGTTTTAGTAACAGTGAACAACTGAATGCACTAGGGGTAGGATGAAATTATTGCACACTTGGATGTGATTTGATATATCTCCAAACCATTGGGCTCCAGTAATCTTGCCATGGACGTCCTATAATCAGAAATATTCAATAAAACCTCATAGTACAATTGGTATGGTTGGCTTAGTTGATGTGATTGCTGGACTAATTGATGTACCTGAGGGTGCTCAAGTCTTCATGGCTCATCCATATCATTACTTCACATGTTCCCTAGTTTGTTGGATATTTATTTGTAGGAAAGCTGAAATTTCCTACTTGTTCACTTTGTTAAGGTTTGATAGCCTGCGGATAACTCCGAGGTCTCTTGACATCCTTGCTAGAGGCTCCCCTGTTTGTGGGGATCTTTCTGTATCTTTATCACAAGCAGGTCCACAGTTTACACAGGTGAGTCTTTCTTGTGTGTAGCACATTATATGCCCATTTTATCCGAATTTGAGCTTTAGCCTGTGTCTTTCATAGGTGATGCGGTGTATCTATGCCATCACAGCCCTACGGTTCTCTACAGCCTTATCAGTTCTGAAGGACGAGTTTCTGCGATCCAGAGATTATCCACAATGCCCTCCAACATCACTTCTGTTCCATCGTTTTCGCCAGTTAGGATATGCATGTATCAAGTAAGTTTCTCTTTATTTGTTTAAAGTAATTTTAGTAAATGAAAGTAAGTTATGCGTACAGTATCTTTGACCTTTTTTGTGGTTAAGCAGTGATTACTTTTATGACTTTATGTATGGACTTCTCTTCTGTCCTTTTCTTCTCTTTGTTTGAAAGCCATTTTTATTTCAATTGAACTGCATGGGCATATTCTTTCAGTTTGAGCCCTTTCACTATTCTTCCTGTGTTTGTATTGAGTAATGATAGCAATCAATCTTTCTTCATTTATCCTTTGAACAGCTCTGACACATCTTGTTAGGCACTTCTGATATTTTTGCATACAGGGCGATCTATCAGAAGCTCTGAAAATAAGATTTCTGAAGGATACTTGAAATCAAACTTTTAAAAATGAGAATGACGTATACTAACTTGTTGCTGGACTTTTGATTCTTGTGAGTGTTTCATGGTCTTCATTGTGTTTGAATAATGGCAAGTGAGCTTTTCTAAAATAAAATGAATACTAAGAACCCACCCACCAAATTGTTCAGGGAAAGAAAAGATAACTCTAGCCCTGGGTGCCCTAGGGGCAAGACGTGCCCCCAGGGCTTGACCTACTTGGACAAGAGAAACAATGTTTGCAGTTCCTTTAATATGGAGTCATATGACAGAAGCATACCCTTGATGTGGAAACAGCATCTTAAGAAGTTCATTGGCCACATCTTCTTGCTGCTGGCATTTGCATACACATTCAAATTCGTAGCTTTTTGTGTTGTTTGTAGTTTCTGACCTTTGTAATGTGCTTTTTTATCTCTTTGTTTTGTTCTTTTCTGGCATGTTGTCTTTGTAGATTTATGAGCTCTTTTATGTACTTCTAATTCTCATTGATCCAAAAACATGATGGTAGACCTATTTTGTATACTATCTTATAATAGAATTATGATTCTTGAACGTTTCAATCCTTCTATCTTGGATTGAAACTCTTCGTGATTCTCATGTCAAATTTTCTAGTATTTATCTGTGATGTTCTATCTATTGCTATGGTACCCCCCTTTTTTCAGTTTTCTGGAATGACAATTTATCAATAAGAATTCCTCAAATTTTTTTTTATCAATAAGAGCTAGTTCAAAGCAAAAAAGGAGGTAAAAACCCCAAGCCCCCAAGGTGTTAGAATCCCCTAGTGAGGTGTAAGATCTGGATGTTCCTGATTTAACTATACTACTAACCACTTGAGTTGCTGATGGTTGTTTAACAGTTGCAAATTTACTAAAAGACAACAGAATGATAAAATCAAGTTACATTATTAGTACGCCAAAAAAGGTTACAAAGTTGGTGGACCAAACAAGACCTGAAACTATGAACAGATTAGAATGATAAATATATTAAGATAACAAGATCTTTTTGAGAGAGACCCTGTTTGGCTGACTCAATAAACATCCATGGAGGAGGTAATGTCCAAATTCTGGGCAAATACTGATTAACTTCTTAGGTAGACCTAGCTGTTCGTAAATGGCTATTCCAAGATACAACAATATCCGAGCACAAATGCACTATCTCATTGTAACAATGTCAGATTGATCAAGCAGGAATGAAGGAACCAGAATGGCCTGGGAGTATCTGTAGTTTCCTTCGTATGCCCTTTAAATGAGCTGTACTTGCAGCTTGAACTGCATTGTGCCAGTGAATTGGACCGTTGATGGCAAATTCCTACCACTGAAGAACCACTTACTAAATTTGACTTTAGGTATTCAACAGGAGGAGATTGCTTTCTCTTTAGGATTATCATTCTCATTGATGGGAAATGTTGACTATCTTCATTGAGTACTCCCTTGGTGTTATCCAGGGGTGGAATCAAGCCGAGCCGAGCCCGAACCTATATGAGTTCGAGCTCGGGCTTTAGTTATTTTTTTGAGCTCGAGCCGAGCTTGAGCCGTCTCGAGTCGGCTCATCTACAAGAGAAACAAGAAGTCTCGATTAAAGAGAAAGGGTCTCTTAAATCGAGGAATCCCCTGAATAATAATGAGTACACTTAAATCGAGCTACATCATAAAGTTATACTTTAAAAGTACAATACAATAATATTAAAAATTGGTTACATTTACACACCCATAAAAAAAGTGAAATTTTGGAAAACTGAAAACACACTCGAACATGCTCGACGGGCTTTCGAGCCGAAATTCGTAAGACTTGAGTTCGGCTCGAAAACATTACCGACCTTACAATTTTATTCGAATTCGGCTCGAGCTCATGTTAACTAGCACGAGCCAAACTATTTTCTAGCCGAGCCCGAACTGTTTGCGAATAGTTCGAGTTTGCACCCACCCCTAGTAGTATCCATCTTATTGCGTTTCATAAACTTTGGAAAGTGTAGTGGTAATGAGGGGCAAACAAAAAATCTTCAGATTTTATATCTAACACTGTATTTCATGTGGTGAATGAGCCAAAGGTTGAAATTGGAACTTTTCTTCATCTTGTGTATTTGAACTCAAAGAAATGATATTCTGTTCATTTTCTTTAAGCAATTTTGATCTTATTTCTTCATTTTATTCCCCGACTCTTGCACTGCATCACATCTCCATCAAGTTCAGATGAAGAGGCTTTTGAAGGTTGTGTGTGTGATGCATGCCTGTTGATCCTGCTTCCTTTTGGATGGATAATTCCTACTTAAATACATTGAAGAAAATTTGCCTGGAGTTTGGATAAAGTGTGTTTATTCAGTAATGTTTCTTGTTTTTTATATACTTGTGCCAGAACTTGAGCTTTTCTGTTGCCTTTCAGGTATGGTCAGTTTGATAGTGCAAAAGAAACTTTTGAAGTCATTGCAGACTTTGAGAGTATGCTCGACTTATTTATTTGCCATTTGAATCCTAGTGCAATGCGGCGCCTTGCACAGAAGTTAGAAGATGCTCAAACAGATTCAGATCTTAGACGTTACTGTGAGAGGATCCTGAGAGTTCGCTCAACTGGATGGACTCAGGGAATTTTTGCCAATTTTGCAGCAGAAAGTATGGTCCCTAAAGGACCGGATTGGGGTGGTGGAAACTGGGAAATAAAGACTCCTATAGATTTGAAAGATATCCCTCATTGGGAGCTTGCAGGAGAAGTAATGCCATACATGAAGACAAGTGAAGGCAGCATACCTTGTATTATCGTGGATCGTATTGGAGTATACTTAGGTGCAATTAAAGGGAGGGGCAATGTTATAGAAGTCAGAGAAGACAGTTTGGTCAAAGCTTTTAGTGGTGAAAATAAAGCAAATGGTTTACAGACATCTTTAGTCAAGGCTAATGGTGTGATGGGTGCAGATTTGAAGCCAGATTCATTAATGGGTGTAGAGACCTTATCTAAACAGTCAACTGGCCCATCTGTGGTGGATGAGCAGGCAAAAGCTGAGGAAGAGTTCAAGAAATCCCTTTATGGGGAAGTGGATGGTAGTAGCAGCGAGGAGGAAGAAGGAACCACAAAAGCCAAAAAGATACGCATAAGAATTCGTGACAAGCCCGTTGCATCTACCACGGTTGATGTCAATAAAATTAAAGAAGCTACTAAGCAGTTAAAACTTGGTGATGGATTGGGCGCTCCTGTTCGAACTAAATCACTTTCTGGAGGAGCTCAAGACCTATCATCAATTTTGGGTCCTCCAGTTCTTCTTCCTGTTACTACTACTAGTCTGCCTCCTGCGACATCTGCTACTCCTGATATGTTTGGTTCTGATTCCTTGGTGACCAACTCTACAAGTCAAGTTTCTCCAACAACTACAGGGATAAGTATTACACCAGGACCTATCCCCGAGGACTTCTTTCAAAACACCATCTCATCTTTACAGGTTGCTGCCACTTTACGTCCCCCAGGATCATACATTAACCGCATGGATCCAAATTCTCGTGGAGCAGATGGTACTCAAGAGGCATCTAGCCAGATTAATGCAACAACTAGTGTTGGTTTTCCTGATGGGGGCATCTCTGCAATGCCCTCTCAAGTGCCTAGTGTGCCTATTGAGTCAGTTGGCCTTCCAGGTGGTGGGGTTCCTCCTCAAACACAAGTTCATGCTGCTGGTTTGGCTCCACAAGTTACTCCACCGGTCCCTGTATCTACAAAACCTATTGACCTTGCTTCACTTGAAGCCCTGGCTCCCAATGCTGGGGTTACTGCTAAGCCTCCTGTACCATCTCAACCAGCAGCTGTACGCCCTGGCCAAGTAAGTTGTGACACTTTTTGTGTTCCTTTTCATTCGTTCAAAGTGAATCTTGGTGGTATTTACATGAAAGTAGGTTTTGCGTCTACCTTGTCTGCTGGGCCTCCCCCTTTCTTGGAAGACTCATTGTAATCTCCTCTCCCTGTCAGTTAATCACTCACGCTTTTCAGAAAAAAAAGGTTTTGAACTATGAAAAGTTTATAACTTAACTGTTTGTTTGGAGGATACAGATATTGCTCATATAAGCCTGCATTAGGGCAATATAAGATATTATGTCCTGCCTGGATGTTCAAATTACTGATATGAAGTTCCCTTCAGGTTCCTCGTGGTGCTCCTGCTGCTGTTTGTTTCAAAACTGCACTTGCTCACCTTGAGCAGAACCAACTTACAGATGCTTTATCATGTATGGATGAATCTTTTCTGGCACTGGCAAAAGATCAATCCCGTGGAGAAGATATCAGAGCTCAAGCCACTATTTGTGCACAGTACAAGATTGCTGTTGCTCTTCTTCAGGTTAGGTCTATACATATTCTTTTTCATTTCTATTTATTGGGATTTGGAAAGGTTTTCTTTGTATTCATGAAGCATATAATTTCATCTGCTTCTATTTTGTTTTTTGAAATGTAAATTCATTGATATCAGCTTATACTGAAACTGTTTCTTGTTTGTAGTTATTTTTTATATAAGTTATTTTATGCACTAGAAATTGTAGTGTGGTTAGGGGAGTTGCGGCTTGGGAATTTTGTTTCAAAGTCTATGCCAGGGGGGTTTGTAGGGAGTGTGCAATCAACAGTTTAAAAAAAAATTTAAAAAGGTTGTGTAGTTTGCCTCCATCGCATCTTGTGCTTGGATTATTTTCTCTTTTATGCATAAACATTCCTTGTTTTTTGAAAAACAAATGATAGATTTTCTCATAGGAAAAGGGATAATTATCGTTAATCAATTTGTATGTCATGCAGGAAATTGGAAGACTCCAAAAGGTCCAAGGTCCCAGTGCAATCAGTGCAAAAGACGAAATGGCAAGGCTGGCCCGCCATCTTGGTTCTCTTCCCCTTCTCGCTAGGCATAGAATGAGCTGCATCAGGACAGCTATCAAACGTAATATGGAGGTTCAAAATTATGCCTATGCCAAGCAGATGCTCGACCTTCTGTACTCTAAAGCTCCTCCGAGCAAACAAGATGAGCTACGAAGCTTGATTGACATGTGTCTCCAAAGAGGTTTATCTAACAAGTCAATCGACCCAATGGAAGACCCATCTCAGTTCTGTGCTGCTACTCTTAGTCGTCTATCAACTATTGGACATGATGTTTGTGACCTTTGTGGAGCCAAATTTTCAGCAGTTACAAGCCCTGGCTGCATCGTTTGTGGTATGGGAAGCATCAAGAGATCGGATGCTCTTGCTGGGCCAGTTCCATCACCATTTGGTTGAGGTAACAGATATACACTAAAAGGTTGTTCAATTTTGTCTTTTTCTCTGGTTCCATGGTTCTCTTTGGAACATTGATTTGAGAAGGCGAGCCCTGGAAGTGGCAGTTGATGGGCCATTCTCTCACATATTATTGGCATGCCCGTTCTGTTGTAAAATTATGTTGGTTTGTTCATATTTGTCACCTTTCCCATGAATGGTCCATTAAAAGTTTTTGTTTTTTTTTTTTTTTTTGTTTTTTTTGTTTTTTTTTTTTTTTTTTTTTTGTTTTTGTTTCTCCTTTCGGGGTGAAAATGTCGACGTTTCTTAGGTAGGGAACCGGATTTTTATTTTTTACTTTTATTATTCTTTTTTAGCTTTTAATAGTCTAGCTGCTTGGCATAAGGGTTGAGTTTTTTTTTTTGTTTTATTATTCATTTGTAACTTTAAGATGTATTCAATACACCAAATTAAGCATAGCCTTAATTGAGATGAGTGTAATATTGTAGCCTGTTCTTGCCAGCTCTTAATCGGATGGCTTTTTTTTAATCTTTCCGCTTAACATTGAAGGTTAAAAATAGCCTTGTGTGTGTGCCAACAGGTACGCTCTGTAAAATAGCAACCCTGATAAATGTCGCTACCTCGGGCAATGGACTAGTTTTATTACAGTACGTGCAGAAAAGATTAGTTTGGTTGAAAGTCTGTTTTGTGAAAGCATTATTTTAAACTGGGGCATATTAATGCCTCGGGCAAGGAGAAACAACATTAATTTTTCCAAACTTTCTTAGTTTAAACTAATGTTTTGAAAACCGAACCAGTCATGTGGGAGGTCTGATTTTGATTTAACCGGTTCAATCGGGTTCAACCGGTAGTTAGACCGGATATGCATTATTTTTAAATAAAAAAATATCATAACAAGTTCTAGTGTTCTACCTCCACTAAAAATATTTAAAAATAAAATAATTATTCAAAATTTTAATAAGTATCATCTAAAACAAATCATATATCTGAGATCAAATGTAATTAAACTTCTGAAAATATAAAATAAAAATATAATCTGAAAATATAAAAAAATCTTCTGTTCTTTGAGCAGAGTTTAGGAGAAGAAGGCAAACGCATACCTGAATCGGGTTTTCGTATCATCTCTCTCTCTTCTCTCTTCTCTCTTCAATTCTCTTTCTTTTTTTGTCGACCTCTCTTGTTTTCTTTCTTCTCTACGGTCGGAAACAACAACATAAAAAAAAAAAATTTAATTCCTGACCTCCCATTGAAGCATCCAGGTTACTTATTCTCTATTGTAAAAAAAATTTCAAAGGAAGCAAACCATCCCAAATCAGAGACAGACAAAGAAAATCTTGCGCATTTTCGAAGAGAAATAGAGAACAAACTTCCCTATCCTTGTGGCCGTGGGAGAGGTACTCATGGAAGAGAACAAACTTCCCTATCCAGTCGTTCCCTAAAAGAGTCATTCCCAATTCCCGACTTGCGATTTAGTTTTAAACCTAGAAGGTGGACCAACAATAACGAAACCGGTTGAACTGGTTCAGTCGGTTCAACGGTTTAGTGGTTGAACCAATCAAACCGCCCGGGTCGTCCGGTTTTTCACTCTCTTGCGGTTTTCAATTTAAACCAACCGTTTTATGTCCCGGTTCCGGTTGAATCGGGTCGAACCGGCCGGGTCGGTTCGGTTTTTAAAACACTGATTTAAACTAAATAAAAATGTGGGTAATTTGGTGGAGCCTGTTAGATATACAAATTTCACAACTTATCCCCATAATCTTCTCTTCATCTTAATGCATGCAATAGACTGTACTCCAAACAATGCCACAATTAAAGATTCAAGGATGGTTTCTTTGTTTACTTATATACCACCTCTAATGAGGGTAATAGATCACGTGATTTCATGTCCGTTTGACTCTATATTTCTGGTACATAATATTATCTGGGTATATTATCCTTGCGCCAACATACCGAATAATTTAGGCTGATTGAAACCTGGAATTGCGTACATACTATTCCCCTTAAATTACAATCAGGTTGTTAATGCATTGGTGGTTTAATTAAGAGAGAAATGCTGCTAAATCTACTTAATCATTTTAGCATAATTAATTTAAAAAAAAATCTTAATCCCTTTCTAGAAAGTTGGTGGATTTTTTTTTTTTATTAAACGCCAAATATAAACTCTTAATTACAAGTAATAGACTCCAATTCTCCTAACATATATGGTACAATGTAATCCTCCTAAAATATATATATATAGTACAAAAAGGATTTAAATACTGTGCATACTTCATTATAAAGTAATTAAACTAATTCCATGGTGGAGGATTAATTAATGTATATATGTATATTGCATACCTTATATTGTCGATTTCCAAATCAAATTAATTAATGCAACTGTTCAATTAAAAGCCTAATATTACCCAATTCCTATTCCTCATCTACATAAAGATGCAATGCAAGTGAACACGAGTATGTAGTAGTTCTATGGTCACATAGTGGAGGCCTGACATTCAAATCTCCACGTGAGGGACATCCAGCAGCTCAGGCCTTCAGGCAAGCACATTGTTTTCTTAAAATAGAAAGGAACTTTTACTTGAAAATGCTTTATTTTTCACAAATTATCCAAAAAATATAGTATTTTTGTAAATTACTTCGGCAATATGAACAGAAAAAAATGCCCTTATGTGAGTCTTTTGGGAACCAACCTAAATACATTTCAAACCAAATTTTGTCAAATATTTTGAATCAACCCAGGCAACTATTAACTAATTTAACCCAACCATTCCCTGCTCGGATTCTTGCAAAATCAGTCTCTGATCACTGGCCAATCTGCATTGACACACAAAGGGTACATCACGGAAAAAAAGTCCCTTCCGCTTTGAGAATAGATGGCTACTGGACCTGGAATTCCCCAAACTAGTTAAATTATGGTGGGAGTCTTCTTTTATCCCTTCGAACACCAGCACAAGATTACCTCTAAAGCTTAAAGCCCTAACATCTGCTATAAGGAATTGGGAAAAAGCCAAAGCTCATGAAAATAAGGAACTGATTAAATCATTAACCCAAGACATACAAGGGCTAGCTAGACCAAAGGGAGGAGAATATTGCTCTAAAAGATGAGGGATATAATCTAAGGGGCCATTTATGATCAACACTCTCTAACAAGATTCTATCGAACAATATCTATTGGAAGCAAAGGGCTAGATTTAAGTGGCTGAAAGAGGGTGACGCTAAAGTGGGGTCAAACAGAAGGAAATTAAACTGCATAAGGCTAGAGGCTAATGGGACAACTATCAAGCAGCCAATGGAATTAGGAAATCATATTGTTGACTTTTACAAGGATTTATATAATTCCGATCCTCTCTGCATCCCTCGAGTTGAAGATTTACACATTAAAGTACTAGGCGTTTCTGCAAAGCAGGATTTAGCAAGGGATTTCACCATTGAAGAGATAAATAGAATGATTGCAGCCTTTCCTCAAGATAAGGCACCGGGTCCAGACAGTTTTAACGGGCTTTTCTTAAAAAAATTTAAACATCTCTTGCTGCAGGACGTGTTTGATATGGTCAAAGATTTCTCAATTCATGGTTTTTGATAGGGGAATATGGGGGCAACCTCAATTTGCCTCATCCCAAAGAAGAAAGCACCCGTCCGCATTACTGACTACAGACCCATCAGCCTTGTTTCTAGCTGATATAAATTGATTGCAAAATTGTTGGCAGAGAGACTGAAACCTCATATAGACAAAGTGATAAGCTCTGAGCAGAACACATTTGCCAACAGATTCTTGACTCAGCAATGCTAGTTCATGAGATAATGGAAAAATTCAGTAGAAGTAATGAACCGAGAATTCTGCTGGAACTCGATATTGAAAAAGCTTTCGATAGAGTTGAGTGGTCTTTTATTATCAGGATGCTTGAGAAAATGGCATTTCCTAGGAAGTGGATAGATTGGATCACGACTTGTGTCCAATCCCCATCTTATTCCATCATAATCAACAGGAGCAACAAAAGCTATTTTTAAGGGTATAGAGGTTTACGTTAAGGCGATCCCCTTTCTCCTCTCCTCTTCAACATTGTGGGTGAAGGTTTAAATGCTCTAATTAAAAAAGCTTGTGATGATCGTTTTCTAAACAATGTTATGTCGGAAGGGCTGTACCCAATCTCCCAATTCGCGGACGATACTATTATCTTTACAGAGGCCAATATGATCCAGCTATCTAAATTGCAAAGCATATTATCACAGTTTGGTTCATTATCCGGGCAGCATGTCAACTGGGCCAAGTCAAAAATTTTTGGATTTAACATTCCGGATGTTAGACATCGTGTATCACCCAATGATACAGACAGAGTTACACAAGGAGTTACACACAAAGTATCAGACGATGGTACAGTCGGCAGTACACGCTGATACACCTTCCTTCTTTGAATCCAAATCAGTTACGATTCTGTTATCTTATCCAACTGTAATCACAATCTTCTTTGATTTTATTCTGTAAACTTTCCTAGTCCAATTGGGAAACAAACACTCACAAAGTGTATATATGTACCATTGTACAGCTGAATGAAATACGACTGAAATAACCTACTTACATGGTATCTGGCCAGCCCCGGTTCCATGAAAAACCCTAAATTCTTCTTCTCCCTCACGACCGTCAAACCCTAATTCTTCCATGGCCGGCTCCAGCTCTCCTCAATCGTCCTCTACCCCCACTGCTTCCTTAATTGCCCAATCCCAGACTCCTAGTCGGGGTGCTCTGTTTGATCTCGGACAAACTCTCGGCCAGTTCCTGGTGACCGTCAATAACATAACCCATCATGTCTCGATCAAGCTTGATCGAGACAACTACTTACTATAGCGACAAAAGTTTCTTCCTGTTTTCAACAACCAATCCCTCATGGGATTCGTCGACGGCTCCATCAAACCACCTCTCAAATATTCGACTACCGACTCTACTACTGCCACGTCGGAGTACACGCAGTGGTATGCCCTCGACCAAATGATCCAGAGTTGGATCGTAGCCACCCTATCCAATGCAGCAATTGGACAAACAATCAGCCTCACCAGTGCTCCGGCGATGTGGCTCAAGCTTCAACGAGTCTATGCATCGACCTCCCAACCCCGTCTGAACCATCTACGGTTCACCCTCCAAACTTTGAGAAAAAGGCACCATGACGATGAGAGCCTATTTGGAGAACGTTAAACATATTGTTGACAATCTGGCTGCAGCGGGTGCACCCCTTGAAGATCAGACCGTCACACACTTTGTGGTTAACGGTCTTGGACCCGATTTTGAACCGTTTGCATAGACAGCTACTGGCCAAGTTAAACCAGTGACATTCGACACTCTCACCAACCTGTTACTCACATAGGAACATAGACTGCAACTTCAAGCTCAACTGCAGACCTTTGACAACTCTTCCCGGCTCTCTCTCAATGTTGCTGTGCGGGGCTCCCGTAGCGGTGGTCGCGGTGGTCGTGGACGTGCTTCGCGGGGTCGCGGTCAAACCAATCAGAATGGTCGTGGCTATGGTTGCTCTCAAACTGCGATTCCTCAAATCGCCCCCTCTATTAGATCTGCAACAAAAGAGGTCCATTCGAGGTACTGTTTCACTCTTCTCCTGATTACTCCATCTTTTGAGTGTTCGGGTGTTTGTGTTATCCACATCTTCGTCTATATTCTTCGCACAAGTTGGAAGATAGATCGACGGCCTGTGTGTTCCTCAAGTACCATTCAAAGTACAAAGGCTACCGTTGCTTCGATGTTTCCAAAAATTGAGTATATGTCAGTCGCAATGTTGTCTTCGACGAAACAGTGTTTCCTTATTCTCAACCTGCCCTGCTTCCCACACCAAAAATTTTACCTCATTCGACCACACCACCAATCAAGCTACTCCCTATACCACCCACTGTAACACAGACCGTACCTTCTACCGTCACTCAACTTGTACCCTCCACTGTCACTCAACCCGCACACACACATACTATCCTCGTTCCTGCACTCTGTATCCCTGTCTCCCCCTCCTCAATGTTACCTGCATCTGAGGCACCAACTCCCTCAGACCCGCCCCATGTGAACCCCGAACCTAGACCAAGTTCTCGCCCTAATGCCCCTCTTGCCACCCATCCAATGACAACGCGATCCATGACCAATTCCATTAAACCTCGAACCTTTCTTACATCACGACACCCACTTCCATCATCCTTGCTCCCACCAGAACCTACTTGCTACAGTCAGGCTGTGAAGTTTCCTGAATGGCGTGATGCAATGCATGCAGAATTCAATGCTTTACTAATGAACAATACTTGGTCTCTTGTCTCTTTACCACAGAGTTATCGGGCGATTGGTTGCAAGTGGGTCTTTCATGTTAAGACCAAGGTAGACGACAACATTGACAAATACAAGGCACGGTTGGTTGCTAAGGAGTTCAACTAAAAGGAAGGTCAGGACTATTTAGAAACCTTCAGTCCGGTTGTTAAACTGGTTACTATTCGAACTATTCTCACTATTGCAGTTGGTCGACGATGGCATATTCGCCAACTTGATGTTAACAATGCATTCTTGAATGGCACCCTCGCCGAGGAGGTCTGCACGACTCAACCTCCTGGGTTTCAAGACAAGTCTCGGCCGAAAGCTGTGTGTAAGTTACACAAGTCGCTCTACGGTCTCAAGCGAAGTCCTCGGGCTTGCTATCATCGCCTCACTCTTTTCTTACTTGAGTTGGGGTTAATTTTATCTAAAGCTGACTCTTCCCTTCTTATACAGTCGACTGAACACAATGTTACATTCATCCTTGTCTATGTTGATGATATTATAGTTATAGGTAGTAGTCCACTGGACATTCGTGAGCTCATCCAGCAGTTACAAAAAGAGTTTTTCTTAAATGACCTAGGTCCTTTACACTACTTCCTGGGGATTGAAGTCACTCGTATTCCTAATGGCCTACATCTTGCTCAGACTAAATACACTCGGGATTTATTGGCCCGTCTTGACCTCACAGAGGTCAAACCCGTTTCAACCCCGGTTGTTGCTAGCTCAAAGTTATCTAAATATGAAGGCATGCCGCTGGATGATCCCACCACTTACAGAGCAACCGTTGGTGCTCTGCAATACCTCACACTTACCCGCCCAGACATTCAATATGCTTTGAACCAGACATGTCAGTTTCAGCAGGCTCCCACTGATGTACACTGGTCAGCGGTTAAGCGTATCTTGCGGTATCTCAAAGGCACTCTTGCTCACGACATCATTATCCAGCCATCATCTGAGCTTGGTGTCGATGCGTACTCTGATGCTGATTGGGGCGGCTGCCATGATGACCGAAGGTCGATTACTGGTTTTTGTGCTTTTCTTGGTGGCTCTCTTATCTCCTGGGCTTCCAAGAAGCAACCCACTGTCGCTCATTCTAGTGCAGAAGTAGAGTATAGGGCTTTAGCAATTGCAGCCGCCGAGTTGACGTGGATCTTATAGTTGTTCAAGGAACTCGGCGTGTTCATCTCGCAGCCTCCGATTCTATGGTGTGACAATTTATCAGCCACTTACATCGCGACAAATCCAGTCTTTCATGGTAGAGTCAAGCACGTCGAGTTTGACTATCACTTCATCCGTGGACAAGTCACCTCCGGCCTTCTTCAGGTTCGTTTGATCTCGACTCAAGATCAAATCGCAGATGTCTTCACCAAAGGCCTCTCCAGATCACAGTTCTGCAAACTTCTCTCCAAACTTCGCATTTCTCCTCAAACGCCAAGTTTGCTGGGGAATGTTAGACATCATGTATCACCCAATGATACAGACAGAGTTACACAAGGAGTTACACACCAAGTATCAGACGATGGTACAGTGGGCAGTACACGCTGACACACCTTCCTTCTTAGAATCCAAATCAGTTGCGGTTATGTTATATTATCCAGCTGTAATCACAATCTTCTTTGATTTTATCCTGTAAACTTTCCTAATCCAATTGAGAAACAAACACTCACAAAGTGTATATATGTACCATTGTACAACTGAATGAAATACGATTGAAATAACCTTCTTACACCGGAAACCAGATTATTGCAGCTAGTTGGCTCAATCAATTGTGAGGTGGGACACTTTCCCTCATCTTATCTGGGCTTACTTCTATTTTGCGGCAGAATTACACATAATTAATGGGATGGGGTCATAGAGAAGTTGAAGTCTAGATTACAAGGTTGGAAAGGCAATCTCCTATCAAAGGGCGGTAGACTAATATTGGCGAAATCATGCCTTGCACGTAAACCTACCTATGTACTTTCTTTTATTCATTGCCCGATTAAAGTATTTAAGAGAATTGAGCAGTTAATTAAAAATTTTATGTGGAGAGGTCCCTCGGAGGAGAAGAAGATGCACCTCATACGATGGCTGACACTAACAAAAATAAAGAAGCAAGGAGGTCTGTCCATCAGAGCAATCAAATAATTTAACGAAGCCCTTCTCATGAAATGGATCTGGAAGTTGAATAGCCTGCGGAATGTCATCACCATGGATACAACTCATCAAAAGGTGGCGGGGATTGCGCCCAGGGTAATGGCCACGTTTCACCAACGACCGAGCCAAATTCTCGGGTATAAGGAGGAAAATTTTCATCCTATTACCCAAATTCAACTCATGCCTTCATTTTTCCCCAAACTCTGGAGTGGCAACAAATTTTTGGCACAACACATGGTTAGGGGATAAGCCTCTGAAGGACAAGTACAAAGCACTGTTCGAAAGAGCAAGCAACCAGCACACCACAATAATAGAGACAATCAATATAAGGTGCCCACACAACTCGGACTGGGGACCCATTTTAAGGGGCAGAATTTTGGGGAATGAGGCAGTGTTACTTAGCGTCTTGGAAAATGATATTTAGCAACACTACTTTCTCCCCATAAAATATGATGAAGTGATCTGGTCGGCTCACCCAAGTGGTGTGTTTTAAGTAAAATTTGCTTATCAGTTCATTTGTAACCAGGAAAATCTAACACATGCCACATACTCCGCTTGGGAGATTGATGTACCAGAAAAGATAAAATTCTTCTTATGGACCACCATGCATAGATGCCTCCCAACTAGAGATATACTGATGAACAAAGGCCTTACTGTGCAACTACACTATGTCCTCTGTGCGGGGAACACCTTCTACTACATTGTAGATACGCTCGCCGTGTATGGTCAGATGAGCTCAGCCAGTACAAAATATCATTTTACAACCTAGGTATAATACATCACACTCTAGACTAGATAAAGGGATGAATCTTCCCAATAAAGGCAGATCGATGATCCGTACGCCCTTGGCTTATATACTATTGGCAATTTGGTGTGAAAGAAACATAAGAGTTTTCAACGCATTACCTAGGGATGCAACCACGATACATCACCAAGCCAAGCAAATGGCGTTTCAATGGCTATCAACGCGTAATTATCTAAAGGGCATTTTGATCAAACAACTCATGTTAGAATGGGTAGAAATTATTAAGCTGAAAAAGCCGAATTGACCACCAAGACAAGTTCCATGGACACCTCCTCAATTGAACTTTGTAAAAATCAATTTTGACGGCTTGTCATTAGATAATCCAGGTTCGGCAGGCTATGGTGGACTAGGCAGGAATTTGGAGGGACAAACATTATATACCTATGCGGGCACAATCCAACATCGTGATGCCATTACAGCCAAAGTCTTAAGTCTTCATGGCAGTAAGGTTAATCAAAGAGAAGAGTTTGAATTACGTAGAGATCGAAGGAGACTCAGATCATATAGTGACCAAGTGGGAAACAGGCCACTGCAAACCCCCATGATGCTTCCTCAATGTTTTAACAGAAATAAAGAGCATCCTCAACTCTAGAACCGTTTCATGGACTCATATTGTCAGATTTGCAACCAATTAGCTGGTCTTGCAAAGGGAGGAGCCTCTCTCCCTTTGCATGTCAGTACAGATCTAGCTAACCCAAAAGTCTAAATATTCATTACATTAATATATACCAACATCACCTTTCTCTCTAAAAAAAAAAAGGCAATTAAATTTTCATTGTCTTATTTCTTAACTCCAAAAACTAAATATTTCTCTCTAGACTTTTCCTCTCTATCTTCTTTTCAAGTGATTACATGTGTTGCATATTATTCCTTGTTAGTTTATTTCTTTGTATTTTATTCTGATTTATCTCCTGTATTATAACAATTTATATTTTGGACTAGGAATTTGAACTAATGCATCTCATGTATATTAATATTGAATGATAATGACTTTAGAAATACAAAAATTGACAAACTTAGAATTCTATTGGTAGTTTGATCGCTATTGGCATTGAGCATGTCATTTTTGCTTAAATGTAAAAAATTGTCAACATATTAGTAAACTTAATGCACAAAGTTACTACCTCTTAGCACAATAACATATTAATTAGTGGTTAAGATGTTACTTACTTAATGTGAACATATTACCTTTTAGCGTAATAACATATTAGTGGTCCTCTATTAGTTCTCATTCAATTTACGATAAGTAGTTTTCAATATTCATATATGGTTTTTCAATATTCATATTACCTTGTAGCTTAATAGCATCTTTTAATCTTACTACTTTGTTTGCAACTTCTTTGTTTGCAAGTCAATTTCGCAAATTAGAGGAGAAGAATAATAGGTTTGCCTTCTAGGTATTCATTTGGTTTTCTTCCAATTAAATAAAAAATATATGAGAAAAAGAAAATTAATTAATATTGCTTGTGTACATGAAGGGCCCTATATAATTGATAATTTTGGTTCCTCATGTTCCACACCGACGTGTTTGAAAAAGAAGAAAAAAAGAAAACCAAATGTAATATAATCCAAATCCTCCATCGGCTACCCTTAATTAGACATATCAACGTAAAATAATCCAAAATCTCATGATAGCCTCATTTGTTTAATATACTATACCAAGATACGAGAAGAATGTCTCCATTAATTAAAAGAGAGCACTAGGAACATGTGGCAATATATATATATATATCTATATATGATGATACTAACTTGACAGGTATGAAAACCTCAGAAAAGGTCCGACCCACCCACCTGGAATAAATAATAAATAGCCAAATAGGGAGTAGAGAGTTTGGATCTCTTGTTTTATATAAGTTTTAAGAGATGAGGAGAGATGGGAGATGCAATTTGGCCTCTGATACAAACGTACAGAGCTAGCTTAAACTACGTGTAGACATGGAGATCGGCAAGGGGGCGGGTGAATCGGATGAGTCCAAACTGTGGAAGTTCGCCTTCGGTTTTGTCGACTCCCTCGTCCTCCGCTCCGCAATCGAGCTCCGCCTCGCCGACATCATCCACTCCCACGGCGGCGGTCCCATCTCCCTTTCCGACCTCTCCTCCCGCCTCCCTATCCCCTCCGTCGACACGCGCCACCTCCGCAGGCTCATGCGCTACCTCGTTCACATGGAAATCTTCACCAACAAGACCACCCCCCACGTCGACGTCCACGGTAGGGAGGCGGACGAGGAGGAGCGCTACGGCCTGGCTCCCATCGCCGCCCAATACCTCGTCACCACCTCCGACAAGAGCATCGTTCCAGCACTGCTCTACAGCAGCTCAAGGGAAATTATGGAGCCGTATCGCTACATCACCGACGCCCTTCGCCCCGGTGGGGTCACCGCGTTCGAGGTCGCCATGGGGAACAACTTCTGGGACTACTTTCGGGAAAACCCCGAAATGAACAGGCTCTTCAACGAGGCCATGGCCTTCGAGACTTCGCTCTTGACGTCGGCTCTCCTCGACCATTCCCGGGACGTGTTCTCCGGAGTTGCCTCCCTCGTCGACGTCGGCGGCGGCACCGGAGCCATGGCCAGGGCCATCGCCCAGGCTTTCCCGGAGATGAAATGTACAGTTTTCGACCTGCCGCACGTCATCGACGACTCCGACGAGTACATGTGTACTCCCGATCAGGTGATCATGATCAACCGAGTCAAGGGAGACATGTTCGTCTCCATTCCCTCCGCAGATGCCATTCTTTTGAAGGTACGTACCCACGTAGTATTAGAGATTAGTCTTACGTATAATTTTATCTCAATTCATTATGCTACAAATTATTAATTTTATCTCAGCGCGTCCTCCACGATTGGGACGACGAAGAGTGCGTGAAGATCCTCAAAAACTGCAAGCAAGCGCTGCCTGCCCAAGGAGGGAAGGTGATTATCGTGGAAATCGTACTATCAGCTGATGATGATAGGGAGCCAGCTGATCGCCAGACCCTGGCATTCGATTTGGGATTGCTTGTCATGACAAGAGGGAAAGAGAGGACAGAAGCTGAATGGAAGAAATTGATTCTTGATGCAGGCTTTAATGGGTACCAGATCAAACATATATCCGCGGCCAAATCCGTTATTCTTGCATTCCCTCACGACTAAGATCAATTACATCAGCCTCTCAGGCCATGAATAAATGGTTCGCATCAATCAATCGCGCTTTTAATTATGCCCATTACAAAATTTTATTTGTTTTTAAGTTTGTAACAGAGAAACAAATACATAATAAAGAAATTATATAATGGGTACTTATCGATTTAATGGGCCTAATTAGCGCTTTTAATTCTTTTTTTTTTTTTTTTTTTTTTTTGAAAAAAATGTTTTTACATTCTTATGCCATCATGGTTCATTCATCCGACTGATTTTGGAAAAAGTCATTATGGAAAACGTTAGGAATACATTACCTCACTAGACATTTTTAAGATTGAATAAAATTACTATTAAGAAAACAAATTTGACGAGCTTTATTAAATCCATGACTACTTACTACTCCGGCACCATATTTTATCTTTTAGAGAACCAGCTAGCATGATTAACTCTAATTGATAGCATAAATATAAAGCTCAACGATCGTACCTTAAAATCAGGAATTGGTATTATGTCATAAATGAGTTAAACAAATCAAAGGATATTACCTTATATCCGGGAATTAACCCTAAGACATGCTTGAAACACCTAATGTATAAACTCAGAAATCACTTGTACATCCTATCATTCATTACCTGCCTTAAGTCATAACATCTCCTTAACCAGTACTTCTTTAGACAACACGCATAAAATCAAAGAATTAACAACATTCAAGTACTCATTCATACACAAATATGCATTTTAAAGTATGAAATAAAGTATCAATCTCATTACAAGCCTAGGAGTCATGGACTCCCAACATAGACGACTACTCCATGCTGGAGTTGAATACACAAATCAAATTTTTGATTATAGCCGTGAGAGAAAAACAAAATTTAACTACGTACAAACTCCCTTTTGAAGAATTGACTTGGTTGAAAGTTGCTCCTTGCTGAATCTCCACCTTTGACTCCAGAAGCACCAAGAGGTCGTGCAAGACTTCCTCTGGCCTCTCTCGACTCTCATAACTTAAAATTTAATAGAAACTACAAAATACTAAACTGAAATTCGATGCCAAGCCTTGCCTTGGATCCCCTATTTATAGGTTTTGCTTTTTTCTAGGCATGGAAACTTGGTCTCTATTATGGAATAAAAAATACATTTTCCCGGTATCAAAATTGCATGAACAGCCAGTCCTTCTTTAGAGAGTCCTCGATTGTTGTATAAAATTTGAGCTCATTCTTAGCTAGGAATCTTTGGATCTAAAGTCTGGAAGCTGGGTTGGTTCTGTTGCCAAACACAGGGTTGGGTCCCACCACTTGGAAAATTCATAACATAAAAAGTGTACGTTGAATTGCTTTGATTTTTCATGGCTTGATTCTCCAACATTATTTTTACTTTTTTTCTTATAGAAATATTAAATATATGTAACATATGGGGTATTGGTCCAACCCAGTTTATCCGGGTTCAACTAAAATCGGACACAATGCTGGTTAGATGGCCGGTTCGATTTTTAAGACATTGGTCGTAACCTTATACATTAATTATATAGAAGAACTTTTCTTCTTCTTATTCTTCTTCCTAGATTTTTTAATCATTTAATTAGTATCTAGATTATAGTGTTTTTTAATAGTTTTTCATTTGGCTTTGTAGTTTGTTTTCTCTCATTTTGGACTTAATTGCTAGATATTACACTGATTTGGCTCATTTTACGTGGTAGAGCAGTTTGGAGAAGACTTGGTGAAAAAAGGGCAAAAAACAAGCAACAACATGCCAAAACCACCAAGTCCGGACGCCCCACGAACAGACCCGGCGCCACAGCGTTGAAGCCCTCTTATTCTACGCCGAGCACTAACAAATAATTGCAAAATTCAGAATGCAGCAACCAGCACCGGAGGCGCCAGATGCAACGTAATGGCACTAGACTTCACCAAACATGCAAAGACCAAGTCTCCTAATTTGACTCAAACTTTAAGTACTGGCGCCTTAGGCGCCAGTATGGTGCCAATGGCAACAAGAAGCCCAAAAAACCTCCTACTGCTTAATTTGGAAACCCAAAAAAACCTATATTTTTGGGATACTTCTTGGTTCAAATCTAGGTCAAACAAGGAGTCATTTTCCTCTTCAAACATGAGCTCAAGAGTGGAGATGAAGGGCAAACTTGGAAGAAATCATAGAAGGAATCCTGATCCTTTCAAGAGTAGTATACCCTAGGCCTACTTGCACTTAAAGTGGGATATCTTCCTCATTCGGAAAGCTATTTAAGTAAGGTCAGGGTCATTGGAAAGAGGAGGTAGAGGAGAAAATTTTGAGTCA
Source organism: Aristolochia fimbriata (assembly GCA_019845555.1). Lineage (NCBI taxonomy): Eukaryota > Viridiplantae > Streptophyta > Magnoliopsida > Piperales > Aristolochiaceae > Aristolochia > Aristolochia fimbriata. The sequence continues at coordinate 31,539,805 of CM034080.1, forward strand.
GGTTTTGCACCCAAAACCCTAGAGCATTACGTGGAAAACTGGATCCAAAGTCAATGCATGAGGAAGGGAGTTGAAGAAGGAAGTCCTAAATAGGGTTGTTCTTTCCAACTTCTCTTTACTTTATCATGTTTAAACTATCTTCAATTGTTTTTGTTTTTCTTTCAATAGGTTTTGAAACTTTTTGTGTTCCTTTTCATTCAATCAAAGTGAATCTTGGTGTTATTTACATGAAAGTAGGTTTTGCATCTACCTTGTTTGCTGGGCCTCCCCCTTTCTTGGAAGACTCATTGTAATCTCCTCTCCCTATCAGTTAATCACTCGCGCTTTTAAGAAAAAAAAGGTTTTGAACTATGAAAATTTTAAAACTTAACTGTTTGTTTGGAGGATGCAGATATTGCTCATATAAGCCTGCATTAGGGCAATAAAAGATATTATGTCCTGCCTGGATGTTCAAATTACTGATATGAAGTTCCCTTCAGGTTCCTCATGGTGCTCCTGCTGCTGTTTGTTTCAAAACTGCACTTGCTCACCTTGAGCAGAACCAACTTACAGATGCTTTATCATGTATGGATGAATCTTTTCTGGCACTGGCAAAAGATCAATCCCGTGAAGAAGATATCAGAGCTCAAGTCACTATTTGTGCACAGTACAAGATTGCTGTTGCTCCTCTTCAGGTTGAGTCTATACATATTCTTTTCCATTTCTATTTATTGGGATTTGGAAAGGTTTTCTCCATATTCATGAAGCATATAATTTTATCTGCTTGTATTTTTTTTTTTTGAAATGTAAATTCATTGATATCAGCTTATACAGAAATTGTTTCTTGTTTGTAGTTATTTTTTATGTAAGTTATTTTATATAATAGAAATTGTAAGCTCTTCTTCAGGTTGAGTCTATACATATTCTTTCCTTTTCTATTTATTGGGATCGAGTGTTAAAACTCCGCTTGGAACTCAGTGTTTAAACACCTCGATAAATAAAGAATAATACAAACACAAACTAGTTGTTATCGCAGTTCAGAACAACTATTCCTAATCTGCGTGGCATTATTGCCCCAGATAATAACAATCCGCTAGTGATTACTGATTACAAACCTTTCACAAAGGCATTACAATATTTATTCACTTTACAATAGTAGTGTGGATTACCTTCAAGCCTTCACCTGACACACCCAGTGTGAGCGGTCAAGTTATTATCCCACTGAGGCTCCCCCTCAGTACGATCTTCCAGTGTAGAAGATTTGGTCTTTCTCCAGCACAGACTTCAGCAATGGTGTTGCAACTCCGGTCGCAACTCCTTCTTCATCTCTTCAACTGCTTCTGTGATAAGCGAAAAGATGAAGAACTAATAAACCTCTGAAGACTGACTCTCTAGAATGCTCAAAAACGTCAATGAATCAGATGTCTTATATGTGAGCCTTCATGCTCTTTATATACTAGTACATATCCTCTTCTATGGCATGTCCTTTAATCATGTTTCAATCACCAGACCATGATTTGATCACTCTTTCCTTCCTCACGTGATCTTCTCCCTCATATATCTTCAGAACCTCCTTATTTAAACCTATTGCAATCCTCTCATGTATCATCGCAATCCTTCTTATTTAAATCAATCCTGAATATTTGCATACCATATATATCTTGTGCCTTAATCTTCGTAATTGATTTTGTCAACGATAGTCAAACTTTAATGTCTGGAACTAACAATCTCCCCCTTTGACTTTCTTTGACAAAATACTCTTGAAGCTTTGACTTTTGCATATCTGTTCGAGGATTCTTTTTGAGACATCAATACTTGCTCTTGAAATTCTTTCTTTACTGAAGAAATTCATATAATTACACCAGGAGCAAAACAATAATAAAAAAGGATCAAAATACTTTCTCCCCCATTTTGACAAGGAAAGTCAAAGGATACCCCCACCCAAATTTTAGACATTGTCATCCTCTGGAGCATCAGCTTTAGACTCGGTGGAAGGCTCTGGGTCATCAACAACAAGAGCAAGGAGTTGTCGGCGTTCATGTTGATGAATAGCCAGCAATTTTTGAAGCATGGGTATTTCAGAATCAAGAACCTTCAGCCGTTTTTTATAGTACTGTTGTTGTCGCTTGGAGTATGCTTCAGAAAAACTAGGCTGAGGAATATCATGAGTGGCAACTTCATCATCACCCTGGCCGGTCTGTATAGAGGCCTTGCGAGTACTAATCTTCAATGTGACAGAGCAAAAACACATGGGACTAGGTGGCAGTTCTAACTCTTTTTGAGACAACAAAATAGTATAGATAGTACTTGGGAACATCATGCTTGCATAGTATTTTGGATGTTCAGCAAATTTCACTTCAAAAATTAATTTCCCAAGATTAACAGGAATTGCCTTACCCACTTTATAAAGAAATTGTGCAAGAGATTTTTTAACAGTGGTGTAATGACCAGTGGGCATCTAGTGAGAGATAGCAACCTTGTGAAGTCCATAATACTTTGTGGTCAGCGTCGAGGTAGGAAATGTGCGATGGGAGACCCACTTTTTCTTATATTCTCCAGTGACCTCGGAAATAATCTCATCAAGAATAACATCAACATTCACTTCCTCCACTGTTGGAACACCAACAAACATAGCCAAAATTTCAGGTGAAAAATTATAAAGGTGACCCCGAAGCCATACCTTATGATATCCAGGAGAGGCTGGATTGAAGATAGATTTCTTCAGATTCGAATAGAATTCATAGATGATGACAAGATGGAATTTGGCAGTGAATAGCGCAGACTGTCGAAGATGCATCTGATCTAACAATGCAAGTAGGTCAGCTTTCTCAAACTCGGCTTCACATATGGGAAGTTCAAGAACAAATTTTTGAGTATAGAAAGCATTCCTCGAAGCTCTGGCTTCTCTGTCTACAAGAACAGGTTGCACATCAGGGAGAAGAATAGGCATCTCGACTGCTGCTATTCCGTCCCCGTCTCTCCTTTCTCTATCATCTTCAACATTAGGCACATCAACAAGTGGCTCTGGCAGAACAGGGGCCGAAACAGAGACCGACTGACGAGCTTTGGAGAGCAGAATAGAAGTTTTTCGAGGCGTTCAAAGACCTTCCTTAGAAATTTGAGGTCTTAAACGAGAAGCAATTCCCATTGAGAGAGACCCTATTGGAGCGTTGGGCTCAGCAAGATGTCTCCTTTTGCATGGGGATTTGGATTTGGACGACTCCTGATGTTGGCGCTTGCGATGAAGCTGAGAAATTGGGATGTCATTGAGTTCAAAGGAGTTTAAACTTCGTACCTCATCGGAGCCAGAGAATGATGGAGCAGGAGTGTCAGCACCAGAGAAATCAGTCTTTTCATACTCAGTAGCAATCAGCAACTCCTCAGACAATCGATGAGACCGTTGTAGGCGTGATGATTTCTGGACAATGTGTTGCAGTGCGTCATGCATAGTCAGAGAGTCTCGCATTGATGAAGAGGATTTAGTTGAGGAATCCTCAACAGAGGGGGAAACACTTGCTGCAACTTGTGATGGCTCTTTGGTAGATGTGCGCTGAACATTTTCTGACGAAGGATCATCACGAGCAGACATCAAAGGCAAGGAGGAAGATGTATGAACTGACGCTGCTTCCTTCGGCGTATCTTCAGAGGCTGCATCCATTGCTTTTGTTTCAACAGGGGTAGAAGGTTTCGTTGGCACAAAGAAAGAAACCACTATATCAACAATCGCAGCAACGCCCTTCTTTTTGCCCGACGAGGATGATTGGGAATCCATCGATTCAAAGAGTGCTGGAGCGTCGTGTTGCTAGGGCACAATATAACAACCTTGATTTTGAGACAAAATAGGAAGGTGATCAAGGAGAAAGGTTGTGATTGAAAGGGAGTTCAAACTTTCTTTAAATAGACAAAAGGTTGCCTTGCAAGTAAACGCGTTAGCTTATTTTTACTGTTGCGCAACGATAAAATTTTTTTTTTACCATATTCATTATCACCATGTGACAATCATCGTTTGGTGACACATATAGGGGTCCCTTCAAAGAGAACTTGCGCTTGTAGTAACTCCCTCTCGAACACCTAGCAAAACAGACAAACCGTGACATATAAAAATTACCAAAATACGATATCTTTTTTTTTTCTTTCTGTAATCCCCTTGGTAAGGAATTGAGATTTACAAATGACACATCCCAAGAGCTCCTCGGAGGAACTCAAATCGTGTTCTGTCAAGGTTTTTGGTAAAAATATCTGCCAATTGATTTATTGTAGATATGTACTCCAGACTGATTATCTTTTCTGCCACCAGCTCTCTGATAAAATGGTACCGAATATCAATATATTTTGTATGAGAGTGCTGTACTGGGTTTTTAGAGATATCTATTGCACTCATGTTATAACAAAACGCTGTCGAAATATTTTGCTCAAAACCATAATCTGCCAACATTTGCTTCATCCACAGTAATTGAGTACAGCAACTTCCGACTGCAATATATTCAGCTTCAGCAGTAGATAAAGATATTGAGTTCTGCTTTTTACTGTACCATGCCACAAGATTTGTCCCTAGATAGAAACAACCACCAGAGGTACACTTTCGATCATCAGCATTCTCAACCCAATCAGCGTCACTATATCCTGCAAGTGCTACAGTAGAAGAATTTGAATAAAACATACCAAGTTCAGCAGTCCCATGTACACTTTAATACTCTTTTTACTGCCTCGAGGCGTGATTCTTTGGGATTGGCCTGATATCGTGCACACACCCCAACACTAAAGCATAGATCAGGATAAATTGCTGTTAGATATAATAAGCTTCCAATCATACTTCTATACAGATGCTGATCAGATCCAACTCCTTCTGAATCTCTGTGTAGTTTTTCATTGGTTCCCATTGGAGTGGCTTTTGGCTTAGTGTGATCCATTCCAAATTTCGGATGCTCTTGCTGGGCCAGTTCCATCACCATTTGGTTGAGGTAACAGATATACACTAAAAGGTTGTTCAATTTTGTCTTCTTCTCTGGTTCCATGGTTCTCTTTGGAACATTGATTTGAGAAGGCGAGCCCTGGAAGTGGCAGTTGATGGGCCATTCTCTCACATATTATTGGCATGCCCGTTCTGTTGTAAAATTATGTTGGTTTGTTCATATTTGTCACCTTTCCCATGAATGGTCCATTAAAAGTTTTTGTTTTTTTGTTTTTTTGTTTTTGGTTTTTTTGTTTTTTTTTTTTTTTTTTTGTTTCTCCTTTCGGGGTGAAAATGTCGACGTTTCTTAGGTAGGGAACCGGATTTTTATTTTTTACTTTTATTATTCTTTTTTAGCTTTTAATAGTCTAGTTGCTTGGCATAAGGGTTGAGTTTTTTTTTTTGTTTTATTATTCATTTGTAACTTTAAGATGTAATCAATTCACCAAATTATGCATCGCCTTTATTGAGATGAGTGTAATATTGTAGCCTGTTCTTGCCAGCTCTTAATCGGATGGCTTTTTTTTTTATCTTTCAGCTTAACATTGAAGGTTAAAATATAGCCTTGTGTGTGTGCCAACAGGTATGCTCTGCAAAATAGCAACCCGGATAAGTGTCACTACCTCGGGCAATGGACGAGTTTTATTACAGTACGTGCAGAAAAGATAAGTTCGGTTGAAAGTCTGTTTTGTGAAAGCATTGCTTTAACCAGGTGCATATTAATGCCTGGGGCAAAGAGAAACAACATTATTTTTTATAAAATTTCTTAGTTTAAACTAAATAAAAATGTGGGTAATTTGGTGGAGCCTGTTAGATATACAAATTCATAAATTCTCCCCATAATCTTCTCTTCATCTTAATGCATGCAATAGACAGTACTCCAAACAATGCCACAATTAAAGATTCAAGGATGGTTTCTTTGTTTACTTATATAGCATCTCTAATGAGGGTAATAGATCACATGATTTCATGTCAGTTTGACTCTATATTATCTGGGCATTTCAAATCGAGATTTTATGACTACAAAAAGCTGAAAAAATTGTAAAGGCTGCTGAATGTTTTCCACTTTCCATGAATGCACCAGACACACAGTTCACCGAATCAGAGCTTTTCTTTTATAGAAAATCTTGTAGCAAATGAAATATTACAAGCCTTTGATCACGCCTAGGCTACTGATCATGCATTCGCTTGATATATACAACATGTCCAGCATATATGGTAGCAAATCAAATCTTACAAGCTTTTGATCATGCCCAGGCTACTATTCATCATGCATTCTTGCGGCAATGCAATGTGCCCCTCTCTACTCTTTTGTACATAACAAATATGCTTAATTGAGAAGATAACAGACCATGTTCAAGAAGCAACATGTTATGACTTTTAGAAGCAGAAAGAGGACACGACTCGGAGCTCCAAGTGCCAACACTAGGGTTGTTGAATTGTTGTTTGAGTATTGTTGTGGATGACAACCGAGTGGGACGGCAGGAAAGCTCTGAAGTGATGGTGCTCCGTCAGGGAAGGATGAGAGCCAAAGAGAGGGAGAACATGGAGGAGGCTTTTAGCCTACACCTTACCCACATCTTCATTGATCTCATTCCATGGTGGATCCTCTAAACGCCTACCTCTCTATAGTTCCCTCTGATATAATAAAAGAACAAAAAGCTTTGTGAGAGACAGGCAACCCAGAACCCTAAAACAAAAAAGAAGATGAAAATTAAGTAAAATTTACCTAGAGCAACATCCCGTATGAGGATCACTTGATCTGGTTGAAGAAGCCGGCATATCATTGTAGCCTTCTGGTCCCCAATCTGTGCTGCTGGTTTCTTTCATAATTGAAATCAGGGAAAGTACTGCTTCAAGGGGTTAAAGGCCAAAGGAAATTTGAAACAAGCAGAGTTGTCCTACCCAGGAGCTTGAAACAGTACTAGCAAAAGAGACTTAGAGATAGAAAGAGGGATTGGAGGGTGCTTGAGAACACAGAAAGCCATGGAGAATTTAAAGGTGAAGAAAAGATGTGAGCATTAATTTTTTGGAAAGAAGAGAACTTCTTTTTTCGCTAGATATAGGAGAATTTTTAAGGATCCTCCCTTACAAACAAAATCCTGATATCCTCACTTACTCGCCCAGACATACAATGCACCGTCAACCAAGCGTGTCAATTCTTACAGAATCCCACAAATGTAAACCGGTCTGCAGTCAAGTGCATCTTGCGGTATCTTATGGGCATTCTCACTCACAGCATCATAGTTCAGCCATCCTCTGACCTGGGCGTTGGCGTGTATTCCTAATTAACTGAGAAAGGAGTTAATTAAGCATCTTTTGGCACATCCAATTACGATCAATATATAAAAATGGGAGGCGGATGCCAGAGGGCGAAGGGGGGAGGCGGAGGGAGGATCACCCAGCTGGGAAGCGCTGGGACTAGTGACTTCCATGTTGTTGAAGCAGGAAACATATATTTATGGTTATCTCGACGACTTGATTACTAATACAGTTACTATGAATTTGGGAGACTGTACAAATTACGAGACAAAGTCCTAATCAATGTAATCCTCCTAACATATATGGTACAATGTAATCCTCCTAAAATATTGTTTCACCGAAAATCCACCGGTCCGCGAAGAGGCGCGGCCGAGACAGTAATTCGATTATATCAGAATAGTTTGTGTTACAGTTGTGTTTGTGTATCATAAAAATGTAAGTACAATCTCCTATTCTTCCTCTGATTTGATATCCGTGTGAATTTAGTTAAGCGTAAGGTTCTGGCGAGTAGCCGTCGAAATCCGAGTTCCAGGAACGATCGTGCACGAACTGTTGTGGCTTTGGTCGATCGGACGAAAGTATTTGTATTCCGCGTGTATCGATTTGTGACGTTGCCGGTGAACCTGCGAAACTGTTCCTGGTCGAATTGTTGAAGGACGACAAGCTGCAAGAATACTTTCGTCCTTCAACAATTCGAACTCGGCTCGAGAGAGCTTCTGTATGTGAGAGTTTCTCGATGAAGGAGTTTTCAGACCTTCGTTTTTGAGAGAGCTTCTGCACTTAAGAACGTCTCTTTGATAGATAATCTCCCTGAACCCCTGCGACGGGGCTTTTCTGGCTCTTTATAGCCAACTCTGTGCTGTTGTTGAGGTTGATCCTTAAAAGGCGGATCACGATCCCTTTTCTGCTGCTTCTTTTGAGAGAGGAGGAAGACTGGAGAATTTCTCTCCCGGATCCATCGAATGAGGATCACAGTTGTCTTCTTTCTCGACTCCTTCGGTTAACGACCAGACTTGGTCGTTTAACCGTTGGGGGAGCTGAGTTGTAATTTAGATGCTGACTGGTGCTCACGCGATGAATTTTTTATGACTGGGGCGTCAACTGTATCGCTGACACGGCGGCGTGAGTGGACCCGACGATGGGCTGCGGTTGAGGTCTTCAAACTTTGACGAAGCCTACCCACAAAGATCGATTAATGGATTGATGGATTTTTGGGATCGTCGAATTTGGGCTAACCACATTTTAGTGCATACAGATTGCCCCCTTTGAGACTTGACCATTTTGGAGAAAACGATCAAGTTTCGAATGTGAAGAAGAACAAACACAACGCACACACACTTTTTTATTTTTTTATTTTTTTTTATCCTTTTACTCTTTTAGGTCGTTTATCTTTAGTGTTCGTATGCTTCTCTATCCTCTTGCTTTTTTAGGACAATGTATATTTTTGTACACTTGTATGTATATTTTTTTTCGTATCTTTGTTTTTCTTTTTTTTTTTTGGCTCTCTTGTCGTTTTAGAGCTGTTTGCTTTTTTGATTTCCTCTATTTTTTTCGTATATGCGTACATATAGAGCATGTACGGTATGTAGAGAGACGGTGTACCTGAGTAGAGAATGTTGTTCAGGTATGAGCATCGACGACGAGTTGGAATTGCCTGAGTAGTTGGCCGTAGTTTGCTCGAATGTCGCGGTCAAAGGTCGCTCCGGTACTTCGAGGACAGCAGTTGCGATGTGTTTTGTTGGCTTCGGTAAGTTTCGATGATTCTGAATGTTGCGCCGAAGAAAGATGTTGCAGGCTGGAGCGAAAGTCATCGCGTCGAGGAGAATGTGCGCACCCGAATGAGGCTTGAGAGGCTGAATTCGAGTTGCACTGTTTTTTCTTTTTTGACGGACAGGAGCTCCTTCTGCGAACTGAATTGGAGTGACGAGAAGAAGATTCACGCAGGAGAGGGTGTGGTGGGGCCCACTCTAGATGAACTGATTTCCACGACGAAGTAGGAGACTCTCCCTTTCGACGATTTGGCTTCTGTGTAGGCGGCAGAAGGTTTGAGGCAGCGACGTGCGTCCCACCTTCTCGTGTAGAGGGCTCCTTCTTAAGTGGGGAAATTACTGATCCACTCCCCGCGAATTTGGAATAATTAGGTTTAAAGGTCTTTTATCCCCTTCTTATGAGTTTGCTCTGCGAATTTGGGTCTCCTCCCTGTCTGCGAATTTAGCTTGGAAGACTGTGTGCAGATTAGATTTCTTTTCCTGTTTGTGAATTTGGACTTTGGCTGACTGCGAGATTGATAGTCTATTTGTCAATTTGGCTATCTGACTCTGTCTGCGATTTCGATTGGGAAGACAGTCTGCGACTGCGACCTGGGGGACTGTCTACGACTTACCGCGATTTGACTGTCTGCGATTTGGGAGACAGCTTGCTGTCTGTCTGCGAGTGACAATCTGCGATTTTTTTTTTGTCTTCTAACAGTCTGTGAATTGGGATTCTGCGATTGTAACCCGGGAGATTGTCTGCGACTTACTGTGGCTTGGCTGTCTGCGATTTGGGAGACAGTCTGCAACTTATCTCTGCTTTGCGATCCTTGTCGGGTCCCGGCTTGCGTCAGAAGTTCTCCGCGAACAAAATTCAAAGGTACTGTATGCAAATTACTTCACTCCCGGCAGTCTCGGGCTGAATTCGAGTCAGCCGGGGTCCCCACTCTCTTTTCTTTCTTCTTTTCTTCCTCCCTCTTTCTTCTTCTTTTTCTCTCCTCTCGTTTTCAACTCCCTCAGTCTCTCTCTTTTTTTTCATGATTTCTCTCCTCAATTTTTTTTGCGCGTATTAGCTCTATGTTCTTCTCTCTTTCTTATCTTTCTCAAACTGACTCTTTTGCGCACTCCTGGTGTCTTTCAGTTTGTCAATCCGACAGACTGACAACCTTTTGTGCGCTGTTTGGCCCAAAAAAGTGCACCTGGCTCTGTCGCCATGTGCAAGAGTTTAATCTGGGTCGCATCCGGCTCAGTCGCCGAATGCTGGATTCTGTTTTGGTCGCACCCGGCTCGGTCGCTGGGTGCTGCAGTTGTATTTCGGCTGCATCTGGCTCGGTCGTCGTGACGCGGGGCTTCTCCTTCTTTTCTTTTTTTTTTGTCTTGAGTCCGGCTCTGTCGCCGGGGAGCGTAGGTCTGATGCGCGATTCAGCTAGGTTGCCAAACGCTGTGGTCGCATCCGGCTCGGTCGTCGGGTGCGAACTGTAGTATGGTTGCATCCGGCTTGGTCGCCGGATGTTGATTTTTCTTGTTTAACTTTGGCCGGCCTGGTCGCCGAGAGATCGGACTTCGGTTTTGGTCGTCGGGTACCGAGATTTCAATTCGGCTGAATCTGACTGGTCGCCGGGAGGCAGAATTTCTGCGCTAGCGCACCCGGCTTGGTCGCCGAGTGCTGTTGTCGCAACTGGCTCGGTCGTCGGGTGCGAAGTGTTGTCTAGTCGCAGCCGGCTTGGTTGCCGGGTGTGAGTTGCTTTGTGCTTTGGGTTATGCGAACTCGGCTTGATCGCCGACGACCCCCTTTTTGTTTTGTTTTGCAACTGCTTCTTTTTGTCGCGGCTTTTTTTTTTTCTGCGGCAGCTTTTTTTTGTCGCTTGACTCTTTTTTTTTTTATATCATTGCTTCTTTTTGTGTGGCTTCTTTTTTTGTCTGCGATTTGCTTTTTTGTCATGACTCTCTTTTTTTTGTCTGATTTGCTTCTTTTTGTCGTTTTTTTTTTTTTCTGCGACTACTTATTTTTATCGCGACCCCTTTTTTTTTGTTCGGAGAAGAGTTACATGGCTCTGATTGGCTGCGTCCGACTCGGTCACCGGTCGCAGGAGTTTGCTGCACTGCACCCGACTCTGTCGCCGGGTGTTGCATTTGATGGTTCCTTCGTCGCGTTCGGCTTGGTCACCGGGCACGGATTTTTTGGTTTTTTTGATTGCGTCCGGCTATGTCGCCGGTCGTGAAGCTTCTTTCATGCGTTCGGTTTGATCGCCGAGCGCATTGCTCCCGTTTTGGTTACATCCGGCTCGGTCGCGGGGTGCTGTTAGGTCGCGTCCAGCTTTGTTCCTGGTCGCGAAGTTTTGAGTTGTGCTCGGCTCGGTCGCCGGGCACTTGTTTTGATCGCGGCCAGCTGTGTGGCTAGTCGCAAAGCTTTGAGTTGTGCTTGGCTCGGTCGCCGGGCACTTGTTTGTTGTTTCACAGCATTCGTTTCCCGTCCAACTCAGTCGTCCGGCACTGGATCGAGTGTGCGGCGTCTGGTGCTATCGCTCGATGCTGAATTCTCCATTTGGTTCTGCCCGGCTTGGTCGCTGGGCATTGGAGTTTGATTTTGTTTGCCTCCAGTTTAGTGGTTGTTCGCGAGGCTGTTTGTTTTGGTCGCGCTAGGCTCTGTTGCCGTGCGCATCGCTTTTTTGGGACTGTGCTCGGCTTGGTCGCTGAGGCATAGTGTTGTTGTTTTGGTCACACCCAGCTCGGTCGCCGGGTGTTGCTTTTGAGCTGCGTCTATCTTAAGTGCAGCGCTTTCTGTTTTGATTGCATCCGGCTCGGTCGCCGGGTGCTTTTTGTTTTTTTTTTGTTGCGCCTGACTTGTCCGCTGGGCGCGGAGCTATTGTCTGCGGTCAGCTCGGTCGCCGAGCGCGAAGCCTTTCAATTATGCTCAGCTCGATCGCTGGGCATAATGTCTTTGTTGTTTTCGTCGCAACCGGCGCCATCGCTGGTCACTGTGCTTTGAACTATACTCGACTTGGTCGCCGAGGCACAATTGCCTTGTTTTGGTTACGCCCGGCTTTTTCGCCGGACGCGAGGCTTTTGAACTGCGCTCGTAGAAAGCTTTGTTTCGAAAGCAGTTTGGTTGCTGGCCGGGTCATCTGAGACAACCGGTGTTTTACCCTCCCTCTTTTTTTTTATTTCTCCGTCTTTTTCTTCTTGGCGACTGGTCCTTTTTGTTGCCCCTTTTTCTCTTTCGACTTGTGTTTTTTTTTTTCTTTCTCCCTTTTTTGTTTGCGACTTCGACTTCTCTGTCGCAGATGTCTGCCGCGCCGACCTCTTTCTCCTTCCTCGGCCTAACTCTTTCGAGCGTTAAGACCCTCGTGAAGGGTACTCTTCGAGATTGTTTGTGAATCTGTGATTCTCAGGAAGAGCAAAGACCATTGCTGATACCTCTTAGGGGGCCGTCGGCCTATGGTGGTTGTGACGTAACTGCGCCCGTGGTTAGAGCTATCCATGACCTTTGGAGTCGCCCGGTTGTCGACGAGGACGACCAAATTTGTTATCTCCCGGGGGACGAGGCCTCATTGTCTCCACATCAGACCGTAGGCAACATCTTACTGAGTCCGATGCATGACCATTTGATTCACTTTTCGGCGCCGAAGCTTCCCATTGACAGCGACCGGCTTGGTTCTTGGGACAGTCAACCGATGGTGTGCTCGAGCCCCTATCGTGTGCCCTTCTACTTTGAGTGGAAGGACGTCATTCTCCATACTTGTGCAGAGCCGTTGGCCGTGGTAGACCTCACTCATGCAGTCCGAGCTTCAATGTTTTCATATCGGTGCTACAACAATGTTATCCACGCCTTTCTGGAGGTCTAGTGTTCTTCCATCAACACCATTTTTACTCGCGAGGGGGAGCTGTCGATTTCCTTGTGGGACACGGATTGACTCGGTGGACTGTCCATTTCTGGAAGCATTTTCGATGAAGTGACCATGACTATTGAAGATTTCACTCAAAGTCGCCCCATGCCGCTGCCCGAGAGCATTCAATACCTGATTCTCACATATTATCGCCTTTTCTGTCATCCGCGGTCTTTGAACTCGGAAGGATTCTTTGGAGTTCCCATGTCTGAGTGGGCGTCATTCTGGTTCCGCGCCGAAGGGGATGCGCAGCCTTCGGAAGACTCATGGGCTGATCGTGGAAAGACGACTGGTTCTCAGAGTCGCAACCGGTCGGCCGTGCAGAATCAACCACTCTCTGAGCTCGGGGTTCCTGATGCCCTCGCGGATGAGGTATATCTGGCTGATTTCTTATCTCTGTTGCTCTGCCGTTTCGCCGTTCCTTTGCCAGGCGGCATGCTGAGGTTTACTGTTTTCAATATGGCCTGCTTCATGGCCAGCGGTAAAAAATGCAGCTTGGCCGACGCAACTCTGGCCAGTCTTTATCGGGGGTTCAACAGTTTCTCATCGGGGAGGATTTCTTTTCTTTTCATTTATGCATGGCTCGCCCAGAGGTTCGGCGTCCACGAGGCTGACTCCACATAAGGCGACAAACCTCTTATAATGTTGTACCGTAACCAGGAGCTTGGTCGTTTCTACACCCAAGCAGAAGCTCGTTCTCTATTTTGACGCGGTGGAGTGCGATGCTGGTATCCTTCAGAGGCTCTTCCTCCCGGCCCGGTTATTGACAAGCCTGGTCACTTTGCTTCTCGGATCGAAGTGGAATACTTCTGTTGCTTGCGAGCGACCCTTCTAGTCTTGCGGCAGCGCGACCTCCTTATAGTGGAACCTTACAGTCCCCAGTGGTTTGCTCGTCAGTTCGGGTTCTGCCAGGACTTGTCGAGTGCGCTATTTGCTGACCAACGAAAGGCGGCCACGATTAATGCGTTGGTGGAGGTATGGCGAGCCAGGATTGCCTGCCCTCTTGGCAGCGTGGAGGTGCCTGCCTTCGTGAGTCCAGGTTCCGACCCGGGTGTTACGTCCCTCTTTCAGGAATCCTGGCTTGAGGCAATATTTCCCCTCTTCGAGGTATTAGCTTCTCCTTATTTTCTTTTGTATCTTCCTCCTTTCTCCTTCTCTCTTTTTTTTTTTGACTTCTTCCATCCTTTTTTTTTTAGTGTGCGTGGAAAAAATTCACTGACGCATCTGCACCGGACAGAGCTTTGCCGCATGCGCAAGGAGATGGTGAAACAGAGGGTGCCGTTCAAAAAAGTTTGCGAAAAGGAGCAAAGCCTCCGACTTCTCCGAAGGCGAAGAAGAGCAAAGTTACGAAGAAAAAGGCTCCCCGAACGAAGGTTACGAAAGAGAAGGTGTCGGCGCCGTCGCTAGTTGTGCCGGCGAAGGGCATCGTCATTAGGGAGGCATCTCCGGCACGAAGGGAACCTCAGCCAGTAGTACTTTCTTTGCCGGCTGATAATGGTCCTTTGGAGAAGGGGAAAGGATTGGATGAATCGGCGACCTCGCCGAAGAAGACTGCTACGAAGAGGAAGTCTGCGGCTCCGCAATCACAGGCTTTAATTTTCATCCCCCCTCCTTTCAAGAAGCGGTTGTGGACTGGTCTGGGTAAGCCACTGACGAATTTGACCCTGCTTTCTGTCATTCAGCCGTCGAAAACTCCTCTGTCGGGGTCAGGAGAGAAGGCTAGGGAGACGGCGCCCCTCGACAGGTCTATTGTTCCGTCAATTGGAGGAGCCGCTGCGGAGCCAGAGGTGGCGCCTGCGCAAGCATACCAGGTTGGGTCGCGGGCAGGGCTTAGGGTTGAAGAGTCAGTCGACTTGCCCTCGGATACATTTGCGATCATCGTTGGTCCTTCTATGGACCAGCCTGTATTTCGTCAAGACAATTTGTTTGATCTCACCGAGTTAGAGGATAATCGACAACTGGAGTGGGTCGGGGAAGAGGCGCCTTCTGCTGCCGTTATCGGTGAGTTTGTGACCGGCGAGGCTGAGTGTCCAGTGACTATCTCAAGTGATGGTGGAGCGCCCTTCTAGACTTTGATTGAACAAGTCACGGGTGGATTTCAGCACCCTGTTTCTGATCCAGGCCCTCCGGTTGCCACGACTTTGAGGAAGGAACCTTTTGTGACGTTTCCTCCTAGTAGTGGAGAAGTGCCTCTTGCTGCCAAGGAAGGAGCTTCGGGTTCAGTTAGTTGACCCGTTAGCGAGGAATCGTCGACTTCACGCCCTTCATCGGTAAGTAAAAATCCACTCATCATTTTTTTTGGTTCTTTGTTCTTCCTTCCCTCATCTCTCTATTTTTTTTTTAGATGTCGGCCTTCCCCCGTTCGGCGAGGTCGAGGCTGTTGATGCAGCGGTCTGTACTGGGACTGTGGATAGTGTTCGTCGAGTTGGTTTTATTGCTGGCCGACGATCCATGTTCGCCCGAGCTCGTGGCGGACACCCGTGCCATTCTTGAGCACTTGAGAGGAGCCGACGTCGATACTTCGGTTCTGGAGCAGTGGGTGGAAGATTTTGCTTAAGAGGCGGCTCATTTTCAGCAGCAGCTCAATTCTTTGGCCGAGAAGCTTAGTTTGACCGAGCGGTTTGCTGCTGAAGCTGAACTCGCGCGGTCTGTCCAGCGTGTGAACCGTTGGCGAGATGACTTAACAACGGATTTGGATAGACGTTAGGCTGAACGAGAAGCTACGGAGGCTGAGCAGATAGCTCTTCGTGATCGTCTGGCATTCGTCTCGTCGCAGCTTGACTCCATCAATGCTGAGCTTGCGACCATCCGTAGGGGGATTGACACTGCTGAGGAGGAAGCTTCTGCTCTTGAGGGTCAACTTGCTTCTGTTCGTGCACGCCCTGTTCTCGACGAGGCCAAGACACGAGGGTTGGCTAAGGTCCGCGCCGAAGCAGTGAGACTGCGGCAACGGGTGGCTGACTTCGAGCTTCCTTCACCTTGATGTAGTTTTTTTTTTTGTAGTCTCTCATTTTTTCATTTTGTTTTGCAAGACTAGAGATACTTTTTTTTTTTTGTAGCCTCCCGTTTTTGTTGCGAGGCTTGTATTACTCTCATCACACACATTTTTACAATGAGAAGTACTTTTTTTATTTATTCGACTTTCTTTTTCTTTCTCTTCTGTTTTTTTCGCTGTCCTCTTCACGGGTAAAATTGTTTGAGGAATATACCGTTCGTTATCGGCAGCTCTGAACCGTTTGAAGTGACGAGCTTGTAGGCGCCATTGGTCTAGGCTTCCTGCACCACGTACGGTCCTTCCCATTTCGGCGCGAGCTTGCCCCCGATTTTGCTCGTAAAGAGCATTGGCCGTTGGACTGCGAGCACAAGGTCACCTTTCTAGAATGACCTGAGCCGTACCTTTTTGTTGAAGGCTCGGGTCATGCGAGATTGGTAGCATTCGAGCCGTTGTTGCCCTTCGAGTCGTCGCTGCTCGTCGAGTGACTCAAGTTCAGCGAGTCGCAGCTGCGCATTCCTCTGTCGTTATCCCTTCTCTCATTGCAATTCCCAGAGAGGGAAGTTGTACTTCAAGAGGGAGTACTGCTTCGGTGCCGTAAACCAGCGAATATGGGGTCGACTGGGTTGGCGTTCGAAACGAAGTTCTGTATGCCCACAAGTCTTCTCCAAGTTTTTCGTCCCAACTCTTTTTGTTGGCTCCAATTGTCTTCTTTAGGATTTTACAGAGCGTTTTGTTGAAAGCTTCTGGAAGTCCGTTGGCTGCCGGATTGTAAGCCGACGATGTCCGCTGTTATATGCAAAATTTCTTACAGAAGCGGTCCATGACTCTGTTCCTGAACGACG
The DNA here is from genome assembly GCA_019845555.1 of Aristolochia fimbriata. Classification (NCBI taxonomy): domain Eukaryota; kingdom Viridiplantae; phylum Streptophyta; class Magnoliopsida; order Piperales; family Aristolochiaceae; genus Aristolochia; species Aristolochia fimbriata. The sequence goes on from CM034080.1 coordinate 31,556,472, forward strand.
TGCCATTGTCCGTCACTATGTACCAAGGAACTCCATATCGGTAGATAATTTGAGTTCGAATGAAGTCGGCGACAGTGGTTGCCTTGACTTCTCGGTAGGCAGCAGCTCGGCCCATTTTGAGAAGTAATAGGTAGCCGCCAGGATGTATTGCATGTCAGAGTCGGATTTGGGAGTGATGGGACCTATGATGTCCTTCCCCCAAGCTTCAAATGGCCATGACGCGATCGTTGGGTGAAGCGGCTCCGGTGGCTGATGTATGTAATCGGCATGGAGTTGGCACAGTTTACAGGTTTGAGCCATCTTGGTGGCGTCCCTGAGCATCGACGGCCAATAATAACCTAATCGCTTAACGTGTAAGTGGAGTTTCGGTACGGCCTGGTGCGCGCCGCAAATTCCACCGTGTCTCTTTTAGCACTTGCAGCCCCCCTTCTTTTGATAAGCATCGATGGAGCAGACCTTCATACGACCTTCGATAGAGTATTTCGTTGATGAAAACGTACTTTGGAGCTACTCTGCCAATTTGGACTCGCTCTCGCAGGTCGACTGGGAGTATGCCGTGGCAAAGAAAGTTTGAGATAGTCTCTCTCCAATCTTCGGCTTCGTTTTGACTGGCCGAGATTGGGAGAGACTCTTCTATCTCTTCTGTTTGTTCTTCTTTCGTTTCTTCTTCGACCGGTGGAGGGATTACCCATCGTTCGCAAATGGGGACTTGGCTCGGTCGTTCGTCGAATTGTGCTATACTAGCTACAATTCCAGCCAATGCGTCGGCTGGCCCATTTTCGGATCGAGGAACGTAGTGGAGTGAGACTTCCGAAATTTGGGCCAGAAGTTCACCGACATGTCTCCAGAACGGCACGAGTTCGAGTTTCTTTACTTCGAACTCCCTTGTGAGCTGCTTGATGACAAGAGCCGAGTCGTCGTAGATGTTTAGTTGTGGCAGCTTCATCTCGACCGCCATGCCGAGTCCAAGGAGGATAGCTTGATACTCCGCTTCGTTGTTCGAACAATTTTGAGTAAGAACGAATGAATACGGGAGCAGGTCTTTTTTCGGCGAAACGAACATAACTCCCGCGCCGGCTCCATTTCTTCGCGTAACACCGTCAAAATACATCTCCCAAGGGGGAAGCACCTCGACAAAGAAGATTTCTTCGTCCGGGAATTCTTCTATTAATTCCCATTCGGTTAGCACCGGGTGGTCGGCCAAGAAGTTTGCCAGTGCTTGCCCTTTGATTGCGCGTTGTGGAACGAAGTTAATCTCGAACTCCGAAAGAAGTAATGCCCACTTTGCCAGTCGACCAGAGAGAATTGGTCGCGACATGATATATTTCAGCGGGTCAGCTCGTGAAATCAAGTTCGTCGAATGCGCCAGGAGGTAGTGCCGGAGCTTTTGGATTGCGAAGATTGAGTGCCAGACAGGTCTTCTCAATCGGTGTGTAATTGAGTTTGGCGCCCACCAGTGTTCGCCTCAGATAATAAAGAGAATGTTCTTTGTTGTCCTCATCGCATTGGGCCAATAGAGCTCCGACCAATTTCTCTTGCGCTGCGATGTACAACAGCAACGACCTGTCGACGATTGGAGCGACGAGCACTGGCTGCATGGTGAGATACACCTTTATGTTGTTAAAGGCGTTTCGTTAAGACTCGTCCCACTCGAATGGACTATCTTTCTTCAATAGATGACTGAACGGTTGGCATCTTCTAGCTAAATTCGAGATGAAGCGTTGGATATATGCTAGGTGGCCTTGAAAGCTTTTGAGTTCGGAGATGTTTCTGGGCTCCGACATCTTTTGAATTGCATTGATTTTTGTTTGGTTGATTTCAATTCCTCTGTGATGCACAATGAATCCCAAGAATGTGCCCGAGGTGACATCGAATGCGCACTTCAACAGATTCATTTTGAGTTGAAACCGTCGAAGTCGTTCAAACAGTACTCTGAGGTCAAGAAGGTGATCTGACCTCTGTTTTGTCTTCACCACCAAGTCGTCGACATAGCACTCAACGCGCTTGTGCAAGAAGTCGTCGAAGATGTTTTGGATTGCCCTCTGGTACGTCGCGCCGGCGTTCTTGAGCCCGAATGGCATCACTTTGTAACAGAAGATGCCTTTAGGAATGCGGAACGCAGTGAGCTCTTCATCCTTCGGGTCCATGCGAATTTGATTATAACCGGACGACCCGTCCATGAACGATAGAGCTTCATGACCCGTCGTCGCATCGACCATGAGTTCTGTTATCGGTAAGGGGAAGTCGTCTTTCGGGCAAGCTGTATTCAGGTCGCGAAAGTCGACGCAGACCCGAATTTGGCTGGTCTTCTTCTTGACTGGTACGATATTAGCGATCCAAGACGGGTACTTCACCTCCCTGTTGAAATCGACAGCGATCAATTTGTCGACATCCTTTTCAATTTCTAGTACGAGTTCTGGCTGAAACCGTCGTTGCGATTGTTCGACTGGCCGAACAGAAGGATGGACCACTAGCATGTGTATTGCCACTCGTGGATCGAGGCCTGGCATTTCTGTGTAGTTCCTGGCGAATATGTCGCGATATTCGCGAAGTAGCGACATGTACTCGACCTCTTCTTCAGCCGACAGTGAAGCACTGAGAAATGTCAGCCTCGGGTCCTCTGTTGTGCCTAGGTTGACTTTCTTTAACTCGTCGACGGTCAACTGGCCGCCTTCCTCGAAAGTAGCCAGAGCCTCCTTCAAGACGAAGTCATCATCTTCTTGGCTGTCATTGGCAACAGAGATGTGGTTCACCATCACCGAATCATATGCGCGTGCTCGTACAATTGCAGCTTTCAAAGTGTAGATGATCACTGGGTTCGAAGCATTTTTTTTTTCATCGGAGTTTGGCCGACTGAAACTTGATTTACATCGGCCGATGTTTTCTGGGTGATTTTGATTGGCTTCGCTTGAGCTCTATAGATTTTGATCGGTTTCTCCTTCTGGTAGCCGAGGCCTAGGCTACCCTGAGTGATTCTTTGACCTTCGTTTCTCAGTTTCTCCTATTCTGGAGTGAGGACCAGCATAGTGACTAGTGGTTTCTCGTGAATCTGATCTTTTGTAAGATTGCCCCCAGCTCTGGACATCAGTCAGTACGCGTTCGGGTCGAAGCCCTCAATAGAGCGAGTTGATGGTAATTGCGTGAGGTTCGGAAATTGCTTCACGATGCTTCTTTCCTCGAGCTTCGACAGTGGGAGAGTGACTTTTTCTGTCAAAGGGGTCGGCTGAATTTTGTGGCAGGCGACCAAGGGAGCTTCTCCTTTCATTCTTTGCGACTGCGGAATGTACCGTAAGATAGGTACATTACGCTGCGCTGGCGGTGATGGAGTTGGTGCAGCTGGTTTGTGGCTGCGCGCCGGTTGGTTGTTGTGTGCCGGCTGTTTGGGAGACACGTCTTGCATCGTGGTTAGCTTTGGGGACGTGGCTTTCGTCGGCTGTTTGGTCGACGAGGCTTGTGTCGACTGTTTGGTCGATGCAGCTTGTGTCGGAGTGTTCTTGGCATTTGACGCACGGTTCGGCTAGGGTGACAATTTGACTGTCAGTCTGGTCATCAGATAGAATTTCGCGTCTTTTGGTGCTTCGCGGCTCTTTTGTTTGGCCGCTTTGCCTTGGTTTTTGTGTTTGTCAGCGTCGGTTCGAGTTCTCGAACTGGTTTTTTTCGTCGGGTGACCAAGATCCACCCCTCTGCGTCGGCTGCAGCTGCTTCGCTGGGTGCCGGTTTTGTTGTGACCTTAGGCGGTGGTCGTTTGTTGTTGTGCGGTCGGTTGGAGGGACCAGATTTTGGACGATACTCCTTCTTAATTTTTGACCTGTTGTTTGTTTGGCCGAGTTTGCCGATTTGGTTCGGCTTGAATGGAGATGACATGAGAGGAAGCTGTGTTTTCAGTTCCTTTGATTTTGTTACGGCTTTGAGCCGCCAGATCCATAATTCTGTCCTTTAGGACGAAGCACTTCTCTGTCGGGTGCTCGACCAAGCGGTGTTACTTGCAGCTTTAGTAATTGGTTGTTGAGGAGCTGGTCCAGCATGACAGAGACATCCGCGTCGACGAACGGGTACGTTTTGGCCTGTCGTTCTTCCATCGAAGGCCTTCAGTACGTGCTCCCAGTTAGTTGCCGTGGGAGATAGGTAGCTTTGACTTTGCTCCCAACCTTGATTGGTTCGAAAGCATTCGTCGCGAATGATGCTTTTGTTTTCTCCTTCGCGTCTTTGGGCGCGGTCGCGGCTTCTGCCTTCCCTTTCTTGCGAGGGTCGACGGATGGAGATGTTTCTTCTCCTCTCTCCTCTATGAGGTTCTCCATGTTACGAGCCTCTATCGCGAGTTCTTGGAAGTCGTTTGGTCTTCGACTTCGAATGTAGCGTAAGAGCTCCCATTGCATCCCTCGAGAACACATTTCAATTTCGGCTTCAATGGATAAATTTGAGCTCTCCTTGCAATTTAAGCTCAAGTTCCTCCACCGGATGATGTAGTCAACCACATTCTCACCCTTCTTTTGTTTGAGATTGGCGATCTCCACAAGAGTGACCGTGCGTCGGGTGTTGTAGAACCGGCTGAGGAATTCGCGCTCCAATTGTTCCCAGCTGCTGATTGACTCCTGGGCCAGCTCAATATACCAGTCAAAGGCGTTTCCCTTCAACGACCAGCCAAATTGCTTGACCAGCAAGTCGCCATCGGTGTCGGCGTTGTTGCAAGTTTCAATGAAATGAGCAACGTGCTGTTTGGGGTGCCCGTCGCCATTGAACTGCTGGAACTTGGGAGGGTTGTAGCCGACCGACATCGGGATATTTTGGATTCTCTGCGTGTAGGGCCTCCTGTAAGCGATAGATTTGTTGTCGCCCGAGTTGTTCCGTACAGCGCGGTTGATGAGCTCGGTGACTACGTTGAGTGTGAGAGCAGTTGGCTCTGTTTCGATTCGACTCCGGCGAATGGCAATTGGTACGACGGGCGGCAGCTCGTCGTCGGAAGAAGGCTCTTCTGGCAATGTTTGAACCGAGCCACTGGTAGTCGCCCGATTTCGGTCGACTTCTTGCTAAAAGTTGCCAGTATGGTTTGTAGCCGCGATCATTTCGAGCCGCTCTAGAATTTTCGTGATCTGAAGGAGTTGCGAGTTGCGCGTCTTTGGTGCACAATTCCTCGGTTTGTTCTTTGAGTGCAGCTTGTATTTCGGCAAGCTGCTCTTCTATGGTTTTGGCCGATGTCATCATCGCGGCCATCTTGACAGTCTGCGTTGGTGAAGTTGTTCCCGACGCGGATTGAAGTGGTGAGATTTTGACCGGCGACCGCATTGGGGAAATGGTTGTCGGTGTTCTCGACTGTGGAGTGGTTGCGGTGGGCGACCGGTCGGGAGAGCCGGCCGCTGTCGGTTGAGCGCGGTAGGTGGTTTTGGCTGGTGACTGACTTGCGGTGGCAGCCACCGGTGAGATTCGGTAGGGAGGAATGGGTGATAGCGCAGCAGGGGAGGTCGCCGGTGTTTGTCGGCGAGGAGAGCGGATGGGTGATGGACCGACTGCTGCGGTGAGTGCGGCTAGGAGATCGTGAGAGATAGTCACGATCGGAGATCTATCTTCGGCCGTTGTTCTCTGTATGGAGGAGACCGGCGATGAATGTATTCTTGCCGTGGTGGGGGAAGTCGTGCCCCCATGTTGTTCGTACCGCTGCACCAAGGCAGGGATGATGGAGCTCCTTCGCGATGGTGGCGACTGAGCCGGGTTGACAATCGGTCTGCGAGGAGGAGGAGATGCAGCGACAGCCAAATATGTTGGCTTGGCCATCGCTGGCATCAATTTGGTGGAGGCTGCGGCTGGCTTGGTAGGGGCCGCGGTAGGCTGAGGCACGAACACGGCGCTTGGACAGTGCACATCGCGTATGAAGGGAGCATGTCCAGTGGACAAGCTCCTGGCCAAGGCCCTTGTGATTGGGCGAGTGGCGGGTGGAGGAGAGGCAAGAGCGTGGAGGTCGGCCGGAGATGCGGCAGCTGGTCCGCGAGCTCCTGCGGTTGAGCCTGCAGTCGCGGCGGAGCGTGGTTGAGCAAAGCTCATGGTGGCAATTTGTTTGCCCTTGTTGTTGGTGTTGTTGTTGTTGTTGTTACCATTGTTGGCGTTGCTGGCCATGGCTGGAGGTTTTTTTTTTTTTGTTAAACGGAGAAGGAGATGAGAGGTAGGAAATGTCCCACCGGGCGTGCCAAATCTGTTTCACTGAAAATCCGCCGGTTTGCGAAGAGGCGCGACCTAGACAGCAATTTGATTATATCAAAATAGTTTGTGTTACAGTTGTGTTTGCGTATCAAAAAAATGCGAGTACAATCTCCTATTCTTCCTCTGATTCGATCTCCGTGTGAATTTGGTTAAGCGTAAGCTTCTGGCGAGTTGCCGTCGAAATCCGAGTTTTAGGAACGATCGTTCACAAACTGTTGTGGCTTTGGTCGGTCAGACGAAAGTATTTGTATTCCGCGTGTATCGACTTGTGACGTTGCCGGTGAACGTGCGAAACTGTTCCTGGTCGAATTGTTGAAGGACGACAAGCTGCAAGTAGCTTGGCTTCTTCGGCTCGAGAGAGCTTCTGTATGTGAGAGTTTCTCGATGAAGGAGTTTTCAGACCTTCATTTTCAAGAGAGCTTCTAGACTTAAGAACGTCTCTTTGATAGATAATTTCCTCGAACCCCTGCGACAAGGGTTTTCTAGCTCTTTATAGCCAACTCTGTGCTGTTGTTGAGGTTGATCCTTAAAAGGGGGATCACGATCCCTTTTCTACTGCTTCTTTAGAGAGAGGAGGAAGACTGGATAATTTCTCTCCCAGATCCATAGAATGAGGATCGCAGTTGTCTTCTTTCTTGACTCCTTCGGTTAACGACCAGACTTGGTCGTTTAACCGTTGGGGGAGCTGAGTTGTAATTTAGATGCTAACTGGTGCTCACGTGACGAATTTCTGATGACTCGGGCGACGACTGTATCGCCGACGCGGCGGCGTGAGTGGACCCGACGATGGACTGCGGTTGAGGTCTTCAAACTTTGACGGAGCCTACCCACGATGATCGATTGATGGATTGATGGATTTCTGGGCTCGTCGAATTTGGGCTAGCCACATTTTAGTGCATACAAATATATAGTACAAAAAGGATTTAAATGTTGTGCATACTTCATTATAAAGTAATTAAACTAAGTCCATGGTGGAGGATTAATTAATGTATATATGTATATTGCAAACCTTATATTGTCGATTTCCAAATCAAATTAATTACTGCAAATGCCTATTTGTCTCCTATGCAATCTTCATGCTTAATTTGCTTCCTCGCAACGATATACCAACCCCTCAGCCAAAGTCCATCTTCCTCTTTCTTCTTTCATTTCACTATTTGCCATGTTTCGTGTCTCTTATTAAAAGTGACTCTTCTTCATATTCACCCACTTCAACGTCGTCACCCAGTTTTTTGAAAGGAATGAAACAAGCACATCATGAATGAATATATGTGATCCTTCTCCAATCAGATTAAGTATGTCTTCCTCTTGCGATGGCGAATACATGCAGTAAGAGAGGAAGAAGAAGAAAAGCTGTCCAGCCATGAAGTGTTTTGTTACAACTGTTCATTAGACTTGGGTTGGAGATGTTTATGACTGTACATTTCCAATTTCATGTTGATTATGATGCCAATAGGCTCATGCAAACCGGTAATAATATCAAAATTTAATGTGAACAGGCAAAAATGCATGTGAGTCTTTTGGGAACCAACCTAAATACATTTCAAACCAACTTTTGTCAAATATTTTGAATCAACCCAGGCAACTATATATTAACTAATTTAACCCAATCATTCCCGGCTCAGATTCTTGCAAAATCAGTCTCTAATTACTGGCCAGTCTGCATTGACACAAAGGGTACATCAGGGGAAAAAAGTCCCTTCCGCTTTGAGAATAGATGGCTACTAGACCCGGAATTCCCCAAACTAGTTAAATTATGGTGGGAGACTTTTTTTATCCCTTCGAACAACTGCACAAGATTACATCTAAAGCTTAAAGCCCTAACATATGCTATAAGGAATTGGGAAAAAGCCAAAGCTCATGAAAATAAGGAACTGATTAAATCACTAACCCAAGACATACAAGGGCTGGACCAAAGGGAGGAGGATATTGCTCTAAATGATGAGGGATACAGTCTAAGAGGTCATTTATGATCAGCACTCTCCAACAAGATTCTATCGGACAATATCTACTGGAAGGAAAGGGCTAGATTTAAGTGGCTAAAAGAGGGTGACACTAAAGTGGGGTCAAACAGAAGGAAATTAAACTGCATAACCTAGCTAGAGGCTAATGGGACAACTATCGAGCAGCCAATGGAATTAGGAAATCATATTGTCAACTTTACAAGGATTTATATAATTCCGATCCTCTCTGCATCCCTCGAGTTGAAGATCTACACATTAAGTTACTAGACGTTTCTACAAAGCAGGATTTAGTGAGGGATTTCACCGTTGAAGAGATATAGAGAATGATTGTTGCCTTTCCTCAAGATAAGGCACCAGGTCCAGACGGTTTTAATGGGGTTTTCTTAAAAAATTTTAAACATCTCTTACTGTAGGACGTGTTTGATATGGCCAAAGATTTCTCAATTCATGGTTTCCAATACAGGAATATGGGGGCAACCTCAATTTGCCTCATCCCAAAGAAGAAAGCACTCGTCCGCATTATTGACTACAGATCCATCAGCCTTGTTTCTAGCTGATATAAACTGAATGCAAAATTGTTGGCAGAGAGACTGAAACCTCATATTGATAAAGTGATAAGCTCTGAGCAGAACGCATTTACACCAGGCCAACAGATTCTTGATTCGGCAATGCTAGTTCATGGGATAGTGGAAAAATTCAGTAGACGTAAAGAACCGAGAATTCTGCTGAAACTCGATATTGAAAAAACTTTCGATAGAGTTGAGTGGTCTATTATTATCAGGATGCTTGAGAAAATGGCATTTCCCAGGAAATGGGTAGATTGGATCGCGGCTTGTGTCCAATCCCCATCTTATTCCATCATAATCAACGGGAGCAACAAAAGCTATTTTAAAGGGTCTAGAGGTTTACATCAAGGCGATCACCTTTGTCCTCTCCTCTTCAACACTGTGGGTGAAGGTTTACACGCTCTGATTTAAAAAGCCTGTGATGATCGTTTTCTGAACAATATTATGTCGGAAGGGCTGTACCCAATCTCCGAATTCACGGACGATACTATTATCTTTATAGAGGCCAATATGATCCAGATATCTAAATTGCAAAGAATAGTATCACAATTTGGTTCATTATATGGGCACCATGTCAACTGGGCCAAGTCAAGAATTTTTTGATTTAACATTCAGGAAGCCAGATTATTGCAGCTAGCTGGCTCAATTAATTGTGAGGCGGGACACTTTCTCTCATCTTATCTGGGCTTACCTCTATTCTGTGGCAGAATTACACAAAATATATGGGATGGGGTCATAGAGAAGTTGCAACTGAGATTACAAGGTTGGAAAGGCAATCTCCTATCAAAGGGCAGTAGACTAATATTGGCGAAATCATGCCTTGTAGGTATACCCACCTATGTACTTTCTTTTATTCATTGCCTGATTAAAGTATTTAAGAGAATTGACCAGTTAATTAGAAATTTTATTTGAAGAGGTCCCTCGGAGGAGAAGAAGATGCACCTCATACGATGATTGACACTAACAAAAACCAATAAGCAAGGAGGTCTGTCCATCAAAGCAATCAAAGAATTTAACGAAAGCCTTCTCATGAAATGGATCTGGAAGTTGAATAGCGGAACGTCATCACCATGGATACAACTCATCAAAAGGCGGTGGGGATTGCGCCCAGGGTAATGGCCACGTTTCACCAACAACCGAGCTAAATTCTCTGGTATATGGAGAAAAATTCTCATCCTATTAGCCAAATTCAACTCATGCCTTCATTTTTCCTCAAACTCTGGAGTGACATCAAATTTTTGGCATGGCACATGGTTAGGGGACAAGTTTCTGAAGGACAAGTACAGAGCACTGTTCGAAAGAGCAAGAAACCAGCACACCACAGTAATAGAGACAATCAATATAAGGTGCCCACACAACTCGGATTGGGGACGTGTTTTACGGGGCAGAATTTTGGGGAATGAGGCAGTGTTAGCGTCTTCGAAAATGATATTCAGCTGCACTACTTTCTCCCCGAAAAATATGATGAAGTGATTTGGTCGGCACACCCAAGTGGTGTGTTTTCAGTAAAATTTGCCTATGAGTTCATTTGTAACCAGGAAAATCTAACACATGCCACATACTCCGCTTGGGAGATTGACGTACCAGAAAAGATCAAAGTCTTCTTGTGGACCACCATGCTTAGACACCTCCCAACTAGAGATATACTGATGAACAGAGGCCTTACTGCGCGACTACACTATGTCCTCTGTGCGGGGAACACCTTCTACTACATTGTAGATATGCTCGCCGTATATGGCCAGATGAGCTCAGCCAAGACAAAATATCATCTTGCAACCCAGGTATGATACATCACACTCTGGACCAGATAAAGGGATGAGATCTTCCCAATAAAGGTAGATCCATGATCCGTACGCTCTTGGCTTATATACTATGGGCAATTTGGTGTGAAAGAAAAATCAGAGTTTTCAAGGCATTACCTAGGGATGCAGCCACGGTACATCACCAGGCCAAGCAGATGGCTTTTCAATGGCTATAAACGCATAATTATCTAAAGGCCAATTTGATCGAACAACTCATGTTAGGATGGGTAGAAATTATTAAGCTGAAAAAGCGGAACTAACCACCAAGACAAGTTCAATGGACACGTCAATTGAACTTTTTAAAAGTTAATTTTGACGACTCATCATTAGGTAATCTAGGTCCGACTGGCTATGGTGGACTAGGCAGGAATTCAGAGGGACAAACGTTATATACCTGTGCTGGCCCAATCCAACATCCTGATGCCATTACAACCAAAGTCTTAAGTCTTCAACAATAGTAAGGTTAATCAAAGAGAAGACTATGAATTACGTAGAGATCAAAGGAAACTCAGTTCTGGTGATCAAGTGGGGAGCGGGCCACTGATCTACCTGTGCTTCCTCAATGTTTTTTAAAGAAATAGAGAGAATCCTCAACTCTAGAACCGTTTCATGGACTCATATTGTTAGATCTAGAAACCAATTAGCTGATGGTAATGCAAAGGGAGGAGTCTCTCTCCCTTTGCATGTCAGTACAGACCTAGCTAACCCGGAAGTGTGAATATTCATTACATTAATATATACCAACATCACCTTTCTCTAAAAAAAAAGAAAAAGGCAATTAAATTTTCATTGTCTTATTTCTAAACTCCAAAAACCAAATATTTCTGGCTAGACTTTTCTTCCCTATCTTCTTTTCAAGTGATTACAAGTGTTGCATATTCTTCTTTGTAAGTTTATTTCTTTGTATTTTATTCTGATTTATCTCCTGTATTAAATAACGATCCTATATAACAGTTTATGTTTTGGACTAGGAATTTGCAAGTCAAATTCGCAAATTAGAGGAGAATTAATTAAAAAAGGACCTTTCTTCCGCAAATTATCCTAAAAATATGATATTTTAGTAAATTACTTGTGCAATATGTTCACTCTATCTAGAAAATTTGAAAAGAGTATGCAGCTAATTAGGGTTCCTTTAATAATTAATATTGCTTGTGTACATGAAGGGCCCTATATAATTGATAATTTTGGTTCCTCATGTTCCACACCGACGTGTTTGAAAAAGGAGAAAAAAAAGAAAACCAAATGTAATATAATCCAAATCCTCCATCGGCTACCCTTAATTAGACATATCAACGTAAAATAATCCAAAATCTCATGATAGCCTCATTTGTTTAATATACTATACCAAGATACGAGAAGAATGTCTCCATTAATTAAACGAGAGCACTAGGAACATGTGGCAATATATATATATATCTATATATGATGATACTAACTTGACAGGTATGAAAACCTCAGAAAAGGTCCGACCCACCCACCTGGAATAAATAATAAATAGCCAAATAGGGAGTAGAGAGTTTGGATCTCTTGTTTTATATAAGTTTTAAGAGATGAGGAGAGATGGGAGATGCAATTTGGCCTCTGATACAAACGTACAGAGCTAGCTTAAACTACGTGTAGACATGGAGATCGGCAAGGGGGCGGGTGAATCGGATGAGTCCAAACTGTGGAAGTTCGCCTTCGGTTTTGTCGACTCCCTCGTCCTCCGCTCCGCAATCGAGCTCCGCCTCGCCGACATCATCCACTCCCACGGCGGCGGTCCCATCTCCCTTTCCGACCTCTCCTCCCGCCTCCCTATCCCCTCCGTCGACACGCGCCACCTCCGCAGGCTCATGCGCTACCTCGTTCACATGGAAATCTTCACCAACGAGACCACCCCCCACGTCGACGTCCACGGTAGGGAGGCGGACGAGGAGGAGCGCTACGGCCTGGCTCCCATCGCCGCCGAATACCTCGTCACCACCTCCGACAAGAGCATCGTTCCAGCACTGCTCTGCATCGGCTCAAGGGAACTGATGGAGCCGTATCGCTACATCACCGACGCCCTTCGCCCTGGTGGGGTCACCGCGTTCGAGGTCGCCATGGGGAACAACTTCTGGGACTACATCCGAGAAAAGCCCGAAATGAACAGGCTCTTTAACGAGGCCATGGCCTTGGAGACTTCGCTCTTGACGTCGGCTCTCCTCGACCATTCCCGGGACGTGTTCTCCGGAGTTGCCTCCCTCGTCGACGTCGGCGGCGGCACCGGAGCCATGGCCAGGGCCATCGCCCAGGCTTTCCCGGAGATGAAATGTACAGTTTTCGACCTGCCGCACGTCATCGCCGACTCCGACGAGTACACGAGTACTCCCGATCAGGTGATCCTGATCAACCGAGTCAAGGGAGACATGTTCGTCTCCATTCCCTCCGCAGATGCCATTCTTTTGAAGGTACGTACCCACGTAGTATTAGAGATTAGTCTTACGTATAATTTTATCTCAATTCATTATGCTACAAATTATTAATTTTATCTCAGCGCGTCCTCCACGATTGGGACGACGAAGAGTGCGTGAAGATCCTCAAAAATTGCAAGCAAGCGCTGCCTGCCCAAGGAGGGAAGGTGATTATCGTGGAAATCGTACTATCAGCTGATGATGATAGGAAGCCAGCTGATCGCCAGACCCTGGCATTCGATTTCGGCATGCTTGTCATGACAAGAGGGAAGGAGAGGACAGAAGCTGAATGGAAGAAATTGATTCTTGATGCAGGCTTTAATGGGTACCAGATCAAACATATATCCGCGGCCAAATCCGTTATTCTTGCATTCCCTCACGACTAAGATCAATTACATCAGCCTCTCAGGCCATGAATAAATGGTTCGCATCAATCAATCGCGCTTTTAATTATGCCCATTACAAAATTTTATTTGTTTTTAAGTTTGTAACAGAGAAACAAATACATAATAAAGAATTTATATAATGGGTACTTATCGATTTAATGGGCCTAATTAGCAGATTTCATTAGATACCTGTAGTCACAAAAATTTGATCAATTTTAAAGATCTGTCGACAGTCACATTGGAATCAATCTCTTGTCAATTGATCAGGTCCAGATCAATAAATTGACCATCACAAATTAAGAATATTGACTGGAAATTGACCAATTATCAAAGTCGGATCTTTGATCGCGAGATTAATTATTAGTTCTGATCTATGATAATAAATCTACGGTCATAATCATCTCAATTTCATGATCAATCCGGTCAAATTTTCTAAAATTGACCTCCACAAATTCACGATTGACCCAAAATTGGTCAATGGTCAAAGTCAGATCTCCGATCAAGGGTTCAATTTTGGTCTGATCGATTAAAATAAAATTAACGGTCAAGATCAATTCAAATAAAATTAAATCATCGACCCTTAGAGAGAATTAACCAACTCCCCTTTCCTCCTCCCTGAGTATTCTTTTTTTTTTTTTTTTTTTTTTTTTTGAAAAAAATGTTTTAACTTTCTTATGCCATCATGGTTCATTCATCCGACTGATTTTGGAAAAAGTCATTATGGAAAACGTTAGGAATACATTACCTCACTAGACATTTTTGAGATTGAATAAAATTACTATTTAGAAAACAAGTTTGACGAGCTTTATTAAATCCATGACTACTTACTACTCCGGTACCACATTTTATCTTCTAGAGAACCAGCTAGCATAATTAACTCTAATTGATAGTATAAATATAAAGCTCAACGATCGTACCTTAAAATCAGGAATTGGTATTATGTCATAAATGAGTTAAACAAATCAAAGGATATTACCTTATAACTGGTAATTAACCCTAAGACATGCTTGAAACACCTAGTGTATAAACTTAGAAATCACTTGTACATCCTATCATTCATAACCTAAGTCATAACTTCTCCTTGACCAGTACTTTTTTAGACAACATGCATAAAATCAAGGAATTAACGGCATTCAAGTACTCATTCATACACAAATATGCATTCTAAAGTATGAAATAAAGTATCAATCTCATTACAAGCCTAGGGAGTCATAGACTCCCAACATAGACGACTACTCCATGCTGGAGTTGAATACACAAATCAAAGTTTTGATTATAACCATGAGAGAAAAACAAAATTTAACTAAGTACAAACTCCCTTTTGAAGAATCGACTTGGTTGAAAGTTGCTCCTTGGCTGATTCTCCACCTTTGACTCCAAAAGCACCAAGAGGTTGTGCAAGATTTCCTTTGGCCTCTCTCAACTTTCATAACTTGAAATTTAATATGAAACTAAAAATTACTAAACTGAAATTCGATGCCAAGCCTTGCCTTGGATCCCGTGTTTATAGGTTTTGCTTTTTTCTAGGCATGGAAACTTGGTCTCTATTCTGGAATAAAAAATATATTTTCCTGGGCTCAAAACTGCATGAAAATTTTAGCCAGTCCTTCCTTAGAGGGTCCTCGATTGGTGTATAAAATTTGAGCTCATTCTTAGCTAGGAATCTTTGGATCTAAAGTCTGGAAGCTGGGTTGGTTCTGTTGCCCAACACAGAGTTGGGTCCCACCACTTGGAAAATTCATAACATAAAAAGTGTAAGTTGAATTGCTCTGATTTTTCATGGCTTGATTCTCCAACATTATTTTTACTTTTTCCCTTATAGAAATATTAAATATATGTAACACATGGGGTATTGGTCCAACCCAATGTATTCGGGTTCAACTAAAATCGGACACAATGCCGGTTAGATGGCCGGTTCGGTTTTTAAAACATAGGTCGTAACCTTATACATTAATTATATAGAAGACCTTTTCTTCTTCGTTTTCTTCTTCCTAGTTTTTTTAATCATGTAATTAGTATCTAGATTATATTGTTTTTTAGTAGTTTTTCTTTAGGTTTTTGTAGTTTGTTTTCTCTCATTTTGGACTTAATTGTTAGATATTACACTGATTTGGCTCATTTTAGGTGGTAGAGCAGTTTGGAGAAGACTTGGTGAAAAAAGGGCAAAAAATAAGCAAAAACAGGCCAAAACCACCAAGTCCGGATGCCCCAAGCACCAGACCCGGGGCACAACGTTGAAGCCCTCTTATTCTACGCCGAGCGCTAACGAATAATTGCAAAATTCAGAATGCAGCAACCAGCACCAGAGGCGCCAGATGCAGCGCCATGTCACTAGACTTCGCCGAACATGCAAAGACCAAGTCTCCTAATTTGACTCAAACTATAAGTACTGGTGTCAGCGCCAGGATGGCGCCAATGGCGCCCATAAGCCCAAAAAACCTCCTATTGCTTAATTTGGAAAGCCAAAAAAACCTATCTTTTTGCGATACTTCTTGGGTCAAATTTAGGTTGAGTCATTTCCCTCTTCAAACATGAGCTCAAGAGTGGAGATGAAGGAAGGGCAAACTTGGAAGAAATCATAGAAGGAATCTTGATCCATTCTAGAGTAGTATACCCTAGACCTACTTGCACTTAAAGAGGGATATCTTCCTCATTCGGAAAGGTATTTAAGTAAGGCCAGGGTCATTGGAAAGAGAAGGTCGAGGAGAAGATTTTGAGTAGGTTTTTGCACCTAACACCCTAGAGCATCATGTGGAGAACTAGATGCATGCGGAAGGGAGCTGAAGAAGGAAGCTAAGTCCTAAATAGGGTTTTTCTTTCCAACTTCTCTTTGCTTTATCATGTTTGAACTATCTTCAATTGTTTTTGTTTTTCTTTCAATAACAATGGAGTAATTTTTCACGGGTTGGGACTCAAGTGATGAGTGGTGTTGTAATGTTTTGCTATATGGTTTTCTTATATTCAACTTCATCTTCTGCTTAGGCTTTCATATCTTTTTGCATGTAATTTATGTTCAAGTTATTATCTTTCCTACCTAGGTACTGGTTTAAGGAGACATTAGGAGAGTGATTGCCTGATTTTTAGACCTAAGTTAGTTGCTATACTGGTTTAACTGACTTAAGGTGACCTTTGTTGCATGAGGTCCATGGTCTTATAAATGGTTTAAGAAGAGACAATTTGTAAGAAATTTCTAACATTTTACATTAAATTCTAACATTTTTGTGTTCTCGTCCTTTAGATTTTTTAATTTACTGTTATTTTAATTTTATTAAAATATTATTTTATTTTTTCATAATGGACTTTAAATTTAATCTAATTAAGTTCCCCCTCTTATTACGAGGTGACTTATTTTTATTAGATAATAGGCAATTAATTATTAAAAGTAGCATTTTAAAAACTGATGAGAACCGGCCAATCCCACCGGTTGAACTAAAATCGGAGGCCAGTCTGGTTCTTATAGACTCAGGTTGGTTTGAAAGGCGGCCAAATGATAATTGTGTCGTTTAATTTTTAAAACAAGTGACTCCGTCGCACTTCTTTAGTAGTCCAAATCCTATAAAACTAGGAAAACAAATATTAGGGAAGAAGAAACTGTGTAGTTTCTCTTTAGTGACTATAAACTGTGTAGTTTCTCTTTAGTGGCAGCCACCAACAGTAGTGACAAACTGACAATTAGCAGCACATAGGAATAAAGAAAAAAATTCTAAAGCAATGAGGACTTGTTCAGATACGAGAATCATGTATTCATGAGTAGAGAAGTAAATTTTCACTAACCCAAAGATGAAGATGATATCCTGTTCTTATTATATGCCTCTATATATAGAGCTGCAGTTTAGGAAATTTTGAGACAAACATATCTAAATGATTGGAGTTTTTTTATGTAATTTGTGTTAAACAATTAATGCAGGTTCAGGAAGAAACGTGCATGGCTGTGGGTGGATTCTATATGATCCAAAGGAAAAATTGTAAAAAATGATGAAAAGTCTAGTAAGATGCTTGGGAAAAGGATAAAATAATTCGAAAGAACGTGTCTTCGTAAGTGAATATTTAAAACTAAAAATAAAAATATAATAATAAAATTAAAAATAAAATAGAACACAGCTCCCGATCCCTTCTAAGATTAATAGAAAAAGATAATTGTATAAAATCAACATGATTTCAGGTGAGATTGGAAGATCAAAGTCTAAGAGAAATAATTAAATACCTAACACGTACCTTGATAACATGTAGATTATAAGTGAATTTTAAAATACATAGAATTCTATAAATTACTCTCGAAATGGAAGGCAAAGATAAAAAAACCAACAAAATGTTGCACATGAAAGGTACAATTAATATACATATAAAAGATAGGTTGGTAATGCTTCTCACTAGAGTGGATCATAATTCAAATTTTTGCAAATAAAACAAATAAAAAAAATACAATAATTAATAAATATCGCACCAGATACCAAGTTTCCCCGTATAAAATATACATATATGTTATCGCGCCAGATTAGAAGAACAAAGTCTAAGACACACGTAAATATGTGAATTAGTTTTCTATATATACTCTCGTAATGGAAGGAAAAGATCACAGTCTCACAGACTCACAGTTCAGTTTCAGACTCTTCTTTCCTTCCATTTTTTCTTCCATCTCTTCGTCCTTACTATAAGTCTTTCTCTCTCTTAATTATTTTCCAAACAGAGGCGAGGATGGATTTCTCGGTAGGATTGATGACCCTCTTTCTTGGGTCCACATTCATCTTGCTTCTGATAATCTTCACTAGAAAGAGATCACAGAAACATCCATGGCCGCCCGGGCCCCCAAAGCTTCCCATAATCGGCAATCTTCACCAGCTTCAAAAGGGGGGACCTCTCGTACATATCACATTGGCAGAAAAGGCGAAGCAGTACGGTAAGATCATGACTGTATGGTTCGGAACCAAACCCACCATTGTTG
This sequence comes from Aristolochia fimbriata, assembly GCA_019845555.1. Lineage (NCBI taxonomy): Eukaryota > Viridiplantae > Streptophyta > Magnoliopsida > Piperales > Aristolochiaceae > Aristolochia > Aristolochia fimbriata. Next base: position 31,574,756 of record CM034080.1, read on the forward strand.
TCAGCGATTACGGATCCGTTTGGGAGGTTCTTGTCACCAAGTCCTCCGATTTCGCTTCTCGTAGCATGCCTTACAGGTCTAGGATCACGTCTGCCGAGTGGCGGACGATTTCCACTTCTGACTACTCGGATGCCTGGTACAATCTCTGAAGGGGTGCTCAATCTAGTTTCTTCCATCCCGCAAACGTCCTTGCGCAGACCCCTTTCCAAGAGAGTGATGTCCACAAATATCTGATACGAAGTATTGAAAAAGAAGCCTCCGAAAACGATGGAGTGGTGAACCCACTTCCTCATATTAGAAAGAACGTGGTTCGGCTCATCGGCCGACTCTGTTTTGGCCCCCATTTCAGAGATGAAGAATTTGTGGAATCCATAGATGTTATTATTGAGGACACGTTCAAGCAACCGGATCTCAAGGATCGTCTTGCCGATTTATTCCCCTACCTACGCCACGTCCCCGGTTTCAAACAACCCTTCCGAGAAGCTTATAAGATGAAACAAAGGATTGAAGAACTGATCAGTCCCTGTCTTGATCAATATTATTTGCCTTCTTCGTCGTCCTCGTCCAAAGAGAATTATAATCACTACTTGCACTTCCTACTCTCCCAAGGATTTCCCCAGGAAGTTGTCATCTTCAGCTTATTTGAAATGTTCCTACTCGCCGTAGACAGCACCTCGTTAACAACCGCTTGGGCTCTTGCCTTCCTCATCCATGACCAGCAGATACAAGATAAACTGTTCGAAGAACTGAGTCGAGATGGGAAAGAAGGTGCTCTGGGAATAGAACAAGTGAGAAATATGAAGTATTTGAAGGCAGTGGTGAAGGAATCCGCAAGGATGAGACCCATTGCTCCATTGGCTATTCCACACAAGGCTGTGAAAGAAACTACCCTCAAGGGTAAAAGAGTAGATGCAGGCGCAACCCGTTATTGTAAACCTTAATGCAGTGCTACACGATCCAGCAGTATGGAATGACCCATCTCGGTTTGACCCCGACAGGTTCTTGGAGAATACAGTTTGGCCTCAAGGCAATTTAGGGGACAAGGAAGAAGATGCTGCTATGACAGCCATGGAAAGATCTTTCCTTCCATTTGGAGCTGGAAGGAGAATTTGTGCAGGGATGGAGCTGGCTAAGCCTCATGTGGCTCTCGCTCTTGGAAACTTTGTTAAGGCTTTTCAATGGTCATCTGCTTCTGAAGGAAAACTTCCTGATCTTGATGGGGATTTAACATTGCTTCTTGGGATGAAAACACCTCTACTGGCAAAAATTGTGCCTAGGAACGCCTGAATGTACCTTGATCTTGGGTTTAGTTGTTCAACATGTTCAACAGTATCCATGTCTTGGGAGCTGTGCCCCGTGCATGGTGATAATAAATCTACTACATCAATAATATTTACACAACCATGGGCTTATATGAACCACACTCATCAGTCATCATGACAACAAGATCCATTTGTAGATACCTTCGAAGAAGTGCCTAGCTCCTGATCTCAGCACAAGCACTCTTGATTATCACCCGAAACTATGACTACCTCTCAATGTACGATTTCCGCAGGAAAGGTCAATTTTTTCCCTAGTTATACAAACTTCAACACCATGTCTAACAGCATATCATCTTATTAATGCTTCAATATCAAGTTGATAGATGAATAAAATTTTCATTCCCATTGAACTCCTCCAATCTAGCTAGGGGTGGACATGAGCCAATCCACCTTGTGAGTAGCTTGGGCTCGGCTCGATCTTTTTAGGCTTCATAATGAGCTTCAGCGAATACAAAAATGAGTTACGTTTTGTCTATACCAGTCAAATTCGAGTTATACAGAGTTCAACTCGTCGTCTCGTAAGCAGGCTCGTCAAGAGTATTTAATTACCCTTGTTTAATGCTTACTCATTTCCACTTTTACCCAATATAGAGTGACATTAAAAGCACTGGCATTTATTAACACTCGTTTTGTGTTTTTTTTTCACTTTTCCCTAATACACATGGGACTGTCATACTACTTTTTGAGCAATTGATTGCTCTCGTTGATTAGTGATTATAATTTCTTCTATCAATAGTAAAATTAACTCTCCGCTCAGCCCGTAGAAGTAGGCACGACTCACAAAACCACCTAAAATTGTTGGTGCTTTGATTATGCATTTAATTTCGAGTTTCTTTGTTAAATTTATACACTGTGTAAAGTGAATTAGCGTGCTTGAAATGTATTTGTGAGTGGGACACAGGTCTCAAGACCGGTCTCAAGGGTCTTGCTGATTTATTCCCCATCCTATGCCACATCCCCCGTTTTAATCAGCTCTTCCAAGAAATCTGCAAGGTGAAAAAGAGGATTGAGGAGCTCATTAGGCTTGTGAAAAATGAAATATAGTTCCAGTTCCAGAGTTGGTGTGACCTCTTCTGCATGTGTATATATAAAATATGTGGTCTATCAACTAATTGAACCTTAATAACTCACTAGCCAAATGGGCCCTGAAGCACATTAGCTAAATGGCTAGGTCCATTACTTAATGGACACATATGAGGATTCCTCATTCCATTATTGCGTCCTACTCAACCTTAGACTTAGTCAAATGAAGTGTCTGCAAAATGCCCAAGTCCAACAAAACATACAACCAGCAAGTGGGCTATAAGAGGCCATATTCTTATAATGTTTTAAACCAAAATAATTTAAAATATAATTAAAAAAAAAAAATTCAAAACACTCCTGATTTGATGTGGATTCGAAAATGGGTTAAGTTTGGAGCCGGATGATATATGCAGCCACCGCGGCAGCAGAAATGTTAAGGAAATTAATTAGCCGGAACCTTGTTTATGTAACTTACCATATTCGGGGGCCCAGAGAAGTAGGAGTTGCAGACTACCTCCAACACACTCAAAAAAAAAAAAAAAAAAAAAAAAAAAAAAAAAAAAAAAACCTAACACCGCAGAAATTGAAATGATTAAATTTTCCTGCCGCCATGCCTAACAACTGCCTACAAAACTTTGAAAAATAAACTAAGTGAAAGTACGTACCGAGCGAACACACAAAATCAATTTATAAGCATATCACCTCTCACGTGCTTTTCATGAATAATAGAAAACGGCTTTTATTTTATTTTTTTGTAAGAATATTTGTCAGACAAAACATGAAAGATATGATATCTCATGTGATTATTATATATGGAATGACTGGAGTTTTGATATGATTTCTGGCACGATTTTATATTTGGAATGATTGAGATTCTTGATTATAGCAAACTAAGTATAAATAGAGATCCAAGAGTGTGATTGATAATCAAGCTACAAGACTGCTTCATATATGGAAGGATAGATATATAGGTTGTATTTCAATCAGATCCTCACTCACATATGTCAGCACAAATCATACCATATGTGCTCACAATGAGGGACTACTTAAAGTAATAGGCTAGAGCACAAGATACAAATTCAGAGGGAAAGAGTGAGGTTTAGAAGATCAAGATTTCGTGTTATTTTTTAGCTTATTAGTCTTCATTAATTTGCCGAGAAGCTCGTGAAAAGATAAAGGTGTGTCAAGCAATGTTTCTAACATCGGTGCAGTCTTTGTTTAAAACAAATTAAAGCTTTCGAAGACATACACTGAGGGGGAGTTTCAGTGTGGATGGTAAGAAGATTACTCGCCCTGAGTAAGTCGTTCGAGGAAGGAACTTGAAAAAGTATTCACTATTAGTTATGTTGACTAAGGTGTTTTTAACACCCTTGTAAAACCTCGCAGTTTAAGAACTATTCTAGTTTCGAACTGCGATAACATATTGTGTGTCCTATATTTTTGTTATCTGTTTACTAACGTTTTTGTACTAAGTTAAAAATATTGCTATAAACTTGATCCTTAGTATCAGAATGAACTTTCATTATCGTTCCTGCTTCAGTGCTTCGGTGCTTCACTAGCTACGAAATCGAACGAAATCGAACTCTTTGGGTCAATTACTTACGTTCGAGGTCAGAATACTTCTATTCTTGATTGGTTTGGCTGAGATTTAATTAGTGCCAAATTGGGTGGTCACTGTCTGCTTATCTCGCGTTTATTAAACCAGTGTCCAAGTGCACATTAAATAAAAGCTCTAATTAGCTGTCTAAACTAGCTCTAAACAATCAAATTAAAATTTCTAACTAACTAACTAAAGTTGTAGCAAACCCTCCTCGAAATACGAACCGAAACGCAACATCTCCTCTTCGGGGCCGACCATCCCCATCTCGATCCCACCTTCCTCCTCCCTACTCTCCGCCATCGATACGGCCTCGAAGGACTCGATGGAGATGCTCTCGACCTTACGCGGTCGGCCCCACCCGAAGTCCGTGTCGTACAAGCGTAGCCGAGGCGAGCCGTCGATGCACAGGGGCGGGGCCCCGGGTTCGGAGTTGTTCTTCACCTCTCTCCACCTCCTACGTGTGGACAAGGCCTCGCTCAACAGCTCTCCCTTCTCGAGTCGACGGATCGCGCGTTGGATCGCCTCCGACGCGGCAGCGAGTCCGTTCTCTCCAGTCAACTCGGCCCGACTCGCCTCCACCACCGCCGCCATCGTCACGCAGTTCCCAAAATACGTAGCCGGAATCGGCGGGACGAAGCGCGGCCGGCAGTCCGCCGGGAAACCGAAGTAGACGGTATTATGATTTTTCGTCATACCCTCACGTGACTTCGTCTGACACACCCAGAGGTAGGCGCACGTGATAGTGAACGTCGACATCGCGGGGAGAGGGAGACCCACTTCTCTGTGGGGACTAGTACTCAAAGCGACCTTCTTCCGTAGTTTCTGGATGTGGGCCCGCGTCAGGACGAAGGTGGACCTGGTGATTCGGTCCGGTACAACTCGAGTCTCCTCGGCGCCTCCCGATTCGGACAAACTCGCTCGCGATCCGACTTCTTTCTTTGCCGCGGCGGCGGCGGCGGCTTCCAAGTGCTGCACTTTCAGCGGTTCGAGGCCTCCCAGGAGGGCCCTACGGTCGGTGACGGGGAGGTCGTCTAATTTCGCCGCGGAGACGTCGCCTCCGGCCTTGAAAATGGCGGCCAACGATTTCAAGAAATAGGTGCAGGCGGACCCGTCCGCGAGCACGTGTTTCACGGTGAATCCCAACGAGAGGCCGGAGCCGGGGAAGACGGTAACCTGAATCGCCACGAGGGGGGTCGAGGAAGGAGGCAGAGGAGGGACTAAGGAGTACAACTGCTCGGCTTCCTTGGCTTTGTTCGCCACGAGGCGATCGAAGGAGAGGGATTTTGACTCGGCGAGGATGAGCGGGACGGAGTCGCCGTCCGAGTAACGAATGACGTGGTCGCCGGGGTGGGAGTCCCTCGCCGGAACCAGGCGGCCGGCGGCGGGGAAGAAGAGTGCGAGTGTGCGGCTGAGGGAAAGTTCGAGGAGAGGGAAATGGGCGTCGAGGAAGTCTTGGGTGGAGCATGGGAAATCGAAGAAGAAGAGTTGCTGGATCGGGGGAACTGAGAGCAGCGCGATGTCGAAGTAGGTGAGAGGGACCTCCGACGACGGAGGGACCGAACCCGGCGGCGGAGACACTTCCCGCTGCGCCACCACCTCCACGACATTTTGATCCGCCTCAGACGCCATATAACGTGCAAGTATATATACACTCTAGAAAAAAAGAAGAAGAAGAAGATTTTTGAATCAGTTCGTCTTAATTGCAGGCTGATGGGCGCTGTGCTTCAGTGCTTGGGAAGCGAAAGGGTATAATTGTGGAGATGGTCGAGAAGAAGATGCATGGAGCTGCTGCATGCATTACGCAGAAAGCATGGCTTTTTAAAGCTACCATTCTTTAAAGCTACCATTCTGTGGAGATGGTCGTAGCCTTTCTTTATTTTATTTCAGCATATTTCAAATGAGATTTAGTTATGTCCAACATTTATACTTTAAAGCTGTATTATTCGGTGCTAGATTATAAGTTTAGTCATTAAGGAAATGGAAATTTTATAATTTGAGAATCGGGCAAGCAACATAACAAGTGACAATATATTGAATATTAATAAATAAAAAGAGTATCTATTAAGGAATTTTTTTTTTAATCACTTTTAAAACACTATATTTAATTTAACTATTCATTTATGTGAATTTTTAATGGTATGGAATTGTATCCAATGAAGATCGATCTAAAAGACGGTGGGTACGTGGGTGTCTTATTAATTGTTCTAGTCTTCTGGATAACGAGGTTTCAAATTGGAAAGTCTAACAAAGACCTGACCGGGTTAATTTGACCGAACCAAACTCCTTGCCGGTCTGAATTCTGGTCAAGTCTAATCAACAAGGTGTGAACTGTGAAATAGGATAACTAACTTAGACCCGACCGGGTTTGAAAGTTTAATTCAGTTTACAAAATTTCCAAGTACTTTGATTGCCCGGAGAGAGACGAGCTGACTGGAGAAAAAAATATAATAATAGTCGAGTCAAACCGACAGGAGACTGAAATCACTGTGACCTTAGCCAATATACGATTAGGTGTAATTATACCCGATGACTGGTTTAACTACACTTTGAGTTACACTATAAGTTACCCCCAGAGAAACACAATGACACAGAGATTTATTATCGTAGTTAAGCCCAAGGTGAAGAATCCACTAAGTTAATGGTTGATATTTGTATGCATTAAAATGAGATTGGCCCAAATGCAGCAAACCCAAATGCCCACCACCCGTCGATTAATCGTCATGAGCTTGTGATGGATCTGCTCCACTGGTTTTCAGAGTCATCACTCACAGCCCATCACTGAGTCCATTCGTCTCACCGTGTCATCGGTACCGTCATCATCCCAGTCAGCAACAATTTGCCACGTCATTGCCACTTAGTTGCCAGTCACACTACAGGCCACTTCAGCATTCAACCGACCAAGTCTGGTCGCCAACGGAAAAAACTAGAAAGCCAAAGTCTACCACTGATCCTCATTCGATGGGATCAATAGTGGAAAAGGAGGAGCTCCTAAGTACTCTCATCTCAACAGAAGCAGTAGAAAGGGGATCACGATCCCCATTCCAAGGATCGACCCCCAACAACTGGACAGAACCGACTACAAATAGCCAGAAGCACTTTGTTGAAGGGGTTCGAAATTCTTTTGTCGAGAGGTATTCTCATGCACATAAGCTCTCTCGAGCCGAAGGAGTTCAAGCAACTCGCAGTTCGCCGAAGTTCACCAATTCAATCAGAGCACCTCTACACTGGCAACGTCAACAAGTCGATACATGGAACACAAATACTTCCATCCGACCGACGAAACCATCATGGTTCATGCACACTCGCTCTGAAACTCCGATTTCAACTTCAACTCTCCAGAAGCCGAAACTTCATCAATTCACACGGAAATCGAATCAGAGGAAGAATAGGAGACTATACTCGCATTTCCACACTTTCAAACACAACTTGTAACACAATTTCTCTGTTTTAAATCGACTTATTCATTCGGTCGCGCCTCTTCGCGGATCGGCAGATTTTCGGTGAAGCAGATATATATGAGCCAGTGGACTTATTATATATATGTTGATAGACCACAAAACTAGGAGAATCGAATGGCTTCACTGGAGCGTGTAATGTGACCACAAAACCAAGTTAATGACTAAGTTAAAGGTCGATATATATGTTGATAGACCACAAAACTAGGTGAATCGAATCCACTAAGTTTAGTCTTATTCTTATTCTTGTTCTTGTTCTTATTCTTATTCTTGTTCTTGTTCTTATTCTTATTCTTGTTCTTATTCTTGTTCTTGTTCTAGTTCTTATTCTTGTTCTTGTTCATGTTCTTGTTCTTGTTCTTGTTCTTGTTCTTGTTCTTGTTCTTGTTCTTGTTGTTTTTCTTGTTCTTGTTCTTGTTCTTGTTCTTGTTCTTGTTCTTGTTCATCAAGCTTTGACACTTAAAATTAAAGATGATCATCTTCACAAATTAAATTAAGTTTCATTTCAACGAAGGTACGTATATATATTCATGCATGACAGGGAGGAGGAAGAAGCGCGCAGGTGGTCTTGATTTCAGATCATCCAATTAAAGAAGGAATAATTAATGCAGGGGTGGGTGGATATATATTAAGGTTGGAGGCTGAAGGGTTGTGGAAAGGGAAATTAATTCAGGATTTGTGACGCTCTCTCATCGTTTCCCCTTCCTTTCCGTCTTAGCGTCTTAGCTAGGGTTTTGTTTTGGCAAATCACTCGATCTTTCCCTACATACATTATCTATCAACAGGTAAATTAACTACGCTGAGAGGTAAAGGCAAATCACTCCTTTGTATTCGATACTATTTCTCCCAACTCTCTGTACGTGAGCATATATATATATATATACATCTGTCCGTACGTACGTAGGATGAGACGTATAGAAAAACAACCAGGTTTTCCTATCATTAATTTTTATAGACATTGCAATGAACAGCGCTATATATTAAGAAAATGCTTTGGCCAAAACATTAATTTTCCATATTAATTTAGTGGACAATTTTGTAGCTTTTTTCATGTAAGAGTTGAATAAGATTGAAATGGGAAAATCCTTTTTTGCATTAATTGCGTATAATGGAGGAAAGAAATTAATAATGACTTCAATATATATAATTAATTTGTCAGGTTTACCTAAATCTAACTAATTAGTGATGCAAAAAAGAAAAAAGAAAAAGAAAAAAGAAAAAAAAAACTCTAAGATGAATCTTTCTTTACTGGAGTGTGATTAGTTTGGTAAACTATTACATCATTAAAAGACAATGTTAACCTTAATTTCCGTTAATTTTAACCTTTGTTTTAGATATGCGAAGGGAAAGCATAGGGGAATGGGGATCGTGATCCCCTTTCTACTGCTTCTGTTGAGATGAGAGTACTTAGGAGCTCCTCCTTTTCCACTATTGATCCTATCGAATGAGGATCAGTGGTAGACTTTGGCTTTCTAGTTTTTTCCGTTGGCGACCAGACTTGGTCGGTTGAATGCTGAAGTGGCCTGCAGTGTGACTGGCAACTAAGTGGCAATGACGTGGCAAATTGTTGCTGACTGGGATGATGACGGTACCGATGACATGGCGAGACGAATGGATCCGGTGATGGGCTGTGGGTGCCGTCTTTGAAAACCAATGAAGCCTATCCATGGCGATTAATTGATGGTCTGGTAGGCGTTTTGGGCTCACCGTATTTGGGCCAACCACATTTTGGTATATACGTCTTCATTGCAGTTTTTTATTTTGAGAACATAATGTGCTTGCATGAAGGATGCCCCTCGTGTGGAGATTTGAATGCATGGCCTCCCACTACAAATCCCCCATGTAACTACTGAACTACTTTCATTGCTTCTTTATATAACTTCTATATGAGGAATAGGTAATTTTTTTAATTGATTACCATGGTTCACCTGTACGTTTTAGCATGTTAATTTGGATGCTTTTAATCATTTTTACTTATATTATTTTTGTTATGTACTCATTAAACTTTGATATCACTATCGGTTTGCATGAGATTATGATAATCATAGATTCATAATCAACAAGAAATTAAACATCTCCAACCCAACTCTAATGAACAGTTGTAACTAAAGATCTAACTCCTTTCCATCCTAAAATACGTAATCAAGCAAGAATAATTATGACATCTCGTGTTAAAAGCTTTACTTCATTTGCAAATAATCATTGCTGATAGTGAAGCCCTCCTTCAACGAGACAAAAGGGGAGGCTATCCATCATCGTCGTCCTTCAAATTCCAATCAGCCATTGCTTGACACATTAGTGCTCAAATCCGAGGCTTTAATTTGGTGCAGATAGTGTTGATGGATCAGAAAAGCGTAAGATGTAGAATCATGGGAAAACACTGTGGCTGGGCAGCTCTTGTTTTTCTTCCTCTCTTGCTGTGTACGCCCATAGCAAGAGGATCACTTGATCTGGTTGGAGAAGCGTTACATTTATTAGCAATCTTTTGCCTCCCATGCATATATTCATACATGAAGTGGGTAAAAATCAAGCAGAGTCACTTTTAAGAAGAGAAACTTGAAACATGGCAAATAGAGAAATGGAGAAAAAAGGGGAACTCGAATTTGGCAGACAGGTTGGTATAAGCATGAAGATTTATACGAGACAAATAGGCGTTTGCATTAATTAATTTGATTTGGAAATCAACAATATATAGTATGGAATATATATTTATAAATACATATATACACCCCCATACAATAAGTTTAGTCTATAATGAAGTGTGCACAGCATTTAAATCTTTTTGTACCATTTTAGCGTGCTAGTGCTATGAAGGAGATGGACTAAAATTAATCACTTCCTAATCCTATATTTGCATGTGGTTAAGAATCCACCTTCTGAATTGGGATTAAGATTTTTTTAAAATTAATTATGTTAAAATGATTAAGTAGATTAGCATTTTGCAGCATTTTGCTTTAACAACCTGATTGTAATTTAAGGGGAATAGGACGTACACATTTCATGTTTCAGTCATTCTAAACTAAGTCTGTTTGTTGGAGCAAGGATAAATATATAGGTCCCATGCATACTATAAATGAAGCAGAGTTTAAGCATAATTTAGTACCAAATATTCAAGCTTGAGTTGAAAGAAGATTTCATAATTCAGTAAACAATGTAAACTAGTAGTAACAAAATTTAAAGTAGAAGAAATTAGTCTTCTTCTTCCTGGAGAGATGGGATCATCACAAACTCTTATTGTTTCTAAAAAGCATCAGCAGAACCAGAGCTACTAATCTCTGAGCAGGTATTAATCTCTGGGACCGGAAAGGATCCTTTTTAAGTCCTTTCAGATATAATATATGGGTGCTCTTCTGATTTAAACCCGTTTTTTCTGTGAATGTAGAAACTATCCTTTCCACAGCCAAGGAGGCTCCTAGTCCGGATCAAAATTCTTGGATTTAACTGCAGTATAAAATGTAGTAACTACTTAAAGAGTAGGAAATTGACGATTCTTGGTTCTTATACCACTTCTACAGGGAGCTTTGGGGGTTTAAGCAAACACGCTGACATGGAATGCTGCCCAAGTATAGGTTGCTCTCTCCGGTTACTCAAGTTATAAATTACAGATGCAACAAGACTATTACTGATAGAGAATTACACTTGAAACTTGGCCTGAGAAAATAATTTCACATTAGTGTACAAAGGGTTCGGAAGAATAACTATAACTCAAGATTTCCACAGTTTCATTGTACAATCTTCTCCATATGTAGCAACTAAATTCCTGTGAGGATGATGAGTAATGCCAATCGCGTCCTTCTCATGAATCTACAAACAAAAATAAAGCAAATTAAACCTCAATGTCACATAGGCTTCCCAAGACGCAATAATCCAATAAGGGGTCTCGATTAGATAAGAATGAGAAGAACTGCTACCTATAAAAGGCATGTGATGAATTGGGTATAAAATGCATACCTTCATGAGATGTTCAAGCTTGCCAGATTGATAGCTGAAGCAATACAAATTCCTGCATGGCACGGAGATTTTTTCAGATGCTCAACAATTTGTGGAGTAAATTGACTTGGGTGGTGTAAAGATGGAGAAGGGAGATAAGGATAAATTACTTTGATTGTAAGTCTAAATCTGATTGGCTGGGGCCAGACTTCTAGCAACTAAATTTTATTTTCCCAAGCACCAGTCGAATTTTCCAATTCCCAGTTTAATTTGTGAAGCTTAATTCTTATTCTCAAGATGATGTTACTTAATTACATCCATTCTCCTCTGCCCCGGAAAGAAATTCAGGTAGAACAAGTACCTATCTTCACCAATGCAATAGATCCAATCACCCTTTGGGGAAACACAAGCTGCAACAAAATCTCCCCCTTCTCGTTTACCAGAGGAGAAACTCTTTACTACCTGAATAAGAAATTAAATAGAAAATGAACTGTAACTCTTCTAACAACAACCAAAGCAATGATTAACCTGTCAACCATAATGTAATAATAAAAGAATTTGTAACGCTACTCAAATGTAATAATAGATCCTACAAGTCAATTTTTCTCATATTTGTTCCACAAAAGACAGAATAGAACAGCACATCTCAAATTAGGTTTGAACCTCAAAAGGAAACATATAACAGTACTAACATCCAAGGGTTATTAATTTTTGCAAAATAAAAAGGCCAGCAAAATAGTGAAACAGAACCAAATCAATGTCAAATAAATTCATGAAACGAGTGATATTTAGCTTAAAGAGCTTCCAGAAAATAAGTCACTAGAAGTCAAATATGAGCCAAAACATATGAAAGTCATAATGCCTAATAACTGACAGAAATATTCATGCTTCCAACTGTATGCAGATATATGTAGGTAAGACAGAGCATGGAAGTGCAAGTGTGGTGAATAAACTAAAAATACCCTGATTCACTAAGCATCAACTCCCCAACCACCAGGTGCAAGAACACTGCCAAACAACTTTTACTCTGGAATTTTTCGTAACGTAACTTTTTCTGCCAGGCAAGCTTTTAACCTAGCGGCACATTTATCAAATTGTACTAGGCTCTAGCCGTAAAAAACCAGTATTACACAAGAAGGGACCAACAGTACAACGTCACTCCCCAGAAGACTCAGGGTGTCCTCTAACATCTAAATTCTGAGAAGCTATCCACCATATTATACTTGAAGACAAATTCTAACTTGTCCACTTTTACAGCAATGATTAATATTATGTTTCCTTCTCCTGAAAGTAACTTTTAGCTTCTTCCTGAAAGTGAAATTTTTCGGCTTCAAGATAGGGGAGACAACAGGCAAAGGTTCCAACCCAACCTGTTTGAGGCAGTGATAGGATTTCCATTCTCTTAAAAACCCACCCAGGAAGGGGGCAGCAAAAATTTCCCTTCAATCTCTTGTTGTAAGGGTGCTTCTAGTTTACATTGCATTTGTCTCTCTAATAAAATAGAACTTTCTTCGAAAAAAAAAAAAAAAAGTAAAAATCTTACTTTAAATGATAATCAAAGAGTTAAAATAAAATAATGAAGGGACAAATGGGGCACATGTGCATGTGGTGGGGTTTGCAGCAGACAGAGTTCGACCTCCAATCCTGTCACGGGTTTTCATGGGGACATGGCAAGGCTACAGATACATACCTGACCCTGAAGTGTCATGAGATATATCGAAGAGGTCTTGTTGCATACAATTACATGATCTGTATTCTTGGGAAACAGATGCACTGAGTTCACAGATGCGTCACCTCCCTGATGAACCAAAGAGACAATTGTTTCCTATGAGATTCAAGAAACAAGCTGAGGATGAAAAATGGGACTTCTGACACAAAAATACCCGTAGTGGAGGTGGCGGCTTGAAAGTTTGCAAGCAGTCAGTTGTCTTCATATCCCAGACCTGTGACGAACAAGAGTTATCAGTTAGGAGCCAACATAGGAATAAAGCAGAACTGAGCAAATGAAAGCAAGCAGACATGCAGATCACAGCTCACCTTTACAGTGCAATCACTTGAAGCAGTAATTACACGACTCCCATCACTAGTAAAGATGGCATCATTCACATATGATGTGTGGCCACGAAATTCTTTCAACAACTTCCCGGATTTGAGACCATGGATTCTGCCATCAGTGAGAGGAATTTCATGGAAGACAGAGCAACATCAGAGGACTAATATATTCTGGTGAAGCAAACTACAAAATGACATAACATTAATGTAACAATGAACAGCACAAACTTTTGTGTTATGTGTATGAGAGTTTATATGTAGGATATTGTTTAGACACACATATTCAGTTTTTTCTTTTTTAAAACAGTGTTGGTTTTACTGAAAATAAAGAATATAACTAGGCCCAAACAGCAAACAAGCATAGGATATTATATCGGGAAAAAGAAACGCCAGATATAAGGGAGGGCGAGAGGCCCCTTGCTTGGCAAGAGAGTAGCTTGACAGTTAGCAGCCCTAAGACTGTGCTGCAGAGACCTGAAGTGGGAGATAAGGTGAAAGAATCTTAGACGTGCTTGAGCTTCAAGGTAGGGAGGCTTTTTTTGGACCACATATTTGATGTAGAACTGACAAAACCACATGCATTTCGATTATATAGGAATAGAAAGTCATATTGGCATCTTACACAACAAACTGATGGAGGAAAAATTACTAAAGAGTTGTCAATCATTTGCTTCCAAAGAACAGCGACCGCTGAAAAACTAACGACAGAAACATCTTTAAACCATTATAGACCAGAACTTAATTTTAGTCATTCTGCCGAGACTTGTATAATTAGAATACAATCACTATGAAAAAGTAAGCTAAAGGATGTGGGTCACGAAATGTCATTGGCATATAGGGAAGACCTTGCTGTACTGTCAAAGGATGTACTTAGTATTTGGCTTCCATCTCGAGAGAATACAAGACTTGTTACACCCTGAGCATGGGCACGCTCAAGGCGGCGCAGGCACTGTCCTGTCCTTATCCTCCAAACCTGCAAGATAATTTTTTGAGATATCTTATAACATCAGCAAACATGTGAAGTAAACAATAAAGAGGAAATCCTATTTTTTTCCTGGGTCTATTTTTGGATAAGAAATTATTTTGGTACATTACATGCTGAGAAGCATCCAATAGCATTAATTGAAAGTAAAACATCACAAGACTAAAATATTGATCCCAAGCTATAAGTTATTATGCAACCAAACAAAAAGTATTGTATAGCGCAAAAGAAACCATAAAAAGGCCAAACTAAAATACATCTTGTGGACCTTAATCTTCCCATCCTGTGACCCAGAAGCCAGCATCTCAGAATCTCTGCTAAAATCAACACAAAGCACTGCATCCTCATGCATCATAAACGCATCCTGAAGTTTTACACATCAAAATAATTATAAACAAGACCAGATTCCAAATATGCCGGACACAAATTAACACCAAAGCATGTATAATTTGCATAAAAAAAATTCTTCTTTTCATCAGATGCTGTTCCTATATATCAAAAGCTGTTGTCACTCACATCTGCCTGGTATTGTAGATCCTTCTTCAGCTTCCCACTGATGTGATCCCAAACCTAAAAATACACCCATGTGAGAGAGCATGTCATTCAAAGCTTTCCTTTTATATTTGACAGATTTGTACCTCGATAAATCCATCAACAGAACATGAAACAAGGTACTGGCCATCTGGTGAGAAACGAGCACACTCCGGATGAGTTTTGCTTCCAAACTGCAGATTATCATACAAAGTGAAACAAGTGAGCAAGAAAGTCCGCATAAAAACTCAAAAATTAAAAAATAAAAAAACGAAAACAACGAGAGAGTGAAAGCGTATACCAGATAAGTTGAGCAGTGAGATAACTACTTTAATACAGAAACAACTAGGATAGTACTTAAAACTACTAATCTTATTCCTAAAAAAAAAAAACTACTAATCTTACCTTTTTCTAAGAAAAATGTACTAATCTCACCTTGATAGTATGCACAAGGTTTGTTGGGTACATATCATCTTCGTCTTGCTTCATTGCAGCAGTTCCTCGAAACAAGTCAAACTGTGTACCAGGAGGCAGTAATCCTGGAATTCAACAATTTGAGAAATACTCAGCAACATAAATGTACTTATATCCTAACCATGGAGGATTAAGGAAACATAATGTGTAACCTTGATGCTGTTGCCACTTCAGAGCCTGACCAATTAATGCCATTAAACGTGATGGTGGCACCACTGAGACTTCAGCAGCAAGGGCTGGAAGAACCACAAAGAAAAGGTTGCCAAAAGATACTAAAACATAGAAAAGTACCAGAACTAAAAGCATCAACTGATTCACCTATCAGAAAGATTAATGTATCACCTAATTAGTAGATGATTTGGTGAGAAAAAGGTCTCCACCATTCTGCTGCTGTAAATGTCTCATATCTCAGAGAAGTCATAGCGGATGAGTAATCCCAAACACCAATGGGCTCAGAAAGATATGATGTCAGTTAGAAAAAGGCATGTCCAACTTCAGCCAGCCATTTTGAGAGGTGATGGCCCAACTCGTACATGGTATTTAGTGCAAACTAAGACCTATCTATATCCTTCAAAGAGGCCCATACATGTGTTCTTGCAGTTTGAGTCTTTAGTTATTTGTTGTCCATGTCCTAGGCTACACTACCTTATAATCCTAGATTTTAGGGAGCTATTAGGTGAATAAAAATGCAACCAATCTGAGTTCATATATGTGCTTAACTCTCAAGCTAACTATCTAAGCTTAAGGAATGAAGTGTGGTTGAAGAGCCCATAGCAGTTTGGATTTGCAACAATCACATGTTTCTCATTGAGAACAGGCCAGCAAACTTCGGCTAGTCACTCAGGGAGATACAGACAAAAGGCAACTAACTTTGGTTAGATATTTTAGCAGAAATAGCCAACTTCAATAGCAGAGATATAAGAACATAGATCACATGCCTTGAGCAATTTGTGCACGACGCTTCTCCTTGGATGCTTCCGGATATGCCTGTCACACGCAGAGCAATTAATCTACTTTTTAAAAGGTAATGACAAATTAAAAAAATTTCACCTTTTACCACTCTTATAAGTAACAAATGAACTGTATATTCCCAAGTTTCACCTAGTTCTAACAGTACATTTGCAATAATACAAAAATAGATCAAAAAGTTAGCCTAAGAAAACGTCAATACTAGATTTTTCACACTCCAATAATTTATTCAAGACTGACATGAACCAAAAAAAGTCTACCATTATACTCAAAACCTGAAAATTTGCATACAGGAAAATCCTTTAAATCAGTGAAAGTATCCTAAAGAGCAATCCAGGTCTCGTTAGAAAACATCATTTGCACTAGTTATCATCATACAGAAATACGTAATGTGTAAACATTCTTCAAATAAGAATAGGCTCCAAAACGTAATTCTTAGTTTTTAAAGGTACAATATTAATGTAACATGTCAGTGAACAAATGAATAAAAATTTAAGACCAAGAAGCACCTCATGAGGATCAAAGTATGTCCGGACAAGAAGATGCTCAAGACGTAAATATCTTTCAGGTTGCTCCTGTTTCATGACACCCATTGCTTGAGTTTGCCTTAGAATAGCACGTGCAGTGTCCAATTCACGAAGTTCAATCATTTCCAAAACAATCTGTAATGTAGAAAATTAAAATTAAAAAACAACCAATGGAAAAAATAAATTCATTTGTAGAGCATATAATTCAAGATCAAATGCAACTTTTGGACAAAAAAATAGGATAAAGAGGCATAATTTGAATTTCCTCCAAACATAAAGACAACAAAACAAAACAGTTTCAGACTAATCTGGTGGATTTGAGATTTTCTTTTAGGAAAGTGCTATTTTTATTTGGCAATGCCAGAAAGTAAGTTTACATCAATGATGGAAGAGAGGGGGTTAGAGTATGGACTGATTTATTTATCACTGACTAAAGAATGAAAAAAGTGCAGAGATGTACCTGCTCATATAAGTCCTCCAACTTCTTCCTGGGAAGCTTAAGCTGTGCTACTTGAGGCAATATTGCATCCCACCTTCCACTATTGATATCCGCAACAAATGTTTCTAGGCTATCAACAGTATTTAGGGACACTTGACACTCGCTCTGTAATGTCTGAAATGTTTGGTGCAAAGAATGTTCTTTGCAAAACTGAAGAACAATCTTAATCACACTGCAGGTTAAATGAAAAAGGACTATTAGTATAAAACTAACCTCTAATTGAACTTGCTTGTTATTTTCTATAACAGATGTTGCTTAAAAATAAGATAGAGAAAAAAGTATTACGATATGCATCCATAACCAAAAATTACAGAAACACCTAATTCAGATATGCAAAGAGGCCAAAATGAGAAAATAGCACTAGGGCAACAAATCCATATTGGAACATTTTATGTGCAAGCATTCTTTCCAACGGTAATAAACAAAAATAACAAGATAATCCCTGTCATAAAATAAGGTTTAGAATATATACATGATGTCAAATTATAGAACTTTTAACATCTTAAAGAAGCTTTCTGCTAAAATCTTAAAGATGCCTAGCCATCTGTAATAAGAAAGAAAAATAGCAGCAAAACTGTTTTCTTGTTTCAAAATTATAGAACTTTTAGCTTCTTAAAGATACCTAGACATCTTCTACAGAAGCTCCGAGGCTACAGATATGTTTGTCAAGTTTCAATTAGCCTTCAACTTGAGAAAATTTTTGCCACACTGTTTATTTTAACTCAACATCTTGTTAATTCAATGATGCGAAAGAGAGTAATGAGAAACCTGAAGCTGGCAAGGAACAAAGGTGTTGGATTGCCTGCTCCCAGAATCCAGAATAACAGTTAGTTTATTGTAAAAGTAGCTGTTTTTAGCTTCTAGAGCACATTTCTCTTCATAATTCCCACATAGTATCCCAATATCTTCCAAATTAAAGCAAGAGCTGGAAAGGTAGTAACATCGAATGCTATCGCCATTTTTGCTTTTCTAACTCATCACACACACAAAAAAAAAAAAAGAGTTTATCAGATTTTTTCATGTTTTTAATTCAACCAGTGTGATAGCGAACCATGTACACATAAACGAAAACATGTAAAACGTCATCCCATTCAAACTCAAGCTTCTTTGCCGCCAGTAAAGTATTTGCTCTCGACGGGTTTATCAGTTATGTACAAGCGAGTTGAAGGAAAAACTAGGGAAACAACATGAAAATTCAAATTTTTGTTTACATACTCGAAATCCACATCAAAGTCGTGAGATTATATAAAGAGACGGCTAATAAACGGAGAGCATTGGAGCCGATACTTACTCCCGAGCTTCGATTTCTAAGGTAGACATAGGCACTGTCGAAGTCTCCTCAAACAACGAAGCAAAAATCTACGCTAACGCAGCTTCAAAGCTTCTGGTACTAAAACCTCCATGAAACTCGAAAGAGTTCTGCTGTCGGGGGCTATATGTTTTCGCGCTTTGGGTGTAATGCCGGATCCGGCCCATGACGTACTCCGAACCCGGTCCATCAGTAGATTTCGGCCTTTCGGGTATTCGGCTGAGAATAGAAATTATCAACTTATCTTATTTTATTTACAAAAAAATATTTATGTATTATGTTTGCCACAATTAAACTTAATAAGAATAAAATAATTAATGATTAATGTAAAATATAAATATTAAAATTTAAAATAAATAATTTATGTCATTCATTAGATTTTCTTTAATAAAAAATTAGGGTAATTAAGGTCAACTTATAAGTCAATTCTCTAGACAATCAAGTGTACTGAATGTTTACATTTTTCAAGTGTCATGCCATGGCTAATTAATTCAATTTTATTAAAAATATTAATTTATAATTGCTTCACCGAAAATCCTTCGGTCCACGAAGCGGCGTGACTAATTGATTAATCGACTGAAATTATAGAGAAATATAATTTAATTTTTAGAATTTAGGAAATTTTGCGTGTGTGATCTCCTAGCTTTCCTCATATTTGATCTCCATATTTAGTGAAGTTGTTGCTTCCTGTGAGTGACAACGAACTTCGAGCCTTCAGTTGAGTGTACACAATCGATGACGATGTAGTTGGCTGGACGGGAGTATTTGTGTGACGTCTTCGGTGACCATGTAATGTTTCAGCAAACTGTGTGAACTTCGACGATCTGAAGGTAGGATGAACTTTTGGCTCGATGGTATTCTCTGAAGTAAAAATAATTTAAACCCCTTGTGGTTGGAGTTCCTGGCTATTTGTAATTGATGTTGCTTACTTGTTTGATGGAGCTCAATCCTCAAAAGAGGAGTTGATCCTCAAAAAGATGATCTCGATCAGCTTTCCTGAGAATGGGAGGGGGGTTTGGACGCTCCCTGTTTTTTCTCCTTTTCTTCTCCTGCAGTCGAGGGATCGACCAAACTTAGTTGACTGCAATTTCACGTAACTTAAAGCTTGTTTGGCAAGTGATGGAAGTGATGATATTGCCATGGCGTGTTGATGACGTTGACAATGTTGTGGCTAGTGATGTGGCGGAGTGTCGGGCCCGTGAATGGGCTCCTGGTAGACTTGATGGGCAGACCGTAGATGGATCCGCAGTGGATACATAATAGGTCTCCGGTTAGCTTATTGGGTAGATTGTTGAATGGGTTTAGAGTAAATGAGCTGCGTTGAATTTTAACGCCTACAATAATTGATTGTTAATCTCATCTATATTTTTTCTTGGGAGGTTGTTGGAAAGTTTCAAATTTAGCATTTTACATATGGTTAAATCATCATCTCTTGCCTATTGAAGTAAAAAAGGCTAAAGATGTGAAAATTAACAAGTCATTTCGTTTTATTTATTTCAATATATTTAATAGTGAAATTTAATTTCATTAGATCCAAGAAAACTTAGATCCAAATACTAAAACATTAGACAAAGAAATAAAGCATATTCAAAAGATCTCAAAATCGGATTAAATATATTTTAATTGATAATCAGGCTTTTCCCTGTTTATTTTTATTAATTTTTATCATATAACTCTGTTGTAAATTATATTTAAGAAATTTTGGTATTTATTTGTGTAGATTATATTTTTATTTTATTTAACATATTATTGTATGTATGATTCAAAAATTTTGGCTTAATATGTCATTATTCTTACAAATATAATTATATAAAATTAGAGTACCTAAGTCCAACTTCCTTTGGTTATATTATACCTATTTTATTAATCTTTCATAAGATATCTGAATGATTTAAAAAAATCTCAATCTATCCCCACCTATGTTTATTTTTAGGGCTTTTTACAAAATGAAATATGCAAAAAAATTATTTACCTAAATAATAGTTAGTGAGATAAAAATATTTCCTTTTTGAATGTTTTAGTTTAGAAGATATTTTTATCTAGCTTTTATTTAGGTAAATAATTTTTTTGTATATTTTATTTCAGTACTAAAAAACCTTTATTTTAATATATTATTGATTCTAAAAATCCTTCTTCATAGTTTAAAATTAAAATATGAGGGTATACTATAAGTCGATTTGATTACTTGGAGATTTGCAACTAGCAAAATTTATTAGATTAATAGAATATTCAACACACACAAAAAGGAATTACAATATTCAACACAAAGCATAAATATTTCAAATTAATTTTCCCTAACAAAGAGAAGAAAGAACTGAGTAATATACTATTTCAGATATCTTAATTAAGCTTCATGAATGTTGCTCATCATAAATATTTATATTTCTCTCCAAAATTCGAGAAATCTGTCAATGCTTATGATGATCGATCAACAACACGACTAGTTGTACTCTTCTGATGAGTAGTACTACTCTGATGATGATCCTCAACTTGTGAGGATGATCAACATGATCATCTTATGCAACATGAAGAATATTCCTCGAAAGTGAGGCAAAAGAAGGGGAGTAAGGTCAAACAAGTTGAAATTCAGTGGGGCACATATCAATGGCCTATTCTTCCTCCTCCCGACCGCCACTAAAGTAGTACTCCCACCACTTGCCATTTTTTAGATGATATGCGTAAAGCTTATGAGAAATCATCTCGATCATAAACACCATCGCCATGTTCGGATGAACAAACAAGGTTTCAAATAAATCACGGTGCGACATGACTTTTGGCTACCCAAACGCTGAAGTACATTGGAGTTTGGCAACCGAAAAGCAAATGTACATTGGTATTTCGCATCCCAAATGCCAACCCAAAAACCAATGTCAATGGCGTTTGACAACTAAAATGCCAATATAAATTGGCGTTTGACAACCCAAACGTCAGTGTACATTGGTATTTGGCAATCCAAATGTCGATGTTCATAGACAATTGACAACCCAAACACCAATGTACTTTGGCGTTTGGCTACCCAAATGCAAATGTACATTGGCGTTTGGCTACCCAAATGCCAATATATTTTGACGTTTGGACTACTTCGGCATTGGGCTACCCAAACGATAATGTACATTGGAGTTTGGTTAACCAAATGCCACTGTACATTTGGATTTAGATACCCAAATGCCAATGTACTTAACATTAGGCAACCCAAACGCCAATGTACATTGACATTTGGCAACCCAAACATCAATGTCTATTAGCGTTTGGCAACCCTAACGCCAATGTATATTAGCATTTGACTATCCAAACACCAATGTACATTGGCGACAGGCTACCCAAACTCCAATGAACATTGGCGTTTGGCAACCCAAATGTCAATGTACATTTGAATTTAGCAACCAAATGCCAATGAACATTTGCATTTGGCAACACAAATGTCAATGTACATTGGCGTTTGACAACTCAAATGCAATTGTACATTAGTTTTTAGTAACTAAAATGCCAATGAATATGACATTTGACAACCTAAATGCCAACGTAAATTGGTATTTAGCAACCCAAATATCAAAGTAAATTGGCATTTGGTGACCAAAATGTCAATGTACATTGATGTTTGACAATTGCTATTTTGCAACCCAAATGCCAATGTACATTTGCATTTAGCAACCCAAATGCAATTATACATTGGCGTTTAGCAACCCAAATTCTAATGTATATTGCATTTGACAACCTCAATGCCAATGTAAATTGGCGTTTGACTACCCAAATGCCAATGTAAGTTGGTGTTTAGCTACCCAAATGCCAATGTACATTGCCGTTTGACAACCCAACCGCTAATGTATATTGTTGTTTGGCTACCAAAATGCTAATGTATATTAGCATTGGACCACCCAAATGCCAATGTTCAATGTTCATTGGCATTTGGCACCAAATGTCGATGCACATTGGCATTTAGTTACCCAAATGTCAATGTATAATGATGTTTGACAATCCAAATACCTATTTACATTGACGTTTGGCAACCAAAACACCAATTTACATTGGCATTTGACAACCCAAACGCCAATGTAAATTGGCGTTTGACAACCCAAACGCCAATTTACATTGGCGTTTGGCTACCCAAATGCTATTATCAAAATATAAAGTACATTGGTGTTTGGTAACCCAAATGCCAATGTATTGTAGCGTTTGGCAACGAAAATATCAATGAACATTGGCGTTTGACAACCCAAATGTCAATGTTCATTGGCATTTGTCAAACCAAATGTCAATGTACATTGACATTTGGCATCTCAAATGCTAATGTACATTAGCATTTGGCTACCTAAATATCAATGTATATTGACGTAACAACTTAAATGCCAATGTATAATGTCATTTCGTTACCCAAATATCGATGTACATTGCCATTTGACAACCCTAGTGCCAATGTGCATTGGTGTTTCGCATTTGGGCATTTCGCTACCAATATGTCAATGTACATCTATGTTTGATAATTCAAATGTCTATATACATTGGTGTTTGACAACCCAAAAGTCAATGTACATTGGCATTTAGTAACCCATATGTCACTACTACGAAAATAATTTTTAGCGACGATTTACAACAATCGCTAAAATCCCTAATAACCGTCGCTAATAGTATTAGCGACGGTCTGCAGTCGCTAATATTTGGTCGCAAAAAACCCCGTAGCTGGAGATTATTAGTGATAGATTTATTAGCAACCGTTTTACAACCGTCGCTAATAATTTCGGCTACTGTCATAGCTGGACTTTTAACGACGGTTGTCTATGGTTCACAACCGTCGCTAATACCTTTTTTTTAAAAAAAAAAATTCCCCTTTTTTCTTTTTAAACCTGTTAGTGGAATCCATAAAATAACATTAATATAAAAATAAAAACTCCAGTGATGTAAACTTTGCTAACAAATCATAATTTTATAATAATTATTTTTTAAACTTTATTAATTGCTAAAATAATACATCCACATATATTCAAAGCATTAACAAAAGTGTTACAATAACATAATGTGTCACGAAATGCTAAAATAAGAAAAATAAGACCAAAAATAAGAAAAATAATTTGTTTGATACACGTTTGATAAGAATTACAGTGCATTCAATCTTTCTCTTGCTCCACATGAGGTAGATGGCCACAATCAGGTACTTGATGCAGAGTTGAATTCATCAATTCTCTGTGCAATTTTTGCATGGTGCAGTTCATTGGGTAATCACAAAGAAAAAAGAAAATAAACAAATAACATGACCAGGACTATTGACGACAATGAATGAGGGATAATCATTTGATATTTGACACACAGGATCAGCAGCAACAAATCCTTTAACAATCAGAAGACAAGTCATTATACCCCAGCATAGGCAACTGCTCTAGGTAATCTCGCCACTTTTCTTGTTCCCTCAGCATACACACTTGCATCAATCAACACCAGCTTTTTGACCTGTAAAAATAAAAAACGGGGAAGAATTTTTCAAATATGTACTTTTTGGTTTACATCAGCCTAAATATTGTCTATAGCTGTCTCCTTTTACCTGTATCTCTTTTAAGAAAAAACACCAATTAAGATAGTTATAATAGAGCTCAGAAGTATCTAAATACAGATAGTTCTTATAGAGCTTAACTACTAAACTAAAATATAAATTTCAACCTTATTGTGCTTCTTGAACTATACAATGCTCAAATCGTATTAAAACACTATTCTTGCAGGACTGGCAATTAATAAGAAACAGAGAATAAAAATATGTACATAGTTCCTGATTCAAGCAAGAATACTCAAGTTATGCAGACTAACCCACTACTGGACTTTTACAGACCCAAGACTCTATCAGCAGCAGTTATGCAAATACTCAGATATTAAAAAGATGAAAACCATATGAATTGATTATTAACATATTAAAGAGCTACAGCAACCTTTGGAAAGATTC
This sequence comes from Aristolochia fimbriata, assembly GCA_019845555.1. Lineage (NCBI taxonomy): Eukaryota > Viridiplantae > Streptophyta > Magnoliopsida > Piperales > Aristolochiaceae > Aristolochia > Aristolochia fimbriata. The sequence goes on from CM034080.1 coordinate 31,599,355, forward strand.
AAGTAAAGAGCTTCTTTAATTAGTCAACCAAGGTGAAAAACCATCAGGTTCAGTGCAGTTTTGTGAAACTAAAAAGTTGCAAATACCTGATATAGATGCTCACACTTGGAAGCCACATCACATGATGGAAGTTTTTCTAGTTAATAAAGAAAAACAAATAAGATGAACATATAAAGATCACAAAATGACAAGGTGACACAAATGAAACAGAACCAAAGCAGAGAACAAAGAAGAGAAAACGAATTAAAACTAACCTTTTTAAGAGCAAATTAAGGACTGCTATTCGTCCTTAATTTATGATCAGATGCAATGTCCTTATGTCCTTGTGGAGGGGTTTCTTTTCTTTCTGTTTGGTTCATTGTATTGCACAGTTTCAGAGGCAGCTAAATTTTGAAACTTCAAGCATTAGAAAAGTACTCAAAACTATTAACGGTTATCAGATGTCTTCTAAATTAAGAACAGTTCCTGCTGGTCCCTTCTCTGGTTTCTAAACTTCCCTACTAATATCTGCTGCTCCGTAAGAGAAGTTGGGCATGGGTTCCCTCTGTCCATGTAATTAAACTATAGACTACCAACATCATTAAATGATCACAGTCTTCTACTAAACTGGAAAAAAATTACCAAAACGAATGGTAAAAAAGTTGTCATACACACTCATGCCCCATATTTAGAAGCCAACTAAGAAATTACACAATACTACCCACATTGACATTTCAACAAACATATATCCTTCAACTTACAGTTTGTGCACTACCATATAAAAGAGTACAAAGGCTTCAAACTCAACCTGCAGAAATCCGCATGAAAGAATGAGGGCTTTCACAAAATTTATTAGTTCAAACCTCAAGGACTGAAATGACAAAAAAGATAAGAGAAGATATGATTCGAAATATACAAATCAAAGTGCAACAAGGAAGAATTAAATGGTTTATACAAAAAACTAAAAAATAAGGAAACAACTTATGTTTCTATCCTCTTTGTTCTTCTTTTTGTTCCTTTTCTCTTGTTCTTTTTCTTGCTGCCTTCTCTTCTTTTCCTCTCTATCTCAGCACCAACCTGCTCCGGTGTCATATTTATTTTTCATAATATGGGCAGGTTTATGAGAAAGTGTGATGGACATATAAGAAGAGGAGGCAAAGAGCTTCCGTAATAAAGAAGAAAAACTGAGAATAAGATAGGTATTAGGTCAAACAAGAGAGATTAGTGTATTTTTTAATTAAATATATCAAATTACAATCATACTGGATAACTAATCACAACTTTTTTCTTGTGGTTGTTTCTTGTAACAAGTGTTTCTTCTAAATGCACCTTTTGAGATGTGCCGGCATGGGTATCACCTTAGGCCCCTTAATATAACTTCTTTAAAAGTCATTAACTTATTGTAGTAGATATAAAAAAAAATCCAATTAAAACAAATAAGAAATTCTAAAAGCTCAAGCTCAGAAGTTGCTTCCGATGGAGAAAATTAAAAGAGCACAATACTAAGCATTTACAATTAAGGATTGTCTCCTTTGCTTTGCTGTTGAAAGGACCCTTCCCACCCTATTATTACTCCTTTCACGAGAATAAGAGACCGGCAAGGGGACAATCACACTAGAAAGGGGAAAGAAACAAAACTAGAAGAAGCAATGAAAAACTAACCATATGTAAGAGAAGAATCCACCAATTGAGAGCCGATTAGGAGCACACGATGAAAATGGGGCACCGGAAACACAGAGCAATGACGAACCACGGCAAGAAACGGTCTGAGCAGGCTACGACTGGAAGGGAGAGGACTTCATCGTCCCCAAGAGGCTGCTGAACTTCTACGATTTGAACTTGGAAGGGAGAGGCCGCAGGACCACGTCTCATACACAAGAAAAATAATAAAAACAAGATTGCCTTGTTAAAGCCTCTTATCGCAACGACACATACACTCCAGCTGAAATTGTGGACCAAAGGAAGAGTGAGCCTGCAATATTATTACATAAGAGCCTCAACAGCTATACGGCTGGGAAAGATGGGGGAGGAGAAAGAGGGCGGGAGGAGGAAGACGGCGGGAGGAGGAAGAGGGCGGGAGGAGGAAGAGGGCTGGAGGAGGAAGAGATTCAATCTACTGAGCGTCAATGCGTCCAAGCGTGTACCGCTGGACCTCGCTACTGAGCGTCAATCTACTGAGCGTCAATCTACTGAGCGTCAATGCGTTCTTGAACCTCGCTAACCAAGCGTGTACCGCTGGCCTGAAGGCCACCCACTTCCAACACTCCACCTCCACTACTACGTTGGAACTAGCTAGCTGGGGAGAAGAAAGTACCCTTTCTTACAATTTTTACTGTGAGTCCTACTATATATATGGGGTGGGGACACATTAATTATTTGACCTAATTGAGCCATTCATTGTACTGAACAATTTTACCATATTATAATAGATTTGTGTGCATAGTATTAATTATATGATAGAAAAGTTTAAGGTACATATATATAACTAATTAACGCCACTTACAATATAGAGCAGAGCATCTAAGTAATATAACATGCGTATATTAAGACATCTACTTCTTCTTCCTACGTAGAAATTAAAGAAAAAAAATTACATGAAGAAAATTAATAATAATTAAACACCAAAGGGTCTGTAAACCCCAACATAAGGTACATCGACGGATCCAATCCACAGAGCTCCATTGTGTTCTTGAACCTCGCTCACAGAGAGGGTACCGCCGGCCTGAAGGCTCCTCACTTCCTGCAACACTCTTCCGTCATTAGAACTCAATCTCATCCCAATCAGAGTCCCCGTGGCCGGATTTGAGACCCTTCCTCCGGCGACGCCGACCCAGAATTCCCCTCGGCTGTTCCTCTTGACGTTATCCGGATACCCGGGTATGGTTGCGAAGAGGTCGTAGGTCCCCGTTCTGGGACCCCGGAGCCAGTACCTCATCACTCGAGAAGTCGAAGTCTCGCAGACGAGGAGGAAGGAGCCGTCTCCGCTGACCGCCACTCCGTTGGCGAAGGGAACGCCCCTGAGCAGGACTCTCACTTGCCTCGTCCTCGGATTGTAGGCCATTACTCTCCCCGTTCTGTCTCCCGACGAGACCACCGCGTCGTGATCTCTTCTGGTGTAGACGGCGCTGGAATCGCTGAAGTAAACGATGCCTGAGGCCTGGTCGATGTCGACGGCGTTGGTGAAGATAAGCGGTCGGCCTTCCACGGTGGTGACGACGGGGGTTGCGACTCCGCCTTCGGCTCTCGAAACCAAGAGGCCGTGATAGGCGTCGGCGATGTACAGCTCCCCTGTGGCTCTGTTGAACTGCAATCCCAGGGGTCGGCCGCATTGGCCTTCCAAGTTGGGATTCGTAGACCCATCGCAAGTGACTCTGTTCCTCATGCCGAGTTGGGAAGCGTACTCGACCCAGGCGAGGCCGTTCCACCTCATGACACGGCCATCGGAGATTCCGGTGTAAGGACCACCGCCGGCGTAGTCAAAGGCGAAGCTCTCCGGTCCATTGCCACGAAAGAGTGGAAGACGGCGATAATTGATCTGTTGCTGTTGCTGGAGGGAGGGACTAGGCAGGAGGTAGGAGAAGAGGACGATTACGAGCAGAAAAACTCCTTTGCAAGAGGACGCCATAGTATTAGTACGTACTACTGATTTCAGGGCCTCCGACTTGACTTGTGCTATCGAATAATTTAATTTGATGGGTCTCCGACGCATGTTTGATGATGTACATATTTATAGAGATCGATCGATCTCAAAAACAGCAATCCTATTCCTAACTGCAATATTACTGAATCTAGAACAGTTGAATTTGTACTGTTCGAATACAACTACGATTCCTCTCTCAATCCTAATTCCTAAGAATCCTAACACGTACGTGTGTGTCTGGCTGTCTGCCATTACAATCATTTACTGATATTTTTTTATTCCTCTAAAAAAATTAAAAATAAATAAAATTCTGTACTACGGCTCCATTGGAGGAGAATCAAACGATAAATTAGACCGTTGATCGGCAAATTCTGATCGATCCATCTCAAAGATCGACTGGGCCGATGAGATTCAGACATCCCACGTGGGCCCGATCATCGACACGTCAATATTAATTTACATGGCCGACACATCAGCACAAATTGGCTGATGTGTTAGGTTTTTGAAAAACCCTAACCATATTTACTACGGCCCCGGATCTACTGCGAACAAATCTTGTTAGCAGCGGTACACACAGCCAATAGCTGTGTACAGTGGCATGAGAGGCGCACGCGAATGGGGCATAAATATTATTTTTGGGTGAATGGAGGGACATTATGTAAGTCATTCGCATGCGCCCCACGTGCCACTTCACACAGCTATTGGCTGTGCATACGGCTGCGAACAAGGCTTCTTCGCAGCAGATCCGGGGCCATTTACTACCTGTAAAAAACTTGAACTAGTTTTAAAAACCCGAACCCAAACCTAACTTGATCTTTTATTTTGTAAACCCCAACCAGAGCCGACCCGATCAAAACCTGACGGATTTGCATAAAATACAAAAACAAACAAAAAAACTACATAAAAATATTTAAATAAAAAATAAATATAATAGTATGCATGAACCTAAAACATGATCATCTGCCTATATATTAAAGGGGAACAAGCTAAAGATGTTAGATCTATCAAGCCATTTGTTTTTCTTTTATTTCAAAAATGGTACACTAATATATTTTATGTCATTTAATTAAAGTATTATAAATATTAAAAAATGCAATTTACATTAAAAATAAAACTTTCAAGAAAGAAAGTATTTTCCTATATAAGGTCTCGAAGTTGGATTCACTACATTAATTATAATGGATAATATAAAATTTTTGTACTTATTTGTGTGGTAATTAATAATATTCCTTTAATTCTTTTTAAGATAATGTTGCAAATGTCAAAACTATTGCTTGATGTTTTATAACTTTTACACACATAACTAGGTAGCTAGCAAAAAAATAATAATAATAAATAAAAAAGGTCGAATATAATTACAAATTATTGAAATAAATAGAGATAGAGTTTTTGAACTATTTATTTTATTGTTAGATGAGCCATATCTATATAAGAGCATAAGAATAGTGAAAGTTTTAATATATATTTCATCAAATACTTGTTTATATAAGTAAATAAGTAAAAAATAATAAGCTCATTTTGTTGCTTCAATCAATTTATAATTAAGCCACAGGTGGAGGATGATCATGAATATTCTTCTCCAAAATCTGAGACGTCTGTTAAGAGCACTTATAATGATGCCGGTGGTCTTTTGATCGTGAGTATAATTACTCTATAATGATCATCAGCTTTGTGAGGATGATGATCTTTTGCAACATGGAGATTCCTCGGAAGCGAGAGGAAAGAAGGAGAGTAAGGGACAACAGCATGTAATGCAGCGGCGTACATATTATTAATAATGACCTCCTTCTCCTCCTCTTCTTACTCCTTGTTAGTGTAATATGTGTATATAGGTTATTAGTGTAATATGTGTACATATATAGGGGCAATTTGGTCATTCTGTATATGTGTAACCCATGTATATAAAGACTTGTACATGTTAATGAAAATTAATTAGTTTTTGATAAGTTTACATGGTATCAGAGCCAGAAAGCGTGACTCAGTTAGACTCAGTCACAAAACAATCAAAATCGGCCTAACTCGGCTCAAGTCGGGCCTAACTCAGTCCGAGTTCGCGACGTCACCGAGTTGACTCGTCGTGACTCGGTCATCTTCAACCTGGGCTAGGGTTTCGGGGCCTGTTTGGGATTGCAATTTTGGAGCTTTCAGGCCACGAAAACTCCTTCTGAGACCATCTATAGGATCGTTTTGAGTTTTTCTTTCATACCCCTCAAGAAATTTTGGAGAAATCTTGCGATTTTGTGAAGATTTGAAGCGTTTTTTGGGCTGCATCGTCGACCTTGCGCAGGTCGCGATTTGGCTTTTTGGGCAAAATTTAGGGCTATCCAGAGCCTCTCATCTGGCCATAGGTGTCGATTAAGGGTTGATTTGGTAGGATTTGACAAACCCCTCACAAAATCTTGGGTAATTTAGAGTTCGCGAGAGGTTTTGAAAACCTATATTCGGGTTGCGTCGTCGCGACGTTGTGTCTTCGTGATTTGGGATTCGTTGTGCTCTTTTGACCTTGCAACTCTTCTTCTTCAGCAATTATTGCTTCTTTCTCAGGTGCGTTGCTTGAATCTTGGTTTTTGGCTTGTGATTGCTTGTGTGGGAGTCGAAAATCTTTCTATTGCGTTACTTTGTGGCTGGCTGCGACTGTCTGTTTGGGATTTTGGTGATTGCTGGTTCAATTTTTGGCTTAGGATTGTTGCACTTCATTTTTTTGCCCTATCTGTCTTTGTGTGTGTTTTAGGACCCTAATGGCCACGAGCATGGATATTGCTCAGATTGTGCCAGTGAAGCTTGATGGCACTAATTATATTCATTGGGCCTCTATTGTGCGTACTTTTTTGAAAGGTTGAAATTTGTGGAGATATGTCACTGGTGCCTGCCCACTGTCGGTTCTTGCTACTGACAACTCTAATTTGAAAGCAGTTGATGAATGAGAAATTAACAACTCTAAGACACTTACTTTACTTGTTAGTTCAGTGTCTCCTTCCATCAGTTTTCAGATTGGTAAATTTGATTGTGCCCATGATGCTTGGGTATTTTTAGAAAAAGGGTATATGGGCACTAATTTTGCTCAGAAATACAAGTTAGCAATGGATCTTCACTCTCTTCGACAGATGCCAAATCAGTCTATCTCTTATTTTTATGCTCAGATGTATTTGTTGTGGGATCAGTTAGCAGCCATGGATCCCCAGTTTAAATATGAGGAAGATACAGTTATTTTTCAAAAGTATATTGAGGAAGCTCACTTGGTTCAATTCTTGATGGCACTTCGTGATGAGTACGACTCCATTCGCTCTTCTATGCTGCACACATCTCCACTACCGTCCGTTGAGAGTGCATTCTCGGAGTTGTTAGCCGAAGAGACTCGTCGCCTTACTCGGGGACCTTTCAGTTCCTCATTGGGTGGTATTGATATAGTTTTTGCCACAACATCTCATAAGTCTTCTGCTTCCTCCGAAGGCAAACCTAGTACTACTCGGGATATGAATAAGGTAAAGTGCAATTACTGTAAAGAGTTTGGGCATATGAAGTTCACTTGTCCTAAACTCAAGAAGTAGCTAGCCACACTCTACCTCCACTCGTCGCACTACTGCAGCTTCGGCCGCTCAGGATGACTCATTGCCTTCGCAGCCTTCTACCTCTCCTAGTCCTATTCCGACCTTTGGTGATATTCAGGATATGATAAACAAGGCTCTCATAGGTCTTGGTCAAGGTACTTCCTCGACCTGCGCTTTTTGTCCGCCGGTTCAGGTAAGTCTTCTTGGATCATTGATTCGGTGCATCAAATCACATGACCTTTGATTCTACTATTTTCATGTCCACTTCTTCCTCTTCGTTATCTCCTATTTATACTGATGATGGGTCTACGCTTTCTGTTTCCTATTCTGGTTCTATCTGTACATCTCGTGGAATTCATTTTTCTAACATTTTTTATGTTCCTGCTTTGTCCATGAATCTGCTATCTGTTGGTCAGTTGTGTGATCTTGGTCTTGACGTTGTTTTTTCTTCTTTTGGTTGTCAGGTACAGGACCCGTCAACGGGGAAGGTGTCTGGGACAAGGCGTAAAGTTGGAAGGGTTTTTGAGTTAGATACTTTAGACATTTCAGATTTTGTTTCTTCTCGTTGTAGTCTTTCTGTTACTTCAGACTTAGATTTTATACTTTGGCACAATCGTTTAGGTCATGTATCTCGTTCTACTTTGAATAAAATAATTTCATCTGAAAATTTGGGTTCTGTTTCTTCTGTGTCTTTACAATGCATTAATTGTAAACTTGGGAAACATACTGCATTGCCTTTTCATACGAGCGAGACCCGCTCTTTGGCTCCTTTTGATGTGATTCATTCTGATATATGGGGTCCTGCTCCAGTTGCGACCATGGGAGGGTCTTCCTATTATGTTATTTTTGTTGATGACTATTCTCGTTTCGTCTGGGTGTATCTGTTGCATACTCGTTCTGAGTTCTATAATGCATATGTTAACTTCTCCACTATGGTTCGTACTCAATTTTCCAAGTCTATAAAGGTTTTTCGTTCGGATTCTGGGGGAGAGTATGTTTCTCATATTTTTCGTTCTCTGTTGCAATCGTATGGTACCTTGCATCAACTTTCTTGTCCCTATACTCCTCAACAGAATGGGGTTGTTGAGCGTAAACACATGCATATTGTAGAAACAGCTCGCACTCTCATGTTGTCTTCTTTTGTTCCGAAACAGTTTTGGGGTGAGGCTGTTTTAACCTCTGTTTATCTCATTAATCGGCTGCCTTCACCTGTTTTGCAGAACTCTACCCCGTTCACTTGTCTTTATGGTGCATCTCCTCATTATTCTCTTCTTCATGTTTTTGGCTCTACTTGCTTTGTGCTCTTGCCAGACCGCGAGCGTGATAAGTTATCTGCCAAGTCTGCTATGTGTGTTTTTTTGGGTTATGGCATTGAACAGAAAGGTTTTCGGTGTTTTGATCCTGTGGCTAACAAACTGCGTATATCTCGCCATGTTACCTTTTGAGTACTACTTAATAACAGTTCAAACACGATCTATACATATGGAACTATATATGCACTACCTTTGCCCAGTCAATATGATTAAGGTGATTAACTCGCTGGTTCTCAATAAGAAAGTCCGCAACTGGCCTGGTCTGACTATCATTGTGGTTGAGACATCTGCAATACTTATGAGTTTCATTAATGTTATAATTCAGGAAAAAATGTATAAAGTAAGCAACTGAAAGAATGAATACCAAAATTAAGTGATAAACCCCCTTGGGAGACTCTGAAACTAGAATGAAACCCACGGCACCCAAGCACTCCGCCACCAATGTCATCGTAATATTTGGGCTCATTCCTGAAAAAAGACTGTCTCACAAGAAGGCAGCCTCTGAAGTGGATGGATTGGAGAAATTTATAAGCATAACATGAATACAGAAATATTATTCATTATATTGAACAAGAAAAACTAAAACAGACAAAAAAAAAAAAAAAGCCACGCAACTGCTTTGCCGCATGCTGCCTCAGTACGCCCTGAGTGCCTCCTGTGAATTCTCAGAATATTCATGACCGCGTAAGGCATTCCCAATAGCTTGCATGGGAATCTTTGCAGCAAAACTAATCTCCACCTTGAAAGTCTTGGACCGATAGGGGCGCCTTAGCATTTTCTTACGAGTCTCACCATTCCCTCGGCTACCATTTCCAAGAACCCTGTAAACAAAAACAAAAAAGCATTAGCTAGAAACAATCAGATAGACGTGAAATTTAGAAAGAAAAGAGTAAATAAAAAAATAAAAAATAAAATCAACGAAGCTGTACTTGCTAGAAGAGATGTCTTCCAGCACTACAGTGAACTCCAGATTGTTTTGGGGAAGTGCCCCCAACGTAAACAAGGCTTTTTCACCGTCATATGCAAGATTCCTTCCCCCAAGCTCAGTCTCATAGGTTTCGTGGACTTTGTCCATGACTTTCCTGCCAACGCCTTTACCGACGACTGGCTTTCCGTCTTCGTGGGACAAGTAAACCTGCAGAGGTTTAACGAAGAACAACAGTAATCCATATTGAAGATCCAACGACGCCAAGAACAACAACAACAACGAAACGATGAGCACGAATATTGAAAACGGAGACAACACATACACTGTAATGGTAGAAGAAGCCATTGTTATTGCTAACATTGACTTTAAAGTGATTAGTAAGAAGATGAATGGGAGTCCCCTTGCGTCCAGTTCGAGGACGAGCCACCGGAAAACGCGTGGGCTTGGAGGGTTTCTGCACCGGAACTTTGTCGGCCTCTGCTTTAAGAGGAATTACATTAGGCGGAACCGGAGGTGGTGGCGGTAAAACCCCCGACGTCTCGGTTTCTGAAGGATCCATCGGACCATCTGCCCAAGAGAGACAGAGTCGAACACCACAAAGACGATGTAAACAGCAAGCCAAGCAAAGCAATCGCAGCGCCGAGCAACCTTGATGACAATCTACCCAAGAAGCTGAGCCGAAACAAAACTCGGTCTATAACGAAGTCTAACACTAATCTCACTCTCACAACAAAAAGACGCACGAAAAAGCACGAAAAGTAAGTTACTGTCTGAAAATTGACGATTCGCTCCCTCTCTATTTCCCGCACGCCTGCATTTCCTGGGGGCATTCTTTGGAAACAAAAATATAAAGTGACCCCCCGACAGTTGAATATAAAGTGCATTTCTTTAGGGGCATTCTTTCTTTTTACTTTTTTTTTAATCCTTCGTGGCCCTCGGCCTTCGTGCCACCGGTCGCCTGTAACGGGTGTAAATGATTTGAACTTATAAATATTTAAATAAAATAAATAAATAATTTTTTTATTATATTTCTTTTATTAATCTAATAAATTTATTAAATTCATATTAGATATAAATTTATTGGATCCCTATTGAATATCCAATAAGTTTATTGGATTTTGGATATCTAATAGATCCGCTAAGAAAATAATTTTTTTAAATAAATATAATAAAAAAATTGTAATTAAATTAAAATTTAAATATATATTAAATTTATAGAGAGAAAATTTAGAGAGAGAAAATATATAGATTATAGAGAGAAAATCCAGAAAGATAAAATTTTAAAAGAGAGAAAATATATAGATTATAGAGAGAAAATCTAGAAAGAAAAAAATATAGAGAGAAATTTTAAAGAGAGAAAATCCACAGAGATGAAGTTTAGAGAGAGGAAGTCTAGAGAGAGAAAGTCTAGAGAGAGAAACTTCTTCAGGCATAGGTACTTCTGGTGGGTGATAGCCTTTAAATTATTGAAATTTTGGTGGGTGATAGCCGAACCGCATAGGTACATTCTGATGCGCTGAGTATATGGTCTCGCGTAGGCTTGAAATTGACTTTCTCCGACATTATTGCAGATTGCGTAGTTAATCATTTCATTGACCACATCCAATGTGAGGGAGACTGGTTCTTCGAAGCGCAACTCCCGTGTGACCATTGAAGCTTCCGATCGCGGGTCTTCGTTATGGGGTTTGACCGATGCACTCGTCGTGGCCTGATTTCAGTCGGCCTCCTGTGAGACATCCCCATGTTAGCAGGGAGAAGCTTTAACTTCTCCATCATTTTCGCGATTTGGGCATCGCGAGCCATTATTTGTGCGAATTTGTTCACTCTACTCCTTGAGTGTGGCCGGCATCTCAGCAAGCTGCTCTTTGACTGTTTTGGCCGATGTCGCCATAGTGGCCGGCATCACTCTACTCCTTGAGGAGGTAGCCCCCGGCGCGAACCAGAGGGGAGAAATCACTACCGATGACCAAATTGAGGAGGTGGTCGTTGGTGGCAACCGAGCTAAAGAGAGGGCCGCCTGCATGAGTTGGTACAAAGAAATTGTGGTCGGTGACCATGCCGAAGGAGTGGCCATCAATGTAAATTGGCACGGGCAATTGGGCCTTTTTGGCCGAAGCAAAGGGAGTCAGGTAGCCATGTTGTTCAAAATGCTCAATCATGTCGAGTACAAGCGAGACCCTCTGTGCTAGTGGTGATTGGGTTAGGCTGACCACCGGGCTGCACGCTAGTGGCGTAATTGCGATAGCCAAGTAGCTTGGCTTTGCCGTCGCCAAGACGAATTTGAGATGACGAGCGTCCTTAATGAACGGGGCATGCCCGGTCAACAGGCTTCTGGCCAAGGCCCTCGTCACTGGGCCTGTGCAAGTTGCTGGTGGAGGAGAGGATGGAGATGAGATGTTGGTCTGTGAACCGGTCGGTGAGCTGCAAACTCCAGATGTGGTTGTTGAGCTCGAACCTGCGATAAGTCGCAGGTGGGTGGAGCTGGTAGGGACAACCTTCTTGCCGATGTTGTTGGAGAAGTTGCCTGCCATTGGTCTGAATTTTTTTTTTTCGACGATTGACAGAGAAGGAGATGAGAGGTAGGAGATGTCCCACCAGGCGTGCCAAATTTGTTTCCTCGAAAAACCTTTGGACCGCGAAGCAGTGCGACCGATTGATTAAATCGACAAATTTACAGAGAGATTTACAAGTTTTGTGGGTATTGGAAATTTTTGCGGGTTTGTTCTCCTAGCTTTCCTCTTATTCAATCTTCGTAGTTGATGAAGTTATAGCTTCTAGGCATTTTGATGGTGAGTCACGAACTCCGAGGCAACGTACATGAACGAGCGGCGAATTTAGTCGAGTGGACGAAAGTATTTGTGTTTCGAGTGATCAATGTGTTGACATCTTCGGCGGTTGTGCAGAGCTTCTTTGGTGAACTGGATGATCTCCGACGACACAAGTGGATAAATAAATAAATAGACAAAAGAACTCCTCATTTATGTCCGTATTACCATCATACTTCTTTCAAGTTGTCTTCAATAAATAAGTCAAGGTTAAGTTAATAATTAAATACACAAACAAATAAATAAAAGATGACCTCTCACTTCCCCTTAAAAAAAATATAAAAATCTAATTATAAAAAACCGACCACATGCAGCGAACGTGAAAGGTACAAAATACATAAAATTAAGACAGGTAGTTGGTGTAAAATGGTGTCTCCGTCGTCGTCGTCGTCCGCATGAAGACAAGAACACGGCTGACGGCTGTCTCCGTCTCTCCAGAGATTTGGCGGATGTGACCCTAACCCTAAAACTGACATAATTGCTTTACGCTTTCATACTGCACCCTCCATCAATGATCGAAGAACCACCAAATTAAATTAAAGAACCAAAACCCGTCTTCCACGAGGCAGCCTCGTCGATCGTCATATCTCAGAGTAAATAATAAACTATTAAATAATTAACTCGGCTGCTCCCTTCCAGTTTCCATAATTACTCTCCGAATGGAAGGCAGAGATCACGGACTCACAGTTCAGTTTCAGACACTATCTTCTTAATTTCCTTCCATTTCTTCTTCTCTTCGTCCTTACCAGTCTTTCTCTTATTTTCCAAACAGAGGCGACGCGAGGATGGATTTCTGTGTAGGGTTGATGACCCTCTTTCTTGGGTCGACGACATTGATAATCTTGCTTCTCATCTTCACCAATAGATCACAGAAACATCCATGGCCGCCCGGACCACCAAAGCTTCCCATGATCGGCAATCTACACCAGCTTCAAAAGGGGGGACCTCTCGTACATATCACCTTGGCAGAAATGGCGAAGCAGTACGGTAAGATCATGACTGTATGGTTCGGAAACAAACCCACCATTGTTGTCAGCGATTACGGATCCGTTTGGGAGGTTCTTGTCACCAAGTCCTCCGATTTCGCTTCTCGTAGCATGCCTTACAGGTCTAAGTTCACGACTGCCGGGTGGCGGACGCTTTCCACTTTTGATTTCTCGGATGCCTGGTTCAATCTCCGAAAGGGTGCTCAATCTAGTTTCTTCCATCCCGCGAACGTCTCCGGGCAATCTCCTTTGCAAGAGAGTGATGTCGAGCAATTGATACGAAGCATAGAAGAAGAAGCAAACGGAAACATTAATGGAGTGGTACGCCCTCTTCCTCATATTAGAAAGAGTGTCATTCGGCTCATCGCCCGACTCTGCTTCGGCCCCGATTTCAGAGATGAAAAATTTGTGGAAGCCATGGATGTTATGATTGAGGAAACCATCTTACAGACGAGTCTCAGTGTGTTGGGCGACATTTTCCTTGTGTTACAGCACATTCCGGGTTTCAAAAAACCCTTTCGAGAAATCATTAAAGTGAAACGTAGGATCGAGGAGCTGATCAGGCCGTGTATTGATCGATATTCCTCTTCTTCGTCGTCCAAAGAGAATAACTACTACTATTACTTGCAGTTCCTACTCTCTCGAGGTTTTCCCCTGGAAGTAGTCATCTTCAACATATATGAGATGTTCCTACTCGCTGTAGACAGTACATCACTGACAATCGCTTGGGCTCTTGCGTTCCTCATCCATGAAAAACAAATACAAGATAAACTGTACAAGGAACTGATCAGTCGAGAATATGGGAAAGAAGGCGGTCTGAGACTGGAACAAGTGAGTAAGATGAAGTATTTGCATGGGGTGGTGAAAGAATCTGCAAGGCTGAGACCCATTGCTCCATTGGGTATTCCACACAAGGCTGTGAAAGATACTACTCTGATGGGTAAAAGAATCGAGGCAGGGACGACTGTGATGGTGAACCTTTACGCAGTGCTACACGATCCAGCAGTTTGGAAGGAACCAGATCGATTCCACCCGGAACGATTCTTGGAGAATAATATTAATGGTGGAGAAGGCGAAGGGGTGTGGAAGGAAGATGTTGCTGCGACAGCCATGGAGAAATCCTTCCTCCCATTTGGGGCTGGAAGGAGAATCTGTGCTGGGATGGAGCTGGCTAAGCCTCATGTGGCTCTCACTCTGGGGAACTTGGTTAAGGCTTTTGAATGGTCCTCTGCTATTGAAGGAGAATTCCCAGACCTTTCTGAGGATTCTACATTTGTTCTAGGGATGAAAACACCTCTATTGGCAAGAGTTGCTCCCAGGCATGCATAATATTTGAACTCTTTATCTCAATATATGTGTGTGTTTTTTGGGTAGTACATTTTTAAATTGGGATATAGTAAAGTTTTTCTCATTAATTTATAAATATTTATTCTGCAAGGTATAATTTGCTTGGAGTTTGCATGATGGGGATAGGTTTTATTATGGTTTGCAAGGCACTTATATTTAGGGCGATGGATATTTTTAAACTAGGGATATTTTTAAACTTGGTTGGAAAAAGAATGGAGTGAAGTCAACTCATTTGGTTGGAAAAAGGATAAAATAGACAGATACTTCTTCAGGCTGTCGGAAGGACAAGGTTGAGTGATGTAATTTGGGAGCGTTATAATATATGATCGAAAAACAATTGCAGCAAATAATAAGATAGGGTGAAGTATGGGCGATGGGGAAGAGAATCTTTACAATGAGTTAAAAATATAGAACTAAGTGAATAAAATTAAGAAACCATTATTAGTTTCACTATATTGTAGTTAACAGAGTAAGTTGATTGGCCAATGGTGACTTAGTAAGTGAATAATTAAAAAAAGAAAAATACAATAATAAAGAGATAAAATAGAACCCAGTAGCTTCTCCTCTATGAAAAAATATAAGATGACACTGTTTAAAAATCAACATGCATGATATCGCGCCAGAAACCAAATTTCCCTCTTCTTTCCTTCCTTTTCTTCTCCTTCTTGTTCCCTTAATTAGTAGTCTTCTCTTATTTTTCTAACAGAGGCGGGGATGGATTTCTGGGTAGGTTTGGTGACCCTCTTTCTTGGGTCCACATTCATCTTGCTTCTGATAATCTTCACTACAAAGAGATCACAGAAACATCCATGGCCGCCCGGGCCACCAAAGCTTCCCATATATAATCGGCAATCTTCACCAGCTTCAAAAGGGGGGACCTCTCGTACATATCACCTTGGCAGAAATGGCGAAGCAGTACGGTAAGATAATGACGGTATGGTTCGGAAACAGACCCACCATCGTTGTCAGCGATTACGGATCCGTTTGGGAGGTTCTTGTTACCAAGTCCTCAGACTTCGCTTCTCGGAGCATGACTTACAGGTCTAAGTTCATGACTGCCGGGTGGCGGACGCTTTCAACTCTTCATTTCTCGGATGCCTGGTACAATCTCCGAAAGGGGGCTCAATCAAGTTTCTTCCATCCCGCGAACGTCCTTGCTCAGACTCCTTTCCAAGAGAGTGATGTCCAGCAAATGATACGAAGCATCGGAGAAGAAGCCACCGAAAACGATGGAGTGGTGAACCCACTTCCTCATATTAGAAAGGGCGTCGTTCGACTCATCGGCCGGCTCTGTTTCGGCCCTGATTTCAGAGAGGATGAATATTTTGTGGAAGCCATGGACGTTATTATTGAGGACACGATCAAGCAAATGAGTGTCAAGAGTGTGGCCGATTTCTTCCCCTTCCTACGCCACATCCCCGGTTTCAATCGACCCTTCCTAGAAGCCTATAAGCTGAAACGGAGGATTGAGGACCTGATCAGTCCCTTTCTTGATCAATATCATTCGCCTTCTTCTTCGTCGTCGTCCAAAGAGAATTACAATCACTACTTGAACTTCCTACTCTCCCAAGGATTTCCCCGGGAAATTGTCATATATTCAGCTTATTTGAAATGTTCATACTCGCCGTAGACAGCACCTCGTTAACAATAGCTTGGGCTCTTGTCTTCCTCATCCATGATCAGCAGATACAAGATAAACTGTACAAGGAACTAATCGGTCTAGAATATTATGGGAAAGAAGGTGCTCTGGGACTGGAACAAGTGAGTAAGATGAAGTACTTGCAGGGAGTGGTGAAGGAATCCGCAAGGATGAGACCCACAAGGCTGTGAAAGATACTACCCTTATGGGTAAAAGAGTCGATGCAGGCACAACTGTTATGGTGAACCTCTATGCATGCTACACGATCCAGCAGTTTGGAAGGAGGCAGATCATTTTGATCCTGAAAGGTTCCTGCAGGATGCAGCTGGTAGACCACAAGGCAAATTAAGGGATAGGGAGGAGGAAGATGCTGCTATATGTATGACAGCCATGGAAAGATCTTTCTTTCCATTTGGAGCTGGAAGAAGAATTTGTGCAGGGATGGAGCTGGCTAAGCCTCATGTGGCTCTCGGTCTGGGAAACTTGGTTAAGGCTTTTCAATGGTCCTCTGCTTGTGAAGGAAAATTAACTTCCTGATCTTGATGGGGATTTAACAGTTGTTCTTGGGATGAAAACACCTTTACTGGCAAAAATTGTGGCTAGGAACGGTTGAACTGTGTACCTCGATCTTGGGTTTAATTAATTGTTCCAACATGTCCAGATGTATCTAAATCTTGGGTTTTAGTGTACCAACATGTTACTAAGAGCGTAATAGTTCTTTGGTAGCAGATTTACTCCCACTTCAACGGATAATGCACAAGCAAAGGCAGCCTTTTCTTTTCTTTTCTTTTTCGTAGTTCTCGTGACATGCTCACGATCTGGAGAAAAGGATAGCTGAAGGCCCCGGATCTGCTGCTAACAAACCTTGTTCGCCCCGGATCTCACTTTATTTGAATATGGAATCACGGTTTAAAGAAACGCCTTCATAAATGCTGCTCATCAAGCAGATAGATGAATAGGTTTTTCTTGCAATGGAACTTCTACAATGTAACACAGCATAAGCCCTTCAACAGAAATATGGAGTCCAACAAAATTATGGACTTCTCTCTTTCTCAACTTCAAGACTTCTCTTAGGTAGATGTCTTCTTGCTGTAAATTAGGTCCAAAAAGTATACCTTGAATCACTCTTTGCATATTAACTTGAGTGATTATATACTCATTTACCTAGGATTATCTCAATTATCTTCTATCCAAGTAGGGTAATCTTAATCTGGATTTATCTGTTCTCTCCCATCCTTGATAACCTTTTTCTGTAGACTAATCTACATAATTTGCACAATGCCTCATGATAATATATGAGTTTAAGTAGTTCGACACTTTCCTTGTTAATAACTGCTCAATCAGTGGTGACCCATTGAAATTGCTGCTTCCTACTGGAGCAATTTGAAATGATGAACTTGAAAATTAAAAAACAGCTTGCAATATATCAGACAGAGCTTCCAAGCCTTTTTTAAATTCTGATGCCTCGTTCTCCAGCTTCAATCTAATCAATAGTGTAAGAGTTTGAACACATTAGAAATTCATTGTCATTTAACTTGACCAGGGCTGGCAATTGAAACTGGCCAGTGCCTTGAAATAATGTAACGCCATTCCGTTTCAATGTTACAGGTGCATGCAGAATGTCTAGAAGTAGAGCCATGAACTATGCTGGTATATAGATATCTTCATAGAATCTCAGAGATCTGCAAGAAAGCACAGGCTAAGTTAATTTGATTGTTGTAGTACATGGACAATCCCAAGACTGACTTGTTTCTCCGAGACAGTTGAAATTTAGCTATTTAACCCAATCAAGCTGACGATGCATTTTTTGCGTTTGTTAAATCGAATTTGGATAAATATTTTGTCAAAGAAGATTAGCAGTGGTTCCCAATCAGATAATTACAAGGATCATCCCATGCAGGACAACGCATTCCCTATAGCTAATAGATAAGCAGAGACATAGCTTCAGATTTTGGGCACATCAATTCATCTCAAACTGGCCCAAAAACCCATGTAGCCTAGCTTTTCTTCAACTGAGTACTTTATCAAGAGGAGAAATTAAAATATAATCAAAGATCATTTTCCAACTGTGAACTAAGAAATCGATGTATTGCTTTCTCCAGGTTATGGCCACAGTGTCCATCTTTTATTCCCAGGAAAATGTATGTGAGCTAGGTCAAATGAAACAGACAGACTGCATTAAAGATGAACATTGAACAAAATACTCACCTCTATAGGCATTTCTGCAATAACAAAACCAAGGCTCTCAATACCCCTCATGGTCACTATTTCACCTCCAGTCACCAAATTTATCACTATTCCATCTGCAAACATTCAATTCTATCACCAAGCTGATTTCACCAGTGCAATCCCCAAATACTTTGTTGATGGTCTGAAGAGCAAACCTGCTGCCAAACATGTTGACATGCGCCTTACATATATTTCCTGCAAAAACCTCAATAATATGTAAGTATATCAATGGCTCAGGATAAATAAAAAATAAATAACTAGAGCCTTCAAGTGAGGATGAAAATCATAATATGGTTTCTTAATAATAAAAATAATAATAATAATAAAAAAAAAAGTAGTAATGGTAAAGTTAAATACCAAACATGTTTCCTTTATCTAACAAAAAACTAATGTTTCATAAAATATTAAGTAGGTATCTTATCAAGTTTCCTATCAGAAAGAACAATAAAGGAAAATACAATTACTGAAACTTTGTGCCCTCTCAACATCTGGTTGAGGATTTAGAAGCTTTTTCTTAAATGAATTAAGGATGCCAAAAATAGAAGATAAAACCCGAATAATGAGGTCATAAGGAACCACTACCCTAGCATTTTGGGGAAATAAGAATCCACCTTGTTGGTGAACAGAAGTACTTAATTTACCAGTTAAAAAAATAACTGGAATAAGCCAAAGCACACAGTCTACATTTCTACACCAAAGCTAAAAAGAAACAAAGAAAGCCATTTGTCACATCAAATTCAGCCCAGCAAATTCCCCAAGCTTAGAATTTGCCTCGTTTCTCTAATTTGAGAAAATTGGAACTTTGAGGTAAATTTCAAAATCACCATCTTGAGCCACAATGAGAGTGGTCCATCACTTCTGGGTGGCTAAAGCTCAAGTTTCCTAGTGGTGAGGGAGGTAATCTGGAGCGGCGAGCTTTATGATGTTGTTTGAGGACCTACCTACTGATGCAGTTCTGCTAGACTAATCATAATTTAACAGAGGCCATCAACTCAGGGACATTGTAATCACCTCAGCTAGGATATGAACAACAAAGGGCATCTTATAGTTTTCTGATAAGAGCTTCCGGTGACCTAGCCTGGATGCAGTGCTTCCTTTGAAGGCCTTGAAGGAACTTTATGATTAACTAGATTATTGTACCTCGGTTGCTCCTTTAAGGGTTTTGCTTATGTTCGGACGGGAGATGCTCATCCTTCTACTGTACCTTCTAATCATTGTAAAATCTTGTCTTCTTGCAAGTCATTCGTACATTCTAGTCTTAATATATAAAAACGTATTCTCATCATCTTTAAAAGATAAAAGAATAAAAAGTTGTTTCCTAAGCTTCACACCTAGAGAGTAGAAACTGTCCAAGGCTCACGTTTGAAACTCTCTGCACAGCATAAATTAGCAGACGAAGACTCAGAGTAAGAAGCCAATTTGTCCAAAATCCCAGCTACATCCTAGCGGATCGTTCATGAAGCAAATAAAGAATAAACTAAGCGCAAATAAAGAAAAAAGTAACCATACATAATAACCAGTAATATCAGAAATATTCAAACTCTACCTTTTTAGTAGGTAACTCGTAATTTATCAGTACAGGAGCTGACAATGGAGCCTCCCCGAAGGCAAGAAGAGGCAGGCAGACATCTGTTACTACTATCAGATGCGACTTGTTTTCTTCATCTTCCTTTTTGCTATCAACTGATTGAACACTTGAACTCTGATTCCGTTCCGCCGTAGCTTGGCGAAACTTATCCAGTATAAGGGCCCTTTTCGATTCTGCCAAATCACTATACTAATGTGGCAGGAATTGAAGGATAAATTAAATAACATAAACCATAATCATAGCATTTTTCAGCCACAAAAGAAGAAAGAAACAGGCGACGAGAAGAAAAGTCACTACCAGAGAATCCAATGAAATATAGGGCAAATTCGATACAGTGGAGCAGACCCCATCAAGCTCATCCCGCGAACTGCAGCAGAGCACAATCGGCAACGACCTGCGCCGGCCTGCAACACCTAAGAGATCCACCAACGCCTCCTGTGGAAATTCATCGAACTAAAAAGACAGATGAAATTTAAAAATCGAAGGTTTAAAGCCAGAGGAGGAGAAATGCACCGTCTTGAACAGCATCCTGTCCACTGCAACATAGTAGTGATGCGTCGAACTGTAACATGATCGCAAAGATTTCAAAGGGAAACAAATGCATCTTGATTATTCAAAGGGAAACAAATCAGAACAATTAGAGAATACCTCAGTTGGGACGAAGATGGGGAAGGAGATGAAGGGTCGGAGGCATCAACAGCCATGGTTTCTTCGAAAAATCAGACCTCGACCAGATTTCGGCCGCGAGAATTACTGACAACTACGACTAGTCCTGGGCCTCTGGCGGCTGCTCCGGATTTGCTGCACCAAATTACAAATGTCGTATTTTTTAATTGAATAAAAAAATATTTTAAATGAATCGGGTGGGTTGGCTCGGGTCGGGGTTTATGTAAATCAATCGGGTTTTGATCGGGCTAGAACGGGTTCGGGTTTATAAAACAAGAGATTGGGTCAGATTCGGGGTGTTTCCCTGGTTCAGGTTTCGGGTTATACAAAAAAACCCGATTCACGCCCACCCTAACGGTTTAACGGAGATCCCAAAGTTAATTAAAATTTTCACTTAGCTTCTAAGTCGATTACGTTGATGGGTCCAGACCAACAAACTATTACGTGAAAGTTCATATTACAGGACATGTGGTCATATTATGAGACCTAAGGTAGTAATATATTTTGGTTTGATCACTGGTTGAAATGCCCAATTTAACTGGGTTAACACCTCCAATTCGAGTGTCAGTTTGATATTACTAACACGGGTCACGATTACTTCTCAAAAAAAAAAAAAAAAAAAATATATATATATATATATATATATATATATATATATAATAAATTAATTTTTATAAATATTATTATAACCTTGTCAAATAACATAAAACCTGTCCTAGAAAATCCAGATGAGGATTGAAGAGGATTTCAAATCCTGTACCGAATTTTGTAGAGGTGAATCTTCGAAAACTCAACCCAGAGTTTCTATCTTTGTCGTTTGCCATCTTTTCCAAAAATCACTTCAAAAACCGAAAGGTGAAGTCATAAAACCAGCACCCTCATCGACATAATGGAAAGTTGTTATCGCCTACACAAACTATTTTCAGTGCCCAATACGGGCTACCTCATGCTCATTAAGAAATTACCTCAATGCATTCCACTCGGGGCAGAAACCCCGCAGCAAAATCCAGAACGTCTCAGATAGAAAAATGAAAACCTTCATCCGAAATCATGACCAACCAGTTTCATGACAACTTCAAACAATTCCTTTCCGGTCCAAATCGGCTCCTGTAACCCATTTAAGACAAGTGAAGATAGTTAAAGACGCAATATGCTGTACTTTCTTTCCTCTAGTATTAAAGAGGCTAATAAACAGAAACTGAAGGATCATACACAGTTATTCCTATGAAGGTTTTCTGATTTGTTTCAAAGCATGAGGTTCTTCAGTGAACAAGAAGCCACCAAGTTTAACGACAAGCAGAAACACAACTTCTCATACTGAACATTTCTTGGAAAAATGAAGATAAAAAAAAAAACTCCTGGGTTTCCTCACCCCACTAACTACTTATAGTTGATGGCTCATCGTCTTTCTTTGCAGCAATTGGTGGAGGCCGATTAGAAGTAGCTTTAAGTTCCTCCAATGTCATGTAGAATTCCGCTGGCAGGGGAGGTGGTTTGTGGAGAGGAACGTGCTTCGGAACTGGAGCATCATTCTCAATGACCTCACATTCGTAATCATCCGGGACTCCCCATGGATCCCACTCTGTAGGATAATAATATTAACTTCTGTTAATGTTTTAATAATCCTTGCTAATATCATGTAAAACATTGATGAAGAAGCTTGCATTGAATTCACAATGACATATGGTAACACGTTGCAGCCAAAGCAGATAAGGTGCAGTCTTCACAATATGTAACACTAAAATTGGGATACCTGCATGAAATGTCTGGGTGCAACTATACTAAGAGCACAACAAATCAGCAGAAACAAAATAATACGACCGAAAACGAACAACTCCCACATGCCCCTCTGATATGAGGCATGTGAATAGCAAGAACTAATTGTCCCATATGGGAACTCCCACCACGTCCTCCCACTGTTGCCCTACACCTCCTTCGGCAGTCCATACTCCATATAACATGTAACAACCCCACCATTTCATGCTAAAATAATCTTACCACCTGCTATGCTGGTTTCTAGGAATGCATCCCACTCTATCTCCTCCCTGTTATATATGTTTTTTACTTCAAAAGTCGACTTGCCCAAGCCTAAGTGAACTATAAACACACATGCCCTTCCACATGATCAGGACAAGTCACATATTTATCGCAAGTGGTTGTCACTCCAGTCATTCCTATTCTCATTGATAAATAAATAAATAAATATATACATAACTGCTGCAACTAAATGTGTAAAAAGAAAGAAATAGAAACATTCAGCTCCTAGGTGCACAAGACTTCTTATACAGATAAAAAACTTATAAGCATAAATTAGTAATTACTGCCACACTGCAACATAATTAGTACATACATCCTACTTATCATATACAATTGTAAGCATACATAGCCAATCTAAAGATAGGCAAGAAGTGTGCTTCACAACAAAATCAACTCATGGACGAGAGCCCCTTAAAAAAGATTAGGCAATAAATGCTACACTATATATAACTTAATGGTACAGGACGAAAAGCTACAGTACAATAACAGAATCTAAAACATAAAACTTGGAACATCATTGACTTACACAGGGCTGCATTTGCTGAATTGGAACATATCCATATGAACTAGCAAATTTCACCTTCTCAGGTTGATGTCAACCGAGAATCCAAGCATCCACAGGTTTAGTCTACTGTGAAAATGAGGCAGCCTTCCTTTGGCTTTGAATAAGGATAACATAGTTTTCTTTTTAAAAGATAACAAGCTCTTTTTATGGTCACAGTAATAAGTAATAACTGCTTTTTAACAGCTTTTTTTTTTTTTGAGGAAATTGTTGTATTATTTTATTGATAGAATGAGAGTCATCATACTTTTTAACAGCAGTATTGATAAGCATTACTTAGAAGAAACAAAAAAGAAACTGGCCTACCTGTTAAAAACAAAAAAAATATATATTTTTTATTAGATAGAACAAAATCTAAATAGCTAAATCAAGGACGATGATCCCTCACAAGGAGGGGAATCTCAAGAGTCTGTCTATCATGTAGGCCTTTGCTGCCCCTAAGCTAGCTTTCATCTTGTGCTTGGCTGTTAATCTTTTGTCCTCTACATTGTATCCTATGTGTTACTAAAATTTCTGCCTATTTCTTTTAAAACACAACCATTCTCAAAAATATATAAATACAATATTTGCTTAACTAGGAACACCAGACAAAATTTGTATGGCATTACTAGAAAATACTAAATTTCAGAGAATGGTTCCATAAGCACTTGTAAAGGGTTATTTCAAAATAAAAAGTGTACTCAATGATCCAGGAGCATCAAAGAGCAAACTTACATCAGTATCTTCTTTCCTTGGGCAAATAAAATATAGCGTTATTGAGTAAAAACAGGTTTCCAAGCACTTCAGTCTCCTTGGAATAAAGGGCACATCAAGTGTTAGAGACACGTCAGTCGGGGGACCACAGAAAACCAACCAGCCTATCCTACGAATCTATTCAAGGAGGCATAAGAAGGGAATAGAACGTGGGAGTGGGGTTGAGAGGGATGGCTAACAGAACAACAGAGAATAACAAATAAAAGAAGGCCACGTGGTGGCCTAGGAGTAGTTAGAAAGGCTGAAGAAGGATAATTTTGTTTGGGGACCCAAGGCTGCACAAGCATTTGATATATTAAAAATGGTGATGACTACAGCCCCTGTTTTGGCCTTACCTGATTTTGCCAAGGAGTTTACCATAGAATGTGACGCCTCCGGCAGAGGATTGGGTGCTGTACTTATGCAAGAATCCCGACCCATTGCTTTCTTTAGCAAAGCCTTAGGGGATCGCGCTCTAACGAAGTCTACCTATGAGAAAGAACCGATGGCCTTGGTCCTTGCAATCCAACATTGGCGACCATATTTACTAGGGAGGCGTTTCAAGGTACTCACTGATCAAAAGAGCTTACGATTTCTTCTCCATCAGCGCATCACCACCCCGGACCAGCAAAATTGGTTGGCCAAGCTTTTGGGGTACGACTTCGACATTGTGTACAAACCCGGCACACAAAACCGGGCTGCAGACGCATTATCTTGTATACATGAGGACATTACTTTGTGTGCCATTTCTCGCCCTCAATGGATTGATGTAGAGCAATTGCAGCAAGACGTACGCGACGATCCCACCTTAGCAGCACTAATTCAGCAATTGTCTGTTGCCCCCGATAGCAGGCAGTGTTACCGGGTCGTTCATGGTCAGTTACTCTATAAGAACAGGTTGGTTATCCCCGCCCGATCTCGTTGGGTACCACTTCTCCTATCCGAGTTCCACGCTACGCCAATTGGAGGTCATTCTAGGGCCTATCAGACTTACCGGCGCCTAGCTGCCAATGTGTACTAGCGAGGGATGAAACGAGATATCTACCGATTTGTAGCA
Organism: Aristolochia fimbriata; assembly: GCA_019845555.1. Classification (NCBI taxonomy): domain Eukaryota; kingdom Viridiplantae; phylum Streptophyta; class Magnoliopsida; order Piperales; family Aristolochiaceae; genus Aristolochia; species Aristolochia fimbriata. The sequence goes on from CM034080.1 coordinate 31,624,431, forward strand.
GAATGTGATATTTGTCAACGCCAGAAATATCAAGCCCGTCTCGCCCGGCTTATCGCAGCCACTACCGTGCCGAGAGGGTGTGGGAGGATATCTCCATGGATTTCATCACCGGTCTCCCCATTTCGAGAGGTCATGATACTATATATGTGGTAGTTGATAGACTAACGAAGTATGCACACTTTCTTCTCATCAAACACCCTTACTCCACTTTCGGACAATTGGCAGAATTATTTGCAAGGGAAGTCGCCCCGTCTCCATGGCATCCCACGTTCCATTGTAAGTGACCGTGACCCCACTTTCACTAGCAATTTCTGGTCAGAATTCTTTTCGTCTGCAGGCACCGAACCCGGATGAGCTCCTCCTACCACCCCGGAGACGGATGGACATGACGGAAGTGTTAAATCGCTGCCTTGAAACCTACCTCCGTTGTTTTGCTTCTGAGAACAACCAAGTTCATGGGTTGTCTCGGCTTCATTGGGCAGAATTTGGTATAACACCACATTCCACGTATCGCAAACAACACCCCATTTCAGCTTGTGTATGGTCGCCCTCCACCACGCTACTTCACTTTGTACCCGGGGAGGCGATTGTAGAGGCGGTTGCTCAAGAATTGGTAGACCGAGATGAGATCTTGAGACAGCTGAAGCATAACCTGCACTGAGCCCAAAAGCGGGATGACTAAATTTGCCAATGTCCATCGGAAAGACCTCTCTTTTCAAGAAGGAGAATGGGTATATCTGAAGCTCCGACCCCATCGCCAACAATCGGTCTCGACGAGTCAATCAAAAATTAGCGGCTAGATTTTATGGCCCCTTCAAAGTGCTCCAACGGGTAGGGGCAGTTGCCTACAAATTGGAGCTCCCACCAGGCTCTCGGGTTCACCCTAAATTCCATGCCTCGCTATTGAAACGAGCAATAGGTGCCAGGCAGCCGCAAATAGCATTACCTGATTCTTTAGCTGACGAAGCAGAAGTTCTATTTGAGCCAGCTGCTGTCCTTGCAGTACGCACAGTCATGAACGACCAGCAGGAAGTGAATCAGGTGCTAGTTCAATGGAAGGGCAAACCAATGGATGAGGCAACTTGGGAGGATACTGAGCAGATGCAACATCAGTTTCCTACATTTAGCCTTGGGGACAAGGCTAATCTTGAGAAGGGAGGTATTGTTAGAGACACATCAGTCGGGGGACCACAGAAAACCAACCAGCCTATCCTACGAGTCTATTCAAGGAGGCATAAGAAGGGAATAGAACGTGGGAGTGGGGTTGAGAGGGATGGCTAACAGAACAACAGAGAATAACAAATAAAAGAAGGCCACGTGGTGGCCTAGGAGTAGTTAGGAAGGGAATAAGAAGTACGAGGGAGAGGGGAGGAGGATCAGCTTGGGAATTGGTGTTTTCTATCTTAGGAGGATCTGAGAGCTATGGACTGTCTTGCTCAACAGGTTATCCCATCAGGTAACGTGACTCTTCATTTTTCTTCAGTTCAGCTTCTATCACCAAATGACAAAAAACAGAGGTTTCTATCATCAAGCAACTACGAAAAATGAGCAAGATTATCCATGCTATGTTTTGGGTGACTTGAGCCTTGATTTCTTTTTGTGCATACGAGACAACAGATGAATTAAATTGATTTTAGTATCAGTTAATGACCCCAATTCATTATCAAATAGTTAACTTTCATATCATCAATCCGGAAGGTATTGAACTTTGTAAATGATCCAGGTTTCAATAGATGAAAGCAAATGATATTAATACTATATTTCTGGCTTTTTAGTTCAAGTTGTTTTATTCTCATACAGGTACTTCAAAATTTGAAGAAGTCAACTACAGCTAAAACAGATCATGCACATACCAATCATCTTGCCAATGAGCGTGAGCTCATCCCGGGCCTCCTCGATCAGCTCCTCGACTTGGCCACAACCAATCCTCTTTTCAATTTGTTCCCAGTCTTCCTCCTCTTGACAGACCTTCAGCCGATGAGTGGTAAAACTCTCCACAGCTTTGCGGTAACCTTCATCGGGAGGCACAGCCTGGATCTCCTTCAAGGTTTTGCTGTAGAGTGAGATAAGCACCTCTCGAGCATTTGGAACCACATCCAGACCTACAATTCCAGTTGTCTCCTTCACCTTTGCCAGTAAAGGCCCAGCAAAACGCCGTAAGAACATGCTGGCCCCCTTTCCTGCTCCTAACATTAGTGGAGAGACAAAAGTAATTTTAGTCACCAGCAAAATCACAAGAAACTAAAACACTCAGGTAGCATAAATATAAATTTCATAAACAGAAAATAGTAAATCTTTTGTCATATGAAGCACCAGTTACACATGTATGCAAATATAGATCAAATACAAAGCGTCAATTGAAAAGAAAAAATAAAATAATTTATTCTCACATCCCTAACGATATCAATGGCACAGAAAAAATAAAATCACTTATCCTTTACATCCCTATCTTGATATCAATGCCACCGCTAATAGAAGCATAAGTAGAGAGTGGAAATGCATTAAAATTAAATCTTCTCGTCGTTAAAGCTAATCATAATTCAGGGATTCAAAAAAAGCGCTTCGCTTTTCCACTCTTCTGCCTCTGCATTTACTCCAAGTCGCCACCCATAAAAAAACCGATGATTGCAGGGAGAAAATGCAAAAAAGCTTTCATCTAAACTCCATAGGTGACACATTCTTTCATTCGTTTGCCTGAATTAACGAACATTTAAGCTACTAATCAGTTCCCCAACGCAAATTACAACCCGAACATCGAGATTAAAAAAAGTGAGGCAGCAGTCTTTTTCCTCTCCGCATTCGCGTTTACTTTGTGACATTACCTAACATAAATTGGGCAATTTTAGAGGGGAAATATTGAGAGTTTACATTTCAAAACACGGCTGTCATGGTCACTTCACCTATTTGATTAGAGTGCCGGATACATAAGCTTCCTACTCCTAACGCTCAAATACTTGCAGACTTCATGTTTCTCTAAGAAAATCATACCATTCCACCCATAAATGGAGCCAAATAATTTCTTAAGATGAGATAAAACATACAAGAAAAATCGACAAAGAGACGAAGCTGGATCTTCGGCAAAAAGAGAAATAGTTCAGATGGATAAATCACCTGTCTGATTGATGAAATCAACTCCTCGAGAGGACGCGAATGCAGCGCACTGTGAGTGATGTGATAAACCTCAGAAATGCATAGAACGCGTCGATAAACGAGGTGAAGGCGATCGGATCAGCGGCGAGCTTCCCTCGAAGCCCTCCTGACGGTTTTGTGAATGGAAGTCGCGATGTGCCCAACTTCACTCGAACATAACACCAAGCAACTAAAAGGCTGACGTGGATATACAGCCTCACTTTAGAATTAGCCAGTCAAATTTTAGAAAATGCCGAATTCTGATGCGGTTCATTTTATAGATCTCCAAAGCGCCTCCATTCCATAACTATGAAATAATGTATATTCAATATTTACTATTAATTTGTATTATTATGGTTATGAATCTTATGATTATTATTTTAAGTTTATTATTCACAGTTATAATTAGGTGATATTTTATTAAGTTACATGTAAATTGTCCTATTATTATTCGGTAGAATTGTATACGGTATAATTGTTATAATTATAAGTTTATTGATGAATTTTGTCATATATTGGGACAAAATATTATACGTAAAATGTACACTTCATACCAATGTTATAACTTATAAGTGACAATCCAACTACCATAAAAATATTCAATCAAGTTCTCCAATAGATTGAACCATATTATTTGTCATACTAACGTTAACATTCTATTCTAGGCTTCTTCAATCTTCCCCCCTCCTCGTATGGCTTCCTCCCCTCCTAGCCATTTTCCCCCTCCCTTGTCTCCCCCTGCTAATATGTCCTTGCATCTTTTCAAATAATTAATTCCGCAATACCCAATTAATGAGAAAAAAAATTATTAAAGAAAAAAAAAGATCGTCAAAGGGCAAAGAAAAACAAAAAGAAAAAATATGTAGTGGCGCAATAGAGGACTATCAATTGAGCATTTAGATGTAGATTGGAGCTTCGTTGTCGCGAGTAGTGGAGGATTATAGACTGGAGCTTAATTGCCGTGAGTAGTGTAGGACAATAGACTGGAGCGTCGGCCATAGAGGCAGATAAGATACGCAAACGACTTTTGACAAGGAGGCAAAGAATTTGAGGGCGCCAAAAACTGAAAAGAGAAGAAAGAAATATCGGGGGTATTCGTAAAATTAGTAAATTGCTAGATGTACATTACTTCACTAATCGAGTATTTATAGACAAGAGTCATAGCTCTACTAGGAGCCTTTCCTAGATTAAATTACATCAATTACAGTTGATATAAAACACATAAGAAAATACAATCATACTAAGATACTAGGTGATTTGATTTGTAGAGGAATCTTCCTTAACATTCCCCCTCAAGCTGAGAGGCTTTGAAGAAACATGAAGCTTGCTAAGGAAATGATTGAATTGAGATCGACTAAGACCTTTCGTGAACATGTTAGCAATTTGGTCTTCAGTCGGAATGTAGCAAACTCAAAACTAGCCACTTGTCACGCATTCTCGAATGAAGTGATAATCGAGTTCAATGTGCTTGACTCGTCCATAGAAAATGGGATTGGCAGCAATGTAAGTGGCTGAAACATTGTTGCACCAAATAACTGGGGGGTCCCAAGCAAAAAGGTGTAATTTGCGAAAAAGTTGTAAAATCCATAACACTTCTACTGCAACAATCGCTAAGGCACGGTATTCACTACGTATTGAAGATCCAAACGGGTGAGTGTGAGGTACTACAACACATCAACAATAGCTCTGTACTCTGAAGGATCTACCAGCAGAGTACTTTGACTAACAAAGATGCATGTCACTGTAGTTCGAGTGACCTCAATGCCCAAGAAATAATGCAGGTGACCCAAGTCTTTAACAGAGAATTTTGATTTAAAACCATCGATTAAGTCCTGAATATCTACTGTTACACACCTAGCCGATATTCCAAAAGCTATGATGACTTTCACTCTGGACCAGGTAGCCCTTTCCACCCTGACAGCTTTCACTCTAGCCATCCAGGATTCGAACACATGACATGGAGCCTATTCTGATACCAAATGTTATACACCTAGCTGATATTCCAAAAGCTCAAGAGCTAATGGAACAAGGAACGCTAGGCACATAAATTAGGATCGTAACATCTGCCGATGAATTCCCAGTAATAACAATGTCATCAACATATACTAGCACAAACATAGTCGAGGAAGAACCATATTGATTAAATAAGGACAAGTCTGCTTGCGAAATTGTAAAACCAACTTCAAATAAATAAGTAGAAGGCATTGATACCACGCCAGGGGGCTCTACTTGAGACCATGCAGAGACTTTTTAAGCCAGCAAACAACAGATGGCTGGCTCTAATCAACAAAATCAGGTGGTTGTTTCATGCACACAGCCTCCTCCAACTGCCCATTGAGAAATACATTGTTCACATCAATTTGGCAAACCTCCCATTTGCGACCCACAACCAGAGTGACAATCGTGCGAATGGTGACCAGTTTAACCACTGGACTGAAGGTCTCAAAGTAATCAAAATATTTTTTTGATTGAAGCATTTCGTAATGAGTCTGGCTTTGCATATCTCAATGTTGCCATCAGACTTAATTTTGATATGAAACACCCACTTGCAACCTATAGCGCGACAACCCTATGGAAGAGACATAAGATTCCAAGTCTGATTAGCCAATAAAGCATTAATTCATCTTTCATTGTCTGATGCCATTTTGGAGACTTGGCGGCTTGACTATACAAGTTGGCTCAATGGGAATTGGGTGCAGAAGCAGAAGACACGGGGCTTGGTTTTTCCTGTCATGGATCTAGTTACCATACCATGTGGGGCTAAAGGGGTAGTGGGACGACTTTTAGGTGGAGGTGGAGGGTCGACACTTTCAAGTAGGGCCAGGATGGAGCTTGTGGAGGTGGACTCATGTGAAACTACAAGTGGCTCATGGAGAGGTGTTGTGATAGCTGGAGTGGAAGAAGGTTTTTACGGGGACGAGTTTCCATGTTTTTTCACGAGGCGGGGACAGGTTTCCAAAAATCCGCCCCGCCGCACCCCGTTGCCACCCCTATCAACCAACCCATTCTGCTAAGGCGTGTAGGGACAACCGAACTATGCAGAATTCCTGAGTTACTCAAAATTTGCTGAAAGTTATTGCTCAAGAATTCAATACCTCCATCTGATTGTAAATACTTAATTCTCGAGGAGAACAAATTTTCAACAGATTTTGAATTTCACAAAAATTGAAACAACTTCCAATTTTTATTTTAATAAATTCAACCAAGTGAAGTGAGTGTCATAGTCCACAAAGGAGATGTAATATTTGTAGCCACTAAACGATTCAACTAGAAAAGGTCCCCACAAATCGGTAGACACAACATGTACTTGTGCTTGCGCAAAGAAGAAGGCAGAAAAGGCAAAACATACAATTTTATTCTTCGATAAGCATGATTTGAATATTATTTATATAAGTTGGGAACAACTACATTTGTAAAATGGAAAAACCTGGGTGACCTAAACGACGAAGGAGAAATTAGGGCAACTTGGGAGAAAAAGAAGAAGAAGAGGAGAGGACAACTAGGTTTTAGAGGATCGTGGGTTAGCCTAATACCATGTAAGATTGATAAATTGGTAGACGTACATTATTACTTCACATGGCACATTGAGACCACCCAAGACCTCTTAAAATTTAGATAGCTCTTTTTTAACTATATTACACCTTACCAAACAATCTAAAAACCTACATATTAGACTGTGTAATTTATAGCTGAACCGGGTGAATCGATCGATTCTCACCGTTCTTAGACAAATCTAGTTGTCTAGTTTAAACAAACCGGAATGACCACTGATTCTAGTTCAACCAGTTCGATCCAATTTTTAAAACACCGATAAAAAGTTTATATAACATTTATGAACGCCCCAGATTTGCTCCGAAATTGGGAGGTTTCGGAGCAAACCCAAGGTCCAATTGGAGACCGTCCACGCACGAAACTCCTATGCGGACAGTCTCCAGGGCTTTCCCCCGGGTCGGCCACAATTTATGGGGCGGGGGGAATTTGCGCCCGACCTAGGCCGAACCTCATATTCGATTAAACATCCCATTCCCTCCTCCCGTGCCCGTCGACATTCCTTTCTTCCCCTTTCGAAAACCAGAGGAGAGTCCACGGCAGGGGAAGAGAAGACGTTCGGTAGCTTCCTGCTTTCTTTTTGTCTCTGAGGTTCAGATCTGTTGGAGGTTTCTCTCTCAGGCTTTGATCTCTCTTAGGTACACAAATATGCTCGATTCTCTATTCTAAAATAGCTCTAGTTTCCTCTATCGATTCCTTTTGGCCCTTTTGATAGGGTTAATGTTGTTGAGAAATTGCACAGGATTCTTTGAGTTACGTTGTGAATCTGTCGTTGAAAATTCTTTTTTATGGATTTCGTGGCGGCAAAATAGGGTTTTTTTTTTACAAAAATTAGATGATTCTATTGTTAAGGAGTTTTTGTTGATTAATGCAATTAATTTGCTGTGCTTACTTTTTGTACTTTATTTTTATCAATTTGATCGTCAAGCTTCTGCTGGATTCATCCAAAGTGTTATCTTGTGTGAAGACTGTCCAATTATTAAATGGCTTCCTTGGGATTTTACTAAGTTGGATTTTCACCTAAAAATGATTCGTGCTGTCATTGATCGAGCACTCAAAGCGGCTGTGACAGTTGAGAATTCAAAATTGGTTTTTGATGCAACCTTAAAGATCTTCAAATCTGTTTTACGAGGAGTTCATGTTGATATAAAGAAGCCCTCAACCCATTTTAGTGAGGTCCGGATGTGTATTTGCTCAACTCTGGAATTTGTAAAGGAGTTATGTGAAGATTTGACTTCAAACCTGATTGGAGTTGGAAACATTGATTTGATAATTAGCACTGTGAAATTTCATTTGGACACTCAGAGAGGAGTTTGACCCATCAATTCTGGAGTCACCCCTCTATTGTATTTCATTAGATGGCAAATTCATCAACAATCTGAAATTTGATGTTGATATTCCTTATCTAAAGATACTAAAAATCAGCTCCCTCTCTTTTGAGCACAATGTCTCACCATCACTGTATTTAACCATATTGTATCACTTTATGATGTCTCACTCTGTACTAAAATCTGAAAGTGGAAGGGTTATAGATAACATGGAGAATTGATGTAAATATGTCTTTTCCTCAAGTAGCCCTTTGGAAAATCTGATTCAAGTTGCCTATTTATTGTATTTGCATGGCCCGAAACTCACGGATTGTGCTTTCTATTTTCTGAAATTATGGGGAGTAATTGCCAGATGCCTGAAACAGCAGATCAATGATGTTGGTAATCTTAATTCTCTTCAAACTGAGGTTGATCATTCTGGCTCTTTGGTAGTGTACTCGCTTTTGTGTTATCCCTTTGTTATGAGCCAAGTTTTGTCGCTTCTTCTTTGGTCGTCTTATTTCCTAGTACTATCTATTTAAACCATTGAATTCTTTGTTTTACAGTTGGAATCAGAAATTTTGTGAGGTTGAATTTTTTTTTTCTCTCCATTTTTCCTTTGGTTGTATTCTCTAAATTGTTCTTCTTGGTATGTGATTTTGAATTGCTTTAAGTGGCAATTCAGTTTATTCTAGTTTCAATTAATTATTTAAATTAAATAAGCGTTGTTTCAGTTTATATGAGTGAAATATAAAGAGGGAAGTGGATCTAAGTTGTGTGGCCCTTTTTTTCTTTTGTAAATTAAGGAAAGGAAATGAAGCACTGGCTTATGCCGGTTAGTATACTTTCATAATAATTATTGGGCTTCTGATGAGGCAGTATTGTTACTTGCATCACCTTGTTTTCCATTTCTTTTATAATTTTCGTTAGCTTTTTGGATCTTTTATGTATTTGTACGAAAGGATTTGGCCTTCTTCTTCTTAATATAGAAAAATTTGTGGCTTCCAGGCTCGTAAGAGTTTTAGTTGTTCCTGGAGTTGATGTAAACTGACTAAGTTCATTATTTTTTTAAAATATTTTTATATTTCTTTTGGCTTAAAGAAAGAATTAGGCAGGTTGTTAGGGCAAGGCACATAGGCAGGTTGTTAGGGCACTTCTTTAATTTATAACTCATGTTCTATTTTTTTTGTCACAGCTAAAAAATGGAGAACAGATTAACAACTCGTTGTACCCCTGCCTTTTTCTTAGAGACAATAAAAAAGGCAAAACTAAAGAAAAAACACATAAGGGCAATCAGAAAAACCCCCTTTGGGCACTTCTTGGAAGTAAAAGGTGGGCATATCGAGGCTACTGTTGTCTCTTCCCTAGCCAAGAAGTTTTGCAAGGTCCGCAATTCTTTTTTGATAGGGAAGAGATATAGGGTGAGTGTTCACCGTCTCGATGTCCGACACTTGCAACATGCATATGACACATTAGTACCTCGAAAGTAAAACTTATTAGTCATATATTTGGATAACTTATCCATACATGAAATAATTGAAGCATTGATTGCTGGGGAGGAAACCTGTACGACATATGAGTAGCATCCTGCAATAAAGTGATTAAAACAAACTATGTTATGACCATCATTTACACTATAAAAATGAATAATATTAAAGTATACAGGTACTCTTACCTCCAACGGATGAGATGAATGGATTGACCTGGCACGTGCCTTCTCGAGAGACGACTTTATTCTTGATAGACTACTACCACCACCACGTTGCCTTTTCCCTCTTCTTGCAAACCCTGCGACATCCGAAACGGGCAGGATGTCCACATGGTTCCTCATTTCCACAGTGCTATCACTCATGACCTCAGACCCACCCACACCATTGTTAGTCTCCGGAGGTCCACCCAAGAGGGTTTTCTTACACGCATTGTCGACCTTGGTCCATGCGAGCTATAGAATCTCTCTCGCAACCAAATACGTTGTCTCATGCTCTGCATCCTGTGATGAAACCTGTACGAAACCATGACACAACTCCATATATCTTTGTGTAGTTGCTGCGGGAGGGACTTCTTCTATGACAATCCCCCACTTGTCCATAATAAACCCTAATTTTGCATCCTTTGACCACCTCTTTAACAAGTACCTGGGGTCCAACGATAGGAAGCTCTTCACGGTCAACAACTTAATGACATGCAAACATTGGATCCCACTGAGGTTAAACTTACAACAACTACACCACACATGGAAGTCTTCGGTGTTTAGGAAAATGGTCTGATGACGGTGAGTGTCGTATTCAATGGCCTTGAACTCACTTCTTCCCCCTTCATTGGTAGTATGACAGATCTCAATGGAGTGCAACTTCTTCCATTCTTCTTGGAACAAAGCAAAGATCTCCAACGTGTAATACAATGTTGCCTGCTTCAGTATAGGACACAAAACAATCAAACTTGGTCTACTGTTTGTTGACTTAAAGTCGGCCTGTAACTCCTCGGTAGTATGGCGGATCTCTATATGTGGTGTCGAAACTCACAACATCGCCAAATAAGCTATAATCAATAATACTCCTAGCATCCACCCAAGAAAAGTTTGTGACCTGTCCCTCAACATCCAACTTAAAGTCAAAGTAGTCCACCGGATTTTAAGATTGCTTCTTTCTGAAATATTTTAGGATTGATGCAGCCACATTGATGTCTAGATTCTCTTAGCGTTTGTGTCTCAGGTAGTTCTTATGGTCCATGTGAAGATAACCCAAGTTCTCCCGTCCTCCTGCCTGCCGACTTTGCAGTTCGTATACTTGCTTGGGTGCAATACCTGCCAAGCTTGCTAATTCAATTTGTGCAGCAACAACTTCAGTAACTTTCCTATGAGACTTCAAAAAGTGACTTTTTGTAGGACTTATTACTGGGTGACTGTGTTTTTCATTGAATTGCGTAACTTTGTACCTCCCATTTGGTTTAAGACTAACTTTCAAGAAGGCATTACAACCTTCTCTTGTCTTTGCACATGGGGTTTTGACATTCTCTCGTCGTTTGTCATATTTTTTGGTCCCCTCTTTTGAACAGATGAAACTTTGAAAGACTAATTTGTCGAGTTTTCTTACCAAAGTATCATTTCAGACACTGAAGCCTCTCATTCTTACATATTTATTATAGAATTCGTATGCTTCATCCAGGGACTGAAACTCTTGTCCAACTCTTGGCTCTTGGTTTTCAATTTCTTGTTCCAGATTTTGTGGATCGATCTCCTCGGTAGCCACTTCCTACAAGTCACACCATTGAAAGTAATACTTAGTTTTTATTATGCTCAAACATAACATGAGTATAATCAGTTTTGTTATAGAAGGTATGTTGCTTTCATCATGCACCTGTGTAGGATCCATGAGTGCGTTATTTGTGCTTCCTTAAATTTGTTCAGAGGACCCGATTACTTAATCAACAGCTTCTGCAACCACTTCTTCCATGGAGCATAGAATATATAATTTGCTATTTACATACACATGAAATTAACAAATCATACTAGGCTACATTACGGTAATATAAATTGCATAGAAATACCATATATTTTAATCATAATACTAATCGATTCATTAAACTACTAAACATTGAACAGAAAGAGTGATTTGATTCGTGAATGCATATCACTGACCCTATGGCATCAGTGTAAGACATACATTAACATAAGAGACCATTAACGAATTACAAAGCGAACTATCGGAAGTAACAAAGTGAAGTAACATAAGCTCATGAACCGTAAAACCAAACCCAATAAAACCTAAATCATTTTCTTAGAATTCAACTCAACCTTATTTTGCGTTAGCCAAGCCCAAGCTAATCACCGACTTGGCTGGGTTTCACTTCTAATAGCAAAGAATATGTATTAACAATCTTCAACATACTAGGGGATCAACATTATCATTAGCAGAAGAGAAAAGAATCATCGTGAAGGGAGGAATGCTAAAAGCACAATGAAAGCTCTGGACATCAATTCTCCATGTCATCTAGAATTCTTCCACTTTCAGATTTTAGTACAGAGTGAGACATCATAAAGTGATACAATATGGTTAAATACAGTGATGGTGAGACATTGTGCTCAAAAGAGAGGGAGTTGATTTTTAGTATCTTTAGATAAGGAATATCAACATCAAATTTCAGATTGTTGACGAATTTGCTATCTAATGAAATACAATAGAGGGCTAACTCCAGAATTGATGGGTCAAACTCCTCTCTGAGTGCCCAAATGAATTTCACAGTGCTAATTATCAAATCAATGTTTCCAACTCCAGTTAGGTTTGAAGTCAAATCTTCACATAACTCCTTTACAAATTCCAGAGTTGAGCAAATACACATCCGGACTTCACTAAAATGGGTTGAAGGCTTCTTTATATCAACATGAACTCCTCGCAAAACACATATGAAGATCTTTAAGGCTGCATCGAAAACCAATTTTGAATTCTCAACTGTCACAACCGCTTTGAGTGCTCGATCAATGATAGCACGAATCATTTTCAGGTGAAAATCCAACTTAGTAAAATCCCAAGGAAGCCATTTAATAATTGGACAGTCTTCACACAAGATAACGCTTTGGATGGATCCAGCAGAAGCTTGACGATCAAATTGATAAAAATAAAGTACAAAAAGTAAGCACAACAAATTAATTGCATTAATCAACAAAAACTCCTTAACAGTAGAATCATCTAATTTTTGTAAAAAAAAAAACCCTATTTTGCGGCCACGAAATCCATAAAAAAAAAAGAATTTTCAACGACACATTCACAACGTAACTCAAAGAATCCTGTGCAATTTCTCAACAACATTAACCCTATCAAAAGGGCCAAAAGGAATCGATAGAGGAAACCAGAGCTATTTCAGAACAGAGAATCGAGCATATTTGTGTACCTCAGAGAGATCGAAGCCTGGGAGAGAAACCTCCAACAGATCTGAACCTCAGAGACAAAAAGAAAGCAGGAAGCTACCGAACGCCTTCTCTTCCGCTGCTGTGGACTGGGAATGAAATGTTTAATCGAATATGGGGTTCGGTCTGAGTTGGGCGCAAATTCCCCCCGCCCCATAAATCGTGGCCGACGCGGGGGAAAGCCCCGGAGACTGGCCGCACGAGCGTTTCGTGTGTGAACAATCTCCAATTGGACCTTGGATTTGCTCCAAAACTACCCGCGCAAATTTGGGGCGATTTATGAAAACTCAAATCTCAAACAAAAGAATAAGTCAAATTATTGTTTCAAGTAAAGAACAAAATTTAATGAGCTCACATTTTATGTACGAGAGTAAGGACATTTGGAAGACGAGAGAAAAAAAAGACAAGGTTGCCAACCATCCCTACCAATTACCAAACTTTGGCTCCCCACCGAAGAAGAAAATAAAGAAAAAGAGCATTTAGAGAGGTCTGAGACCGGAAAGCGTTCCCCCCAAGTCCCCACAAGAGATTTGAATAGAAAAAGAAACTTCCAAACTCGTGTCCTTGTCATCATCAAGAGAGACATGGATGCCGTCCGTATTCCCGTGCGCCTAAAGCGCCTCAATTATACATTCGCTCGCGCCTTTAGTGGTCCACCATTTAAGGACTTTTCTGTCATTTTGTCTGATTAATGACAATAATAATCATTGATTAAGGTTAATCCAAATTCACATAACAGGTGTCTTTTCCTTCTCTGGACGAATCCAATGCCTATCCACGTCAGAAGTAGACCCAAAATAGTTTGTACTTTTGTAGGGGGTAAAAGTAAAATTAATAGTTTTAATAGAATTATATATTATATATAAATCAGAACATAATAGGGTTATTCTATATATTAATTATTTTAATAATTATAACTAAAAGTTTAAAAATAATCATAGAGTCAAATATTCTCGCACAATGAAAAAAAAAAAAAAGGAAATTAAGAGTATATCTCACTTTAGTTAGTGTAAGTATGGTGAAAATATATTGAGGGTAAAATTGGTATGAAAAAATTAGATGGTGTTTATGTAAAGCGAGTAGAGGACGAGAATGGCGGAGACGGTGAGGTGGCGTTGAGTCCCCGCAGATGTGGTCAAAACACCCTGACAGATTCTCTCATATTTAGCAAATTCAAAACCAACAAAAAGGCAAAAAAAAAAAAAAAAAAGTTTTTGTTTTTTTTTTTTTTTGTGTTTTTCAATAAAAACCACGAATTGGATTTTCCAGTTCTAAGATAATAAATAAACAAATACCAATTTTCTCGTCGACAGAGGGGAGGGGCCGAAGCGGGGGGAGGTGGAGAGGAAAGAGGGAGGTGTCTCTGTTTTTTTTCCGGTACAGACAGGGATCTGGTCTGTTCTCTCTCAGAAGGTACGCGCCTATGCACGTGTTTTGTCACTTTCTCTTCACCGTCAGTTGCGTTTTTCATTCTTCTGATTTAATTCATGGTGCCCGCCGGCCGTCTTTAATTCAGCTGCTCAAAAGGGTGGAAGGACTTGCATGGTATCGGGAGCATCCGGGTGGTGTTTCTTTTCCTGGAAGAATATAGTAAGTTTATTGATATTCTGCTCCTATCTTCCTTTCTTTCTTTCCTTTTTTCTTTTCTTCTTTCTTGTTTTCGTTTTCGGAATTCGATTATCAGAATTGAATGATTGTTGGAGGTGTTTACTCCTCTCCGTGTTTTTTGGTGCTCGATGGATTATGGGTTTGGTTAGTTTTTGGAAATTTTTGTTGATTGTTTCCGGTCAACCGTAGTTATTGAGCGACGTGTTCAGCTAAAAGATTTTTTTTTTTTTTTCTTTTGTTTGGCTTTTCTTTTTGCTTTTTAATTTTTTGTTCGTTTCGTTTATGGAAGCTTAGCTCCCGGGTTTCCTGGCGCTAATGGAACGATTAAATGAATTTCGTAACTTCGTCCAGTGCGTAACCTCAATTAAAGTCAACTCTTGCGAATCAAATCAGATAAGAGTCTTTCTGTTTCGTAGTTGGTAGGTCCGCCGTGATCCCTGATTTGTTCGGCTTCAGAGAGTGCATTTTGTCTGGCGAGGCTCCTCGTTGTAAATTCTTAAGAAATTCAATGAATTAATGACTAAGGTTGAAGTAGATTAGCTTTTGTTTAATTTCTTTTTTTCTTTTTTATTCAATCCAGATGGCACAATTCAGTTTGGATTGAACCTTGGCCGCAGATTGGTTTCACGTGGGAACAATATGTTTAATTTTTGTTCTTTTTATTCAATCCAGATGGAACAATTCAGTTTGGATTGAAGCTTGGCCGCAGATTGGTTTCACGTGGGAACAATATGTTTGCCTTTTCTATATAGAGAACATTTTTAATTTGACCTAATGTTATTAAGTCGCAAATTAAAACTTTTATAGATTTTGATAATTGTAAATCTCATCTGTTGTTAAAATCGTTGCACTCTTATCCTATTATTTGTTGGTTTATGTGTCTTTTATTGATATATACGTAGTGCTTAATAAGAGTTAAAATGTATTATAACTAATCGGATAGGTACAATATAGTGGTCTTGAACTCACAGAATCCATATTGACAGGCACTCTGGATCCTGTTTCACGAACTCATGATATTCTTTTCATGAAATTTTCCTTTTTGAAATATAAATGGTGAGCTTAATATGAAAGGGTAATACAGGTCTGATAGATGATGGGCCAATGTACACTGGACTCACCGACTCTGCAGTTTTAAGAAAGTAGAAAAGGAGATACTCTGCATCTTTTGTACCATTGAATCATGAGTTTCTCTTAAGGACACAATAGAAGTGACCAGTTATTCATTTTTATTGTGACTGTTTTATTTAAAAGTTTTGGGTTTTCTGTTGTAAACACTGTTGCCAAGATAATATTTGATTCTTTTAGAGTACTGTGAATTGATTTATTGCATTGTGAAATGGACTCTTGATGTTGACCTCTTCATGTTTTTGTTTGCCCCAATTCCAGATATTGTCTTCAGTGGTCCTTTGGTTCACACTTTTTTCAGTACGATGGAAGTAGCCGAAGGAAGAAGCAATGTGGAGATCTCATCAACCTTGCCACCTGCTTCAGAAGAGCCCCAGCTAGAAGTTCCTGCTGTCTCACTTTCTAATGAAAATTTGGGTGCACCTCACAATGTTCCAATGGAGATTTCAGGTCAGTCAACAGCGAAGGTTGACAAAATCAAAACTGTAACAGCTGATGATCTTCCAGTACCATCTACATCAGATGAGCTGCTGATAGATGGTGATTCTGCTCCAACATCTAATGAGCTGCTGATAGATGGTGATTCTGCTCCAACATCTAATGAGCTGCTGATAAATGGTGATTCTGCTCCAACATCTAATGGAGCTGCTGATGTAACAGCAACTGGACATAAGACTCCAGTTAAATCACTTGAAGAGCTGCCCCGGTTGGAGGTTGATGTAGAACCTTCTAAAGAAGTAAATCAAGAGTGTTTAGCCGAAGAAATTGCAATACCCCCACATGCAGATGGCCTTTCTCCACCTTCTTCTTCCCATTCCTCTGATAATCACATTGATGGTGATTCTGCTGCTGATCACATTGATGGTGATTCTGCTGCTGATCACATAGATGGTGATTCTGCTGCTGATCACATAGATGGTGATTCTGCTGCTGATCACATTGATGGTGATTCTGCTGCTGATCACATTGATGGTGATTCTGCTGCTGGTCACATTGATGGTGATTCTGCTGCTGATCACATTGATGGCGATTCTGCTGCTGATCACATTGATGGTGATTCTGCTGCTGATCACATTGATGGTGATTCTGCTGCAATTGCTGATGGTTCTAGTGATTTGAGTCTAACTGGAGATAGCTTCCCCGTTACATCATCTGGTGCTTCCGATCAACCTACAGAAGGTCTTACTGAGATGCAGAATGAAATATCCAATCCCCCTGGACAAGTAAAAGACGGCACTGGTCCAAGAGCTCTTATTGATACTGCTGCTCCCTTTGAATCAGTGAAGGCAGCTGTCAGTAAGTTTGGTGGGATTGTTGACTGGAAAGCTCATAAACTCCAGACAGTCGAGGTATCGATTTATGTTATAATTACCTTCCGGCTTGATCTTTTCATTGTCGGTACGTTTGGCAGAAATAATGTTTATATTGGTTTAAGTGTGGTCATCAGGGGGAACTGGATCGCTAGGGGCGGTCTCCCTTTTCTGGAAAACAAATCCATCACATTTTACTTCAGTGCTCAGTAATGAACAATTGAATTTTTATGTTCATCATATAAAAGCCTTCTGAAAGAAGTTTCATGAAATTGACCCTAATGCCTTGTCTTTGTGATCCTGTCTCCATTTCGTGGTCTTTAATCCTATGATCTGCAATCCTACTGCAGATTTACTTGATAAAGGTGTCTCTTTTCGGCTGCTTACTGTTAGAACACTTCCTCTTAGTGAATTACTTATCAGGTTCACTTCATTTTTTTTTTTTTTTTTTTTTTTTTTTTTTTAGTATTTATGAAATCATGCTTTTTCTAAAGAGAGAAGTTTCATAAAATAGACCCTTCTGCGGTCTTTGTATTCCTCTTTCTATTTATTGGTCTTTGATCCTATGATCTGCAATCCTGCTGCAGATTTACTTGATAAAGGCATCTCCTTTCAGCTGTCTGCTGTTTGAATACTTTGCCTTTGTCATTTCCCCATCAGGGTCTGTTGTTTTACAAAATAGTGTTTTTTCTTAAAACAGAGTCTTTTGCTCAGTGATATATATGTTTAGAAACCTCTCTTAAGAAAAATTCTAATTCCTTTTTGTAACTAACTTTGATAGTGTTATTTTGTAGCTTTTTCAGTTTTATTAGAATATAGTGCCTTCTTAATTTCCTGCACAGTGGTATATTTATATCTATATACACACTTATGTACATATATTTGTGAATTATTGTAGAGTCAAGATTTATTTTCCCTATATATTTGTACAATGACTGGATGTTTATTGGCTTATGTCCTTGTAACTGGAAGAAATTGTCCCTGCATATACCTAATTTAATGTTTTATTTTGTATTATATATTGTAGTTAAAATTATGTTCTTCTGATTTGTAAATATCTAGGTTTAGGAGATATTGTCGTTCAAATCAGAAACTTCTTGTCATACTTATGTATGCTTGCGAATGTGTGGCTGCTAATTAAGTTAGTTGTTTGCAGAGGCGCAAGTTTGTGGAAGTTGAACTTGAGAAGGCGCAGCAGGAAGTTCCAGAGTATAAGAAGCAATCTGATGCTGCTGAATCTGCCAAATCACAAGTGCTAACAGAATTGAGCAGCACAAAAAGACTGGTTGAAGAACTAAAGCTTAGCCTGGAGAAAGCTCAGACTGAAGAGAATCAGGCCAAACAGGACTCAGAATTGGCTCGGTTAAGAGTGAAAGAAATAGAGCAAGGTATAGCAAATGAAGCTAGTGTGGCAGCTAAGGCCCAGCTCGAGGTGGCCAGGGCCCGACATAGTTTTGCTGTCGATGAACTGAAATCTGTGAGAGAGGAGTTGGAAGAACTGAAAGGGCAGTACCTTTCTGCTCTAAATGAAAAAGACTTGGCTGCTAAGAGAGCTGAAGAGGCAGTTTCAGCTTCAAAGGACGTTGAGAAGACAGTAGAGGAGCTTACTTTGGAACTCATAATGGCCAAAGAATCATTGGAATCTGCACATACAGCACATTTGGAAGCAGAAGAACATAGAATTTCGGCAGCTATGGCTAAAGAACAAAATGAGTTCAACTGGGAGAGAGAACTAAAGGATGCCGAGGAGGAGACACAGAAGCTAAATGAGCAACGTGAATCAGTAGAGGAATTGAAGTCAAAGCTGGATGCAGCTACTAAACTACTGTTTCAATTAAAAGCCGAGTTGGCTGCATATATGGAAACCAAACTTTCCGAAGAGACAGAAAGCATGGAGATGGAGGAGGGTTTGAAAGAGCAGATTGAAGAAGCTAAGAGGAATCGAGCAAGCATACAAGCTGCTGTTGCTTCAGCCAGAACGGAGCTAGAAGAAGTTAGAGTTAGCATTGAAAAGGCTAAGGAGGATGTGAACTGCTTGAAAGTTGCTGCTGTATCGCTGAAGTCGGAGTTAGAAAACGAAAAAGCTGCATTAGCTTCTATGAGGCAGAGAGAAGGGATGGCTTCAGTTGCTGTGGTCTCTCTTGAGGCTGAACTGGAGAGGACGAAAGAGGAAATTGAGATGGTTCAGTACAAGGAGAAGGAAGCAAAGGAAAGCATGGTGGAGCTTCCCAAATCGTTACAAGTAGCTGCACAAGAAGCAGATCAGGCTAAATCAATTGCTAAGTTGGCACGAGAGGAGTTCAGGAAAGCTAAGGAAGAAGCTGAACAGGCTAAGGCTGGCTTCAGTACCACGCAGAGCAGATTGCATGCTGCCATGAAGGAGATTGAGGCAGCAAAGGCCTCTGAGAGGTTGGCATTGGCTGCTATAAAAGCCTTGCAAGAGAGTGAAACAGCAGCCAGACCAGATTCACCAGTGGGGATGACACTCTCTTTGGAGGAATATTACGAGCTAAGTAAGCGAGCACACGAGGCTGAGGAACAAGCCAATATGCGGGTTGCAGCTGCCTTGGCACAAATAGAAGTGGCAAAGGATTCCGAAGCTAAATGCTTGCAAAAACTGGAGGCAGCTAATGGGGAATTGTTAGAAAGGAAAGAGACCTTGAACATGGCAGTTGAGAAGGCTGAAAAAGCTAAGGAAGGGAAATTGGGGGTTGAACAGGAACTGAGGAAATGGAGAGCAGAGCACGAACAGAGGAGGAAAGCGGGCGAGGTTACTCCTAGGGCAGTTAACCCTGCGAGAAGCTCCGAGGGGACCTTCGAGGAGCAAACAGAACGAAAGAGCTCCGTCGAGCCAACAGAAGGTAAGAGCTCTGCGGCTGTCGAAATGGAGGCAGCAGCAGTGCAGGCACCGCCGGTGCAAAGTCAGAAAGTGGTCGTCCCGGAGAGTAATCATGCAGAGAGCACGAAACCAGAACACAAGGTCAAGAAGAAAAGATCTTTCTTCCCGCGGATTGTCATGTTCTTGGCTAGAAGGAAGACTCATTCTAAGTAACAGAAAACTGGTGACTTTTGTTCATTCTCTTGTCTTCGATTTTCTGGTTTTATTTCTGGGCAGTGCATTTTGAGGTCAATCTGTGTTGTATAGTTTTTCATTTTTGTTCCTTTTATTTTTTTCTGAGAATTTAATCAATGTATGATAAGTGGGATTTGTGGGTGGGAGGGGGGAATAATGTGCTTGTTCACAGTCCGGTGAGTCCAAATTTGTTTCAAATTCTTCAATGGATTTGGTGTAATATTAAACTCAGTGCCTTCTTTGAAGAGTTTGGAGTGGATAGGGCAGGGTGCATGGGAGGTTGCTACTGATTGTCAGTCAGGGTTCATAGACCTTTTGTATATCAGATGTTATATATAAATTTTTGAAAAATAACGACATTATACCAGATAATGGTATAGTTATGTATTAAACTTCTGGAGTTATTGCCTGATGTTATCGACGCCTACTATGGAATTTAGCGACGCTTTTCTGCGTCGCTATGTGTGTACCACCGTTCTTTAATGACCACTTCCACACCGTTAACATATAATTCCTTCTCAGACACCCCCTTTGCAGCATTTAGTATTGACTCTTATTTTCTCATTTAGTGTCGGTTTTCTTTTATATATAGACCTCTATATCTTATATATCACAGTATGCACTTGGTCCTTGATATATAAGGGAGAAAGGCTTTTAATGAAAAGGGTCATCTTTTAGATGTCCCGCCTCACTTCTCAGAATCTCCGGTCTCTTCTAGTCTCCTTCTCCCGCGTCGAAACCCTAATTTCTAACCGGCCGCGCCGAATCTCATCTTGGCTTTCCCTCTTTCAGTGGAATTTCGAATCCGAATCTTCCTCCAAAGCTCCCATCCTCAAATTCTGTGTGTTTGCTGTCGTCGAGCCGGTGGTGTTTCTGTGAAACTGCGCGACGGTTATCTCGCTGGCGGTTCTATTCGCAGAACTCAAGGAGAGAGAAGGTGAGAGTGAGACATCTTTCAGGATACAATCCTGGGTCTTATCTTTTTATTTTCTCAACTTCTTTAATTCGTTTTGGTTTTCTTTTAACTTTTTAGCTGTTCGTGTGCTTGGTAACTGTTAGTAGAATTTTGGGAATGCTCAAATTTACCGTCTTCTGCTACTTTTGAAGTGTTGGTAGGAGAGTGGCATATCGAGTTTTCAGCATTACAACTGAGAGCCTGAGTTTCTTTCGTTGGGCCGCCATTTTTCTGGTTTAATTGGTTTTCCGGCGCTGTAAATTATTCCGTTTGGTGCCATCCAGAAAATATTTTAAGTTGCCAAGCAACGTGGAGACCATTTCAGTGCAATTTTGTTTCTTTTAGTTGGAAAATCTTTAATTCTTGTTGTGAGACATGCTGCTTCTCTTTACTTTATAGCGAGTGAAGAATGTTATCATTGCTCTGAAATAATTGCAGATTAAAGGCCTGGGATTCCAGGTTCAATCTTTCTTCTAGTTACATAAGTATACTTGTACTTATTCGTAAATGGAAGGACAAAAACCTCTGCGGATTGTTCTGGATTGCATGTTTATATTTTGCATTTGTCTATAACTTAGACACTGTCCGTAATGTTGGTTAACTGGAGTAAAACAGTTAATGCTAATTCCCAATAGAGAGTTAAATTGCAGTTTTAAATTGTACGAGATTTTTTTTTTTAACCTTTAGAAATTTAAAATATATATATTTTCTTAAAACTTTAGAAATTTCTCAAATTTTCGGAAGGTCAAGATTTTTTAGAATTTTATATTTCATTTTAATATTTTAGAAATTTTACTTTTGTATTTTTTTTAGAAATTAGAACTGTTTATAAGTTCTTACAAATTTCACAATTTCAGAATTTTAAATTTTTATTTTTTTTTTATTTTTATTTTATAATTTTATAAATTTTTTACATACTTGTATTTTTAGTTATTTTTACCACTATTATTCTTTTTACATTAATTAATTAACTTTTATTCAAATTTTCACTCATTTGCATACTTTTATAGTTGAAATGTAATTTTCTGGATTCTTATTGGTTATCCGATTCTAATGGTGAAATAGTAAAAATATAACCTAAAATATTAAAAATAAAATTTTACTCTAAATAAAAGAATCCACTTTTTAATATATGTCTTCTCTGAGAAACAGAACTTAATAGGTTATCTATAAGCAATGAAGCTCTTCATTTTTCTTCTGTGTAAGACACAAAGACCATATCAAACTTGGATTAATTTCTTTCAAGTTATTACCTGACTTGTTTATTTTTGAAATTCTCCAGGTATCCCTTAATCATCTGGTTAATCTTGTCCACAAAAGTACTAGTCATGAAAGAGTTTGACGTGAATGGGACCCCTCTTTTCCTTACTCTTTTTACTGATGTCTCCAACAGCACGTAATATCTCTCTTTCTCTCTCTGTCTCTCTGTCTTTCTCTCTCTCTCTCATAAGCTCTCTCTTTCTCTCTCATAAGCTCTCTCTTTCTCTCTCATAAGCTCTCTCTTTCTCTCTCATAAGCTCTCTCTTTCTCTCTCATAAGCTCTCTCTTTCTCTCTCATAAGCTCTCTCTCTTTCTCTCTAATAAGCTCTCTCTCTCTCTCTAATAAGCTCTCTCTTTCTCTCTCTCATAAGCTCTCTCTTTCTCTCTCATAAGCTAACTCTCTTTCTCTAATAATCAGCTCTCTATTCTCTAATAAGTGAGGAATAATTTAAATAATAAGCAGGAGAATAATTTAATAATAAAGTAGGAATAAGCTCAAATTCGGAATCTAATCAATAATTTTCTTTAATATTTCTCTCATAAGAATAATCTCTCATAATATAGACGGAATATAATCTCAATAATAAGCTCTAATCTCTCTCTAATAAATAAGGAATAATCTTTCTCTAATAAAGCGGAATAATCTCAATATATAAGCGGAATCTCTCAATAATAATAATAGGAATCTCATAAACTTCAATAATAATAAGCGAGGAACAATTCTCTAATCAGAACCAATAATGAGCTAAGGTAATAATCTCGAATAATAAGCTCTCTCTATCTCAGAACCAATAATGATAATAATAAACCGAACAATCTCTATAAGCCGGAATAATATCAATATAAGCTTTTTCTCTCTCTCTCTCTCTAATAAGCTCTCTCTTTCTCTCTCATAAGCTCTCTCTTTCTCTCTCATAAGCTCTCTCTCTTTCTCTCTCATAAGCTCTCTCTCTCTCTCTCATAAGCTCTCTCTCTCTCTCTCTCATAAGCTCTCTCTCTCTCTCTCCAGCATATAGCAGTAATTTACCATCAATAGCTGATCTTTTTCCTTTCAGGGAGCTTCTTCGTTCTATGCAGGATGGTACTCTAGAACCAGAAGTAGCTTTTCTCAATGCCTCTCTTGTAAGTATTCCTAAAGGAGCTCGTGTAATTCCTTTAGAGAAGCTCTTATATTTCTCTTTGGTGACCTCAGTCCAACAGTGTTCTGATAATTTTTGTTAAATGGTTTCTGTAGATCCCAGATATTTTCCCTCTTCTTGCTGCTGCTCACAAAACCCTTGTAGCGAAGTCGAGAAATTCACTTGCAACTCGCACTTTACATTCAGAACTCGTGTTCAATTATTCCGGGTCTAAACATGTATGAGAATCTTTATTTTCAAGTTTTAGATGTGGTTTCTTACGTCTTTTAACTGATAGAATGAGGAACTTTGCTGAGGGTTCTAGATATCAGAATCTTTGAAGAGGTGTGGAATATCTGATAACACCAGTTACATACTTGCTGCACGATTTGGTGCATCTCCTGATGAGGTAATAATACATTATAGGAGATACTACATGTTGATAAAACTTTGAAGAATTCAATATCGTTTCTCTCTGTGTATTTTTGTTCTTTACCCTGCTGCTCATTAGTGATCGAATGAAATAGAGGAAGGTACCTGCACTGAATGAAGGCAAATATGTTTCTCTTCATTATATTTCTGGCGTTTTAAAGTAGCTCAAATTTTTTTAAAAATTCTGTATCGTAGTCTTAAAGACAGCACAGTTTTATTTTTATTCTCTTCCCGTATTGTATTTTCCTGGTAGTAGTTTTTAAATATTTTACAATTTTTAAGTATTTTTAGCCTGATTTCATTTGGTAGAGTATCTGCATCAAAAATCTTTTCTGCGATCCACTAGATTCCTGCTTTGTATGTTCTCTACCTATTGAATGTTATTACTATTCTATCTTGAAAGATGCGTATGATCAGATCATGTTTTTTGTTTTATCTTCTGGTTCCCTCTGCAAAGGTGGTATTCTGGGTAAAATTAGAAAACCGAGTCAATTAGTTTGACTGTGTAGACATTTGCTATTGTTAAAATTTATGTGAAAGCAAGAGTCCTGTAGTTAGGGTTTTCATAACCATCCTTATTTATGATAATGATAGTTCTCAAAATTATAACTTTGCCATTGAAAACTCATAATTTCAAAAGAAACTAACCCTCCTTGAGCTGAGGCATATAACTCTAGCTCGTTGCAAACAGATTTTCTGAGTCCCTGTTAAACACTATTTATTTTTTAAAATTTTGGTCTTAAAAAATTTTAGCCTTACATACCTTAAAAAATTTGTAGCTTATATATCTCAAATCTTCGATCTCATTTATTGAATACTTTATGTTGACTGCAAAAAGTGTATGACGGTGTTGATGGGATATTGCCTTTATATTTACCAGATTAAAGCCATAGAGAAGCTTATCAATGGGAAAGAGATTGATTTAGTAGAGCTGGAAAAGCGTGCAGATAAACCCCAGATTCAGAAGGTGAGAGATCCATCTTCCTCTATTCAATTACACAGTAATGGGAAAACACATTCTTCTTGCATTTGATAGTTTTGTTTTCCTCTCTTGCCAGCACTATAAAATTTCAGGTCTGGAATTATCAGTCTCCTCGTTATCGGATGCCATCACTTGCCGAATCGCTTCTCGAGATGCTCTATGAGTTGGAATTATATAAAATCCTATTTACTTGATTGTTGTCTGTGATTGTATTGTTCTTAATGAAGAACATCTAGTTCCACTGTAGCATAGTCTATGTTGATCAGCAATGTATCTCTTATTATTTCCTTCTTAGGATTTCAATAGAATGCTTATCTTTTTTCTTTTCATCTTTAATTTTTTAACTTAATTTGAAGAAAATTAGACCAAGGCTGGATGATAGAGTTAGGGTTTTCTTTTTTTTTCTAGTTAGGGTAAGATGATGAGTTATAAATTTGTTTCTTTATGGGGAGGAAGTATGATGCAGTTAGGGTACATTGCTTCGTGTAGAAGAAAATCCTGCCCTTGAAGGGGACGGACTAAGCCGGTCACCGGTTCTTTTCCCATCCTCCGACTCAAACAAGTAATTTAGGTAACGCGTCCGGTGCGGTCTGGCCGTGGGCGGGCCGTGTGCGGGCCATGTGCGGATGGTCCGCGCACGGGCCATGTGCGGATGGTCCGCGCACGGGCCATGTGCGGATGGTCCGTTCACGGTCCGTTCACAGACAATATAATTAAGGAGCATTTTTATAGATAAGAATTCAGAAATAATACTTATACAACAAAAAAATGTACATGTAGTTGTATTTTATACAACAAAAAATCAAAATATAAAATTTTAATCTTTAAATCATATTAAATAAATTAAATATTAGAAAGGACCAAAATTTGACCAAGACAACACCAAGTAATAAAGTACATATAATCTATTGTGATAATGAAAAATGGTTATTTTGAACTTATCTTATAAACATATCCCTTTGTGATGAATTCGTTCATTTTTTGGAACCCATATATATATATATAAGCTTATGATAAGAAATGTGGCCCAGGCCCATAAAATTCGATACAGGTAAATAACGAAATTACCGTTGCTCGTTTTCACCTTTCGAGAGAGAGCGGCTGAAGGGTATTGTCGTACACGGCCGGATCTCCGGTCTGAAAACTTGGAACAGCCGGTCATCTGACTCATCTCCGTCAGCTTTCAAAATTTAAAACCTCCCCTTTCTTCCCGTTGCAAGGAGCATTGTCTCTTTTCATTTTCTCTCTCTTCCTGCCCCTCTCGCTCTCGTTTTCTCCATCTCACGCGCGGCCATGGGGGGTTCTCAAAGTCGGGAAGGGCTTGAACTTTCGGACTCGGACGAGTACGAAGATGAGGAAGAAGGCAGCGAGGAATACGAAGAGGCGAAGTCGTCGTCATCCGGGAGCAAGTCCCAGTTCAGGACCCCAGAATCCGTTAGAAGCAGAGAAACCCTAGATACCCTTGACGAAGTTGACGCCAAACTCCGATCTCTCAAGCTCAAGTACTCCTCCAAGAGCCCCAGCCCTAATATTAGAAACGCGGTGAAACTCTACCTCCATGTCGGCGGTAATACCCCAAAGGCTAAATGGATCACATCCGACAAGCTCACCTCCTACTCCTTCGTCAGGGGGGACCCGGATGATCCCGACGATGACGGGGAAGAAGAATCAGACGACGAGGGGACGAGCAGAAAGTCTGACGTCTGTTGGGTTTTCAAGGTTGGGTCTAAGGTACGGACACCTGTTACCTCCGCGATGCAATTGAAGATGTTTCCGGAACAAAGACGGGTGGATTTTGTGGCTCTCGGTGTTTGGGCTATCAAATTCTTCTCGGATGAGGATTACCGTGCGTTCATCACCAAGTACCAGAATTGCTTGTTTGAGAATCTTTACGGGTTGGAAGCCACCGAAGAGAACAGGGTTAAGATTTATGGCAAGGATTTCATGGGGTGGGCGAAGCCTGAGGCTGCTGACGATTCGATTTGGGAGGATGCCGAGGACTCGTTTGGCAGAAGCCCCAGCTCTTTAACTCCTCTCAGAGCGAGTCAAGACTTGAGAGAGGAGTTTGAAGAAGCTGCCAATGGAGGCATACAGAGTTTGGCTCTAGGTGCCTTGGACAATAGCTTCTTGGTTAGTGACTCTGGAATTCAGGTTATGAAAAATTTCAGTCATGGAATTCATGGGAAAGGAGCGTTTGTGAAGTATAACGGTGGGAGTGCCCATGTGAATTCCTCAAGTTCTGAGGATGCGACTCCAAAGAAGGCTCTTTTGATGAAAGCTGAAACAAACATGCTTCTGATGAGTCCCATGACTGGGGGAAAGCCTCACGCACGAGGCCTCCATCAGCTGGACATAGAAACTGGAAGAATTGTCACTGAATGGAAATTTGAGAAGGACGGAGCTGACATAACAATGAGAGATATCGCTAATGACAATAAGGGTTCCCAGTTGGATCCGTCAGGGTCGACATTTTTGGGTCTGGATGACAATAGACTCTGCCAATGGGATATGCGTGATCGAAAAGGAATTGTTCAGACAATAGCCTCCGGAGATACTCCAGTGCTCAATTGGAACCAAGGCCATCAGTTCTCTCGTGGGACCAATTTCCAGTGTTTTGCAACAACTGGTGATGGCTCCATAGTAGTGGGTTCTTTGGATGGGAAAATCAGATTATATTCAAAAACTTCAATGAGAATGGCAAAGACAGCGTTCCCGGGGCTCGGGTCTCGTATTACTCACGTGGATGTTACTTATGATGGGAAATGGATATTGGGGACTACTGATACCTATCTAATACTCATCTGTACCCTTTTTATTGACAAAGATGGCAAGTCAAAGACAGGCTTCAGTGGTCGTATGGGGAATAGAATTGCAGCTCCGAGGCTGCTTAAGCTGACCCCATTGGATTCACATCTAGCAGGCGCGAACAACAAGTTTCACGGTGGCCAGTTTTCATGGGTGAGCAATGCGTTTTATCAACTTACATTCTTGCATTTTGAGTTGGTTGAAATGCATCAGTGTTTTTGTTTTTGTATTAAAAAAATGTTTACTTGCTTTTTCTAGCTTTCTTTTTGCTTACATCCTTCTCCTCCTCCTTCAGATTTCCATATTGTGTTTTCCATTTTATGTCTGTCAACTGCATAATGTTTGAACGCGATGATGTTTGGGTCTTCTGAAAAATTATGAACATTTAATACTGATATCTCCCTTTTAAGACAATTTTCTTTTGGATGGAACTCGCTTTAGTTTCTAACTCGAAAATGGTAGATTCACGGACTTTCTTTCTAATTATGGAGCTTGTTTCAAATCATATTTTGAAATGTCTATGCATATATGTTCTCTTTTATGGCATTACTATAATAAAAGAAGTATGTAGACATTAGTTGTGTTGCAAAGTAATGATTGTCCTAGGACGACTGGATAGGTAACCCATATAAAGCCGGAAGACTGCCTGTGATTTGATGGTCAATGAACCAAGTTGGACTCAGTAAAACAGGAAAATTCATTGAATTTGACTTTGCTTCTGAGCTGTAAAGTTCTTGTTGACTAATAAGAATATGACACGGGTTATATAAGAAAATGCTGGATCATGACTTTGATTTGAACTGTACTGTTCTTGCTGGCAAATAGGATTAACAACTATGAGTTTGATTTACCTCCATCTCAAAAAATAGAAATTCTGGCTATTCTTTTTTATTGATCTGCATGTGTGTTGAATTTCAAATTTATCTGCTGTGTATGGGACAATTATTCTTGAGTTTTGTTTATGTATTTGTGTATCTGGAATTTGTTTGTTTGTAGAGTCTCATATGGGCTTATGGTTTTATTTGGTAGTAGTTGCTCATATGAACTGTTGCAATAAAACGAATGCTGGTGCCTGTTATTGAACTTGATACTGGTTCATAGTTTGTGTTTATGAATATGTGCAAAATATTAGACTCTTTTTCTGATGGAATGCTGCCATATGGTGTATTCCCTTTTTTTTTTTTTCCTTCTTTTAGTCTTTTTTTTTTTTTTTAAATATAAAAACTTTTTGCTCTTATCAAAAGGTTGGGAAGAACTTTTGTGCATTTAAAGGGGATAATATTTACTTTTGAGAAGCATCAATGAAGTATTTGGGATGTATTGATGGGTTTTTTTGAAAATATAGAGATGGATAAATGGGAAAAGGATTTCATATTTTGTTGAATAAAGTCAAGTGTGAGCTGCTTTCTTCTTGTTGAAATATTTAGGTTAGTAAGCTACTTGGGGTAAGTAGAAAAGGTTTGGGTTAAGTTTAGTTTCTAAATCTTTTAGGCATTAAAATGGAGTATGGGGTGAAGAATCATACTGAAGTTAACCTTGTTGATGATATGCAAGTAACAAGGAAATCAATTACATAATTTAAGTGTTAGGTGGTGGTTGCAGGGAGATGAGATTAACATAGCAAGTGCAAAAGAATGGTATGGTCATGCTGGCATAGTGGAGTTCAATTTGCAATTGCGTGGTTTGAAATGGCTTAATGGATGATAAATGTTTTAAGTGTTATTTCCAGGCACTCAATGCATAAAACTTTAAGTTTCATCATATGCTTTTTCCTGTGACTCTTTTATTTTTCCTCATCTAAATTAAGTTTAAGATGTATGAATATACTTGTTATTCTATGTGATGTAGAATTGAGGAAATATCAATCATTGTCTACAGAATCCATTTTCCCTCTTTATTCAACTCCCGTCCTCTTCCTGCAATTAAAGAGTATAGATCAGTTTGCATTCTAGGTTGCGTATAGAAATAATAAGGACATGGAATGGGAGCCTAGTATGAGGCCAAGTTTTAGGGATGTGATGATGGTACAAGTTATCAGTTTTTTGAACATTTGTTCTGTTATTGTCATGTAGAAGTTTTTCAGATTGACTACTGAAGTCATAAACTGTATATGTTATAGGATTACCAAATTTGACTTTTGAATTGTGTCTTCCCTAGATTTATGATGCAATGTTTTATCATCTACCCTTTTGATGTTTCTTTGTTGGGACTGTCTCATTTTGTTGAAGACTGTTAAACTGTTATGTTCCATGTTATTTTTGAGAAAAATGCTCTTATAAGGTCATCTTTCTACAAATATTTCTTTTAATGTTTCAAAATTTTCTGTTAAATTTAGTTTCCTTTTTGTTAGTTTTTTGGGTGTTGCAAAGAAGATTTGCATGATGCTGTTTCTAACCCTGTGTCTCTGTTGGTGTTGCATCTATCAGAGTAATCTGATAGAAAGACATGCTGGATTTTCTTGTCCTAACTGATATGATCCTTTTGTTCTTGAATCTAGAAACTGAGTTCTTACTCCTCTACGCTTATGGTGTTTTCCTTCCAGGTCACTGAGAACGGAAAGCAGGAGCGTCACCTAGTTGCAACTGTGGGCAAATTCAGCATCATATGGAACTTCCAGCAAGTGAAGAACAGCAACCACGGATGCTACGTGAACCAAGAAGGCTTAAAGAGTTGTTACTGCTACAAGATAGTTCCCAAGGACGAATCCATTGTTGACAGTCGATTCATGCACGACAAGTTTGCAGTGAGCGACTCTCCTGAGGCCCCACTGGTGGTGGCCACACCCATGAAAGTTAGCTCCTTCAGCATATCCAGCAGGAGATGACAACCCACCCAGCTTCTGTATTTGTGCACTACAGCAACTAATGGCACCCTTTAGTAGACTTCTTGTGTACCCTTTTTTTTTCCTCAAAATTTATGTAGCCCCCTTTTGTATAGATTATTCAACAATTTCAACTGTTTGTTGCTGTGAGGGGACCTGGTTTTGATGCTGATGGGAAATCTGTTCTAATGTTTGTTATTGATTCTGTGCTACTACAGTTTCTGATTTATATTAGAAAATTGTTTTGCATTGCAACTGCATTTCTAATCTCTCACAAAATCATATACCTTCCAGAAAATAAATAATGAAAAAGAAAAACGAGAGTTAAGATTCAGGGGGACAAAGGAGTGGACACTGTTGATGTTTGTACATTCAGTTATCGCTGTTGTCGGTATCTTCTTCCTATCTGTAGCACAAAAGTCTGGATAAAGATATAAAGGCTATGGGTGGTCTCCAAAATCAGACTTTGAAGGGGGGTAAATGTTGGCAGTTTCAATGGCGGGAAGGGCCCTGCTCCTCCCCACCTCTCTTTCCACCTTCAATTCTTCTCGTCCGTGGAAGAGGCTTGCTCTCTCCAACCCTGCAATTCTTTCTTCGCCTAGATCGGTCTCTTCTTTCTCGGTTCGAGCCCAGCGTGCAACTTGGCTCCCTGGTCTTGACCCTCCTCCTCACCTAGACGGAACGTGGGTTTTCTTCCTCGTCCTGTATCCTCCTTCAATTCCTTTTTCATGGAGTTAGATGCAAATTTGGTCGCCGTGAAAATGGGAGAAAATAGCCTTCCTCATTTAGCTTGATGATGCGAATTTCCCAATTTTATTTGTTGCAGCCTCGCTGGTGATTATGGGTTCGACCCTCTTGGTCTAGGAGAGGACCCCGAAAGCTTAAGATGGTATGTACAGGCAGAGCTCGTGCATTGCCGGTTTGCAATGGCCGGAGTCGCCGGAATTCTTTTAACCGACGTGAGTATTTTCTTCTCCTGTTCTAAGCTCCCAATTTCCAAGAACAGATTCTTATTGATTTGAGCCCCTTTTATGTTTGGATCTCCAGTTACTTCGAGTAACTGGAATCAGCAAAATTCCAGTTTGGTATGAAGCAGGAGCTGTGAAGTATGAATTTGCCAGCACAGAAGCCCTTTTCATCGTTCAACTTCTCTTGATGGGGTGAGACCAGTAAACTGAGAAAGTACTAAGAAACTTGTAACTTTCTCTTTTTCTTCTGAACAATGTTCTGATTGATTTATCTACCGTCCTGTCATGGTTGTTGCAACCTTAGTTTGTTTTCCATGCGTTGCTATCAGTTTCTTGCACCTTTCATGTTTTGAACAGATTTGTAGAGACCAAAAGGTACATGGATTTCAAAAGTCCAGGATCTCAAGCTAAAGAAGGAACCTTCTTTGGACTGGAAGCTGCACTAGAAGGCTTAGAGCCAGGGTAAGTCCCTAACTTAAGAAACAGAAACAAAACTCTTAGTTTTTTTTTTTTGTTTCACTTGACAATGAAGAAGAAGAGACCAATCTTATCAGGTATCCAGGAGGTCCTCTGCTCAACCCACTTGGTCTGGCTAAAGACATAAACACTGCCCATGATTTGAAACTCAAAGAAATTAAAAACGGTATGATTTAGAACACACTCTACAGTTCTACACTACTATGTACTGTTGTGACAGGGTGAAGAATTTCCATTTGAATGTGAGAACTGGTTGCAGGGAGGCTTGCCATGGTGGCTATGTTAGGTTTCATGGTGCAGGCTCAAGTCACTCATGCCGGCCCCGTCGACAACCTCATCGACCACCTCTCTAATCCATGGCACAGAACCATAATTCAAGCACTGTCTGGTTCGAGTTCTTAATGTAGGCAATTGGTGATTTTGGTAATGATCTCCAGACTGTGTCAAAGATGATATCTTCATGCCCAATTAAATAGTTGTTCAGGTTGCTTTCAAGTGACATACTTACATTTCATTGGCATTATCTTATTAACTTCAATAATCTTTGAAGTGACATACTTACATTTCAGTGACATACTAACCAAGCCCTTAAAGTTAGGAAATACTGCAGCAATGGCCATTTTTAAAGAATTCTTTTCTAAAAAGATCTCTTTAGAGGAGGAGATTAGGTTTGGTTGTGTTTATTGGAAGCGGTTTAATAAGTAGAGAAGTTGTAAATTATGTTTGACAACAAAAATATTAAAAGTTGTTTTAAAATGTATATTGAGGATAATATCCTTATATAATTAATATAAATATAAAAATAAAATATCATATTGTTTCAACGAAAATCCGCCGGTCCGCGAAGAGGCGCGACCGAGAGAGTAATTCGATTTGCGACAAAATATTTGTGTTACAAATTGTGTTTGAATATCAAGGAATGCAAGTACAATCTCTTATTTTTTCTCTTATTCGATCTCCGTGTAAATTTGATGAAGTTTCGGCTTCTGGCGAGGACGTCGAAATATTAGTTCTAGAACAAGTGCACGAACGGTGACGGCTTTGGTCGGTCGGATGGAAGTATTTGTGTTCCGCGTGTATCGACTTGTTGACGTTGCCGGTGAACGTGTAGAGCTGCTCCGGTCGAACTGTTGAATCTCGACGAACTGTTGAATCTCGACGAACTGCGAGTCACTTAACTTCTTTGGCTCGAGAGATCTTCTGTGCGTGAGAGTTCTTCTCGACGAAAGGTTTTCGAACCAAGGTTTTTCAACCCTTGCAACAGAACTTTTCTGGCTATTTGTAGCCGGCTCTGTACAATTGTTGGAGTTCTTTCCTCGGAAGGGGGATCACGATCCCCTTTTTGCTGTTGCTGTTGAGATGGGAGGAAGACCGGGAGCTCCTCCTTTGAATCCCTCGAATGAGGATCTCGGTGTCTTTTCTTGGCTTCTTCGGTTGGCGACCAGACTTGATCGTTTAACTGTTGGAGAAGCTGATTTGTAACTTGGCTACTGACTATTGCTGACGCGGCGATTTATTGCTGACTCGGGCGTCAACTGTATCAATGACGCGGCGACGCGAATGGATCTGGCGATGGGCTGCGATGGATGACTTCTAAAATCGACGGAGCCTACCCACGACAATCGTTTGCTGGATTGATGGGTGTTTGGGCTCGTCGGAATTGGGCTGGTCACATTTTGGAGCATACAGATTGCCCCCTTCGAGAATTGATTGTTTGGAAGGAACGACCAATTTTCGAATGTGAAAACGCAAACGTAACACACATGAAACACTTTTTTTTGGACCTTCTTACTCTTTTAGGGTCGTTTATCTTTTCGTGTACGTATCATTTTCTGTCCTCTTACTTTTTTAGGACAGTGTATATTTCTGTACACTTGTATCGTGTATGTAATTTTTTCTTTCTTTTCGTTTCTCTTTTTTTGGCTCTATTGCTGTTTTAGAGTTGTTTGCTTTTTCTTTGCTTTCTTTTTTTTCATATAGAGAGACACTGAGTACCTGAGCAGAAGTGTTGAGCGTCGACGACGAGTTGAAGTCGACTGAGTGACTGGTCGCGGTATGCTTGAATGTTGTAGTACCTCTGAGAAGACAGTCGTGACGAAGTTGAATGACTTCTGCAAGTTTCGGCGACTTTGGCTCGAGAGGCACTCCTCCGGGTCGTGTCGAAGAGTTGGCGCAGACTAAGTAGAGCTCGACGAACTCTGGCCGACTCATCTGTTTTAATCTGGTCGATTCCCAACTGTTGTGGCTTTGGTTGTTAAGTCGGAGAGAAACATGAATTCGATGGCCTGGTCGTCACATCGAGGAAGAAAAGCGCATTTGAATAAGGCTCGGGAAGCCATATTCTAGCTTAGTCGATCCTTTTGCTAACTGGAGTTCCTTCTACGAACCAAATTGGCGCGCCGGGAAGGGAATTCACGCCAGAGTGGGTGCAATGGGGCCCACCCTGGCTGAATTGAACCTCCCGGCGAGTTGGGATGTTTCTCTCGGCTTGTTTCATCGAAATTGGCTCTTTTCCTCTGTCAACAGTTTGGCTTCAGCGCAGATTTCAAGAGAGTTGAGGTGAGGGAACGTGGGTCCCACCCTCCTGCGCAGTAGGCTTCCTTTTAAGTGGGGGAAGCACCAATCCACTTCCCGCGAATTTAGGATATTTAGGTTTAAAATTTGTCTTCTTTCTCTGGGCATACTCCACGACTTGGTGCTTTCTGGGAATTGGGAGACAATATGCGATTTGGCTCTCTCTGCGATTTTGGGTCTGGGAGACTGTCTGCGAATTCAATTTGGGAGACTGCCTGCGATTTGACTGCCTTCTGTCTTCGTTTTTTGGTCTGGGAGACTCTGCGAATTTGGCTACTTCTTGTCTGTCTACATTTTGGGTTCCTGCGACTTAGTTCTGTTTGCGAATTTGGTTTTGGGAGACTGCCTACGACTGCGACCTCGGAGACTCTTTGCGACTTGGCTCTCTGCGATTTTAGGAGACAGTCTGCGAATTGGGTCTGTAATCTCCTTCGAGCCCCCGGCTTGTGTCAGAACTCTCCGCTAATCAGGACTTAAAGGTACTGAAAAAAAAAAATTCTTTCCTCCCCGCAGTCTCTGGCTAAATTCGAGTCAGCCGGGATCCCCACTCTCTTTTCTTTCTTCTTCTCTTCCTCCCTCTTTCTTCTTCTTTTTCTCTCCTCTCATTTTCAACTTCTCCCTCAGTCTCTCTTTTTCTTTCACGATTTCTTTTTTTTTGTTTTTTGTCACATTTTCTCTCTATTTTCTGCTCCTTTTTCTGTCTCTCTCAAATTGTATCTTTTTCGCATTCCAGGTGTCTGTCAATTTGTCAGTCTGACAGACTGACAGCCTTCCGTGCGTCGTTTGGCCCAAAAACCAAACATGGTGATGTAATGTCGCACCTGGCTCTGTCGCCAGGTGCTGGAATTGATTTGGGTGGCACCCGGCTGGGTCGTCGGGTGCTGCAATTTCGTTTTGGTTGCGTTCGGCTCGGTCGCCGGGCGCAAGGCTTTTGTTTTACGTCCGGCTATGTCGCCGGGCGCAAGGCTTTTGTTTTACGTCCGGCTATGTCGCCGGGCGCAAGGCCTTTGTTTTACGTCTGGCTATGTCGCCGGGTGCTGACAGTTTGTTTCGAAGGAGCCCGGCTAAGTCGTCGGAGACTGTGTTTCTGTACTGCACTTGGCTTGGTCGCCGAGAGCTGCGAGTTTGCTTCAGTTGCTTCCGGCTCGGTCGCCGGGAGAGCAATTCTTGTTTTCAGTCGCGTCTGGCTCAGTCGCCGGGCACGAGGCTTTTGTTTTGCGTCCGGTTGAGTCGTCGGGCACTGAATTTTGCTTCGAGTGAGCCTGGCTGGGTTGCCGGGGTGTTGAATTTCCATGTTGTCACATCCGGCTTGGTCGCCGGGTGTTGTTGTCACATCCGGCTTGGTCGCCGGGTGCTGTTGTCGCATCTGGCTCGGTCGCCGGGTGCGAATTGTTGTGTGGTCGTATCCGGCTTGGTCGTCGGGTGCTAATATTTTTTTGTTTTAGCTTTGGCCGGCTCGGTCGCCAAGAGGTTGAACTTCTGTTTTGGTAGAGTTCGGCTTGGTTGCGGAGTGCGACGCTTTTGTTTTGACTTCAACTTGGTCGTCGGGCGTTGAGATTCCGATTCGACTGAGCCTGGCTGGGTCGCCGGGAGGCTGAATTTCTGTGTTGTCGCATCCGGCTCGGTCGCCGGGTGTGAGGCCTCTGTTTGGCTGTGTGAGCTCGGCTGGATTGCCGGCAAAATTTTTTCTTTTGCGACTGCTTCTTTTTGTCGCTCACAATTTTTTCTCTGTGATTGCTTCTTTTTGTCGCCACTTTTTTTTTGTTTGGAGAGGAGTTACGTACCTGGCTCTGATTGACTACGTCCGGCTCAGTCGCCGGGCGCAGGAGTTTGTAGTACAGCATCTGACTCGGTCGTCGGGTGCTGAATTTGGTGATTTGGTCGCGCCCAGTGACAGCTTTTGAACTGTGTCCAGCTCGATCGCTGGGCACAGTGTATTTGTTTTGGTCACGTCTGGCTTTGTTGCTGGTCACGAATTTTTTTAACTGTGCTCGACTCGGATGCTAGGCATAGTGTCTTTTGTTTTGATCGTGCTCTGCTCGGTCGCCGGGCGCAATGCTTTTGGGTTGCATTCGGATTGGTCGTCGGGCGCAGTGCTTTTGGGCTCTATTCGGATTGGTCGTCGGGTGCAGTGCTTCTGTCTTGGTCGCACTCGGCTCAGTCGCCGAGTGCTGTAATTTTCCTTTGGTCGCGTCCGGCTTTGTTGCTGGTCACGAATTTTGAATTGTACTCGGTTTGGTCACCGGGCACATTATGTTAGTTTTGCAGCATTCGGCTCCCGTCCGGCTCAATCGCCAGGCACTAGGATTGAATGTGCAACGTCTTGCTTGGTTACTGGATGCAAAGCTGTTGTTTTGGTCGCGTCCGGTTTTGTTGCCGGGAGCGAAGTTTTTGTTTTGGTCTACGCTCAGCTTTGTCGTCGGGCGCAGTGTTTTGATGCAACGCTCGGCTCTGTCACCGAGTGCTGTAATTTTTCTTCGGTCGCGTCCTCGGTCGCCGGACGCGGACCTTTTGTGTTGGCTGCATCCGGTTCGGTCGCCGATCGCAAAGCTTCTGGTCGTTCATCAGGAAGACTTGTTCTGTGACGCATTAGCACACGTTCCACGACTCATCAGGGGTGATGGTGCGGCAGATGTAGGGCCAATTTGATTCTTGAAGTCTCATGGTCGAACTCGGCTTGCTGGCCAAATTTTCGAAGAGTCGGTCCTTTCCGTAGCTCGCCGATGCGGCGGTGCTGCGACGGAGTCGGAACACTTTTATTTTCTAACTCCTCTCCCAGTCGAATTCTTTCTCTACCGATTCGCGGAGAACCAACATGTGTTTTTTTTTTGAGTCTGGCTTGGTCACCAGACAAGATTGGATGAATTCGCAGCGATTTCTTTTTGTCGATCCTTCTTAAGTTGATGTCCTATCCGCCACTCGCCGGTGCAGGCGGTGCTGCAGCGGATTCGGACATGCTTTTCTTCTCCGAATTCTTCCTTTGACGAATTCAGATTACTGGTTGGATTGTCATTCTATCAGCTTTGTGAAGAGTTGCGATCTTTTTCCGTAGCTTGCCAAAGCGGCGGTGCTGCGATGGAGTTAGACCCGGTAATCGAACTCCTCTTCTCTCGAACTCGATTTTTGTCCGATTTTGTGCTCTTTGTGTCGATTTGGCTCGGACTCCGGGTTGCGTCTTGTTGGTCGCTCCGTGGCTTGCCAATGCAGGCTGTGTTACGACGAAGTACCTCCTTTGTCAAGTTGTTGGTCACCCCGCAAAGAGCCTTGTTTTGCAACCAATTGGCGCACAGTCTGCCGCTCGTCAATGGGCTGTGGTGTGGCAGAATTATGCGGCCGAGAGTTGATTCTTCTTTCCCTCCTTTTTTTTTTAAGTTCGTTTGTTGGCCGAACTATCAAGATAGCCGGTGTACTCTTCGACGGTTGCCCTCTCTCTTTTTTTTGTTTTTTCATTTCTCCTTTTCTTTCCGCGATTGCTTTTTTTTTACGCTTGCATTTTTCCTAGCTTCAAAATTTTTTTTTTTTTTATGAGCGACCTTTCTATTCTTTTGGTCGCTAGACACACTTTTTCTCGACTTTGATTTATTTTCTCTTTTTTTTTCTAATTTGAGAAAGGAGTAGTTTGCGCACCTGATTTCGGCTGATGCGCATGCTTGCTTTGTCGCAAAGGGCCGCATCATCTTTCTCCTTTCTTGCTTTGTCGATCACACTGAATGATGCTGCGTGGCTCTGCCTCCAAATTCGTGACTCTAATGCTTAATAGAAGTCTATGCTACGTCCTCACGACGAATCGATCTTTAGTGGCTGTTTTGTATGTGCTCCTACGCTCAAGGTCCTGCATGACTGATGGAGTCATCTTGTATTCAACAACGACGACCAAATTTGCTATCTTTCGAGAGCAGACAAGTCGGCTTGAAGCGCGAGCGGCCAAGGAACCAACGACGTTTGCCGACCAGCAAGAGAGTCGGCCCGACATGCAGACGGTCAAGGAGTCGATGATGGTTGTCGACCAGTAGCGGGATCATCCCGGTATGCAAACGGTCAAGGAGTCGACGATGGCTGTCGACCAGCAGCGGGATCGGCCCGACATGCATCGAGAGGAGCCGTTCGACCTCGCTGAGTTGGAGCTTACTCAAGTTTAACTTGCTCTCTTTTGTTTTTTTTTTGGATGCCATGTTGCATATCTTTTTATTGCGAGAGATTTGAATTGCTTCTCGCTTATTTAAATAAAGAATGATTTCTCATTTTTTATTCAGCCTTCTTTCCCCCTCCCCCCCCCCCCCGTTTTTATTCTGATGGCCCCTCACGCATAGGAGCGTTTAAGGAACTTACCGGTTGTCATCGGCAACTTCGAGCCATCTCCAGTCACGAGCTTTAGTGATGGCTGTTCTCAATGTGTAAATGATCAGCTTT
Organism: Aristolochia fimbriata; assembly: GCA_019845555.1. NCBI lineage: Eukaryota > Viridiplantae > Streptophyta > Magnoliopsida > Piperales > Aristolochiaceae > Aristolochia > Aristolochia fimbriata. Next base: position 31,663,240 of record CM034080.1, read on the forward strand.
CGTGTAAATGATCACCGGAGCTCTGCTTTTTTACAGCGAGCCTTGGCTGACTGAGACTTTGTGGACATCAACGGATCGACCAGTGATTAGAATTGGCTTCTTCGTCTGATAACCGAGGCCGTGTCGATTTTGTGGAATCCAACACCCTTCTTTCCTTAGTTGTTTTTGTGCTAGGGTTAGAACTAGAAGAGCAGCTGGCGGCTTCTCGTGCAACTGCTCTTTAGAAAGGTTGCCCCCTGCTTTGGCCTTCAGCCGGTAAGTATTTGGGTCGAAGCCTTCCGTCGTACTGGTCATTGGCAGCCATTCGGGGATCGAGCACTTTTTTATGACACTCTGGTCCTTGAGCTTTGGCAGAGGCAGAGTAACTCCTTCTTTGAATGGAATTGGTTTGACGTTGTGGCAAACGACGAGAGGGGTTTCTCCCTCTTTTCTCTGCGACTGCGGAATGTACCTAAGTATAGGCACATTGCGCTTCGTCGGCACTGGTGTTGTCGCTGAGGTCGCCTGGTTGTTGTATGCCAATTGTTTGGGCGGCGCGACTTTCAGAACCAAGTTGTTCTTTGGCATTTGTTTTGGCAGAATGACAATTTTGGTATTGGGTGCTTGACCCGGCCAAGACGACACTTTGACGGTCGGCCTTGTCGTTAGGTAGAACTTGGCGTTGGCAAATGAAGCTTTCGCCTCGGTGAATGGACTCTCGTCGGCGTACACCGTCTTATGTTCGCCATCCTTCAGTACTTGAAGCACTGGTGGAGCGTCGAAGGTAGAACCCCATTGGCGTGGAGCCATGGTCGACCCAAGAGCAGATTGTAAGATGTTCTTGAGTAGATAACTTGGAACAGAGTTTCGGCCACCATGTCGCCGATGTGTAATTTGAGGGAGATCATACCGAGTGTCCTATGGCCTTATTGATTGAAGCCTTGAACGAGGAGAGAACTCGGAGAGAGGTCGCCGGCAGAGAGGCCGACATTCTTCATTGTGCGAATCGGCAGAATGTTGACTGCGGATCCACAGTCAATTAGAATGCGATAGATTTTGTGGTCTCTGATGTAGCCAGAGTCGAACAACGGCTGGTTGTGGTTCTTCGTCCCTAGCTGCGCGTCCTCTTCTCAAAAGGTGATGCACGACGGACAAGAGATGGCGAGTGCTTCCTCCGACTTTTTCAGCTACAGAGAGGAGTGTGCATCTTCCTCCTCCTTTCAGTAGGGTGGCGTTAGCCCGACTTTCGGCAAGTCGTGCTTCCTCATATGCAGCATCTCGACTTCGGCTTGGAGCTCCTCTGGTTTGTCGAAGACTCGAATTAGAGCATGTCTTGATCGGATGGCCAAGTCGAGGTCGTCGTTAAGCGACGAGATTTGTTTGAGTGACGTTTCGAGGTCGTCACATTCGACGACTGACCGTTTGCCTTTGTCCTTCGATGTAGTTTGCTCGGGAGGGACCGTCGAACAAGTCACTACCATTGCTGGCAGTGCAAAGAACTCTTTTGGGAAGAACTCTGCCAGTGTGACGGGTCTTCTTTTCTTTTTGTTTGCTCCTTGAACGTTGGTCTTGGGAGCTTTCTTTTGACGCATCACGGCTCTTTTGTGTGGCCGCTTCGCCTTTGTTTTGACGGTCGTCAGCGACAGTTCGATTTCTCGAACAGGTTTCTTTCGCCTGGTGACCAGAATCCACCCATCTGCATCGGCTGCAGCTACTTTGCGGGGTGCCGGTTTTTGTTCGACCTTAGCCGGTGGACGGCTGTAATTGTGTTGTTTGTTTGGCAGGCTAGACTTGGGACGATATTCCCTCCTCATAACCCGAGGCTTATTGAGTCTAGTTAGCCTGCAAGACTCGGCCTAGATGGAAACGATGTTTGTCGATGCTGCTCCTTCTGCTCCATCGATCGCAATGCGGCCTTGCGCCGCAAAATTCATGATTCGATCCTTTAAAACGAAACATTGCTCAGTCGAGTGACCAAGCAAACGGTGATATTTGCAGAAGTTTTTGTCCTTTGATCTTGCAAGGTCGCCGGGTCTTTTGATGTCCGAAAAATTGATCAAGTTGTTCTCGAGCAACTGCTCGAGCATGATGGGAACGACGACATCGGTGAAGGGGTAGGTCTTTGCTTGCCTCTCCTCCATCGACGATTTTCGGTAGATGCCCCCGGTGGGTGGCCGTGGAGCGAAGTTCATCTTTGTTTTGCTTCCGACTTTGATCGGTTCGAAAGCATATGTTGTGAAAGAGTCTTTTGTTTTCTCCTTTGTGTCTTTGGTGGTAGCCTTCCCTTTTTTACGCAGGTCAGCTATAGGTATGGCGTCCTCCCTTCGTTCTTCGATGAGAGTTTCCATGTTGTGAGCTTTTGTCGCAAGCTCCTGGAAATCTTTTGGCTTCTTGCTCTGGATGTAAAACAAAAGCTCCCACTGCATACCTCGAGAACACATCTCGATTTCGGCATCGAGCGATAAATTGGAACTCTCCTTAAAATTGAGGCTGAGATTCCTCCACCGATTGATATAGTCGATCACTTTTTCGCCTTTCTTTTGTTTGAGGTTGGCCATCTCGACTAACGTCACAGTGCGCCAGGTACTGTAGAACCGGTTGAGGAACTCCCGCTCAAGTTGTTCCTAGCTATCGATTGATTCCTGCGGCAATTCAATATACCAATTGAAGGCGTTGCCTTTCAAGGATCGGCCGAATTGCTTGACCAACAGGTCGTCGTCTGTGCCGACGTTGTTGCAGGTCTCGATGAAATAAGCAATGTGCTGCTTGGGGAGGTCGTCGCCATTGAATTGCTAGAACTTCCGGCGGGTGATAGCCGAACGACATGGGGATGTTTTGTATCCTCTGCATGTATGACTTCCGATAGGCCACCGACTTGCTTTCGCCGGAGCCGTTTCGCACGATGCGGTTGATGAGTTCAGTCACCGCTCCGAGGGTAAGAGAGTTCGACTCCTCTTCATTTCGTGACTTTCGAATGGTCACGAGAGTCATTGGCCGCTGCCATCGGAAGCAGGTTCCTCCTGATGAGGTTCGGCCATGGCGCTTGTGGTCGCCTGATTCTGGATGACTTCTTGAGAGACGCCGCCGAAGTTGGTGTTGGGCGTGCCCATCTCCAATTGCTCTATTATCCTGACGATTTGAAGGTCGCGGGCTGTGAGTTGCGCGTCTTTGATGCGCAATTGCTCACTTTGTTCTTTTAACGCATCCTGTATTTTTGCAAGTTGCTCCTCAATTGTTTTGGCCAAGGTGGCCATTGCGGCTACTCTGTCGGTTGGAGCCGCGGAAGAAGTTGTCATCTCGAAACGAAGTGGAGATGACTTAATTGGCGACCATGCTGGCGAGCCGGCCGTCGATGTCTTTCTGAGTGGGGAAGACACGGGTGACCTGTTGGCTGCGGCGGTCAATGCTGCCAGGAGATCATGAGAAACCGTCACGACCGGCGACTTGCCCCTTGTCGTTGTTCTAGGCAAGGCTAAAGTCGATGTTGGGTTCCTTCCTACTGTGGAGGAAGAGGTTGCACCTCCTTGTTGCTCATATCGTCGGATCATGGTTGACACGATCAAGTCCCTGCGTGACGGTGGCGATTGAGTTGGTCTAACCACCAGACTGTGCGCCGGTGGTGTGGTGTTGACAGGCAGGTAGGTCGGCCTATTTGCAGCCAGGATCATTTTGACCGGTGCGACGACCGTTTTGGTGGAGGCCGCGGTAGCCTGTGGTTGGTAGACGACACTCGGACGGCGCACATCTAGTATGAAAGGAGCCTCTCCAGTGGACAAACTTCTGGCCAACGCCCTTATCACTGGGCGACTGGCTGGTGGAGGAGATGGAGCACGGATGTTGGCCGGAGAAGTGGCCGCTGGTCCGCGAGCTCCTATTGCTGCGGTCGAGCTTGCACCCGCGCCAGGGCACGAACAAGCAAAGCTCGAACTGACAATTTGCTCGCCTTTGTTGTCGTTGTTGGCGTTGTTGGCCATGGCAGAGGTTAGATTTTTTTTTACGAAGAAGGAGATGAGAGGTAGGAGAAGTCCCACCGGGCGTGCCAAATTTATTTCATCAAAAATCCGCCAGTCTGCGAAGAGGCGCGACCGAGAGAGTAATTCGGTTTGCTACAGAATATTTGTGTTACAATTTGTGTTTGGATGTCAAGGAATGCGAGTACAATCTCCTATTCTTCCTTTGATTCGATCTCCGTGTAAATTTGATGAAGTTTTGGCTTCTGGCGAGGACGTCGAAATATGAGTTCTGGAACGAGTGTGCACAAACAGTGACGGCTTTGGTCGGTCGGACGGAAGTATTTGTGTTCCGCATGTATCGACTTGTTAACGTTGCCGGCGAACGTGTAGAGCTGCTCCGGTCGAACTGTTGAATCTCAACGAACTACGAGTCGCTTAACTTCTTTGGCTTGAGAGAGCTTCTGTGTGTGAGAGTTCTTCTCGACGAAAGGTTTTCGAACCAAGGTTTTCCCACCCCTGCGACAGAACTTTTCTGGCTATTTGTAGCCAACTCTGTACAGTTGTTGGAGTTCTTTCCTCGGAAGGGGGATCACGATCCCCTTTTTGCTGTTGCTGTTGAGATGGGAGGAAGACCGGGAGCTCCTCCTTTGAATCCCTCGAATGAGGATCTCGATGTCTTTTTCTTGGCTTCTTCGGTTGGCGACCAGGCTTGGTCGTTTAACTATTGGAGACGCTGATTTGTAACTTGGCTACTGACTGTTGCTGACGCGGCGATTTACTGCTGACTTGGGCGTCGACTGTATCGATGATGCGGCGATACGAATGGATCTGGCAATGCGACGCGAATGGATATAGTGATGGGCTGCGACGGATGACTTCTAAAATTGACGAAACCTACCCACGACAATCGTTTGCTGGATTGATGGGCGTTTGGGCTCGTCGGAATTGGGCTAGTCACATTTTGGTGCATACACATATTTATTTAAAAACATAATAATTTTTTAGAGTTAAAAAAATTATAAGATTTATTTTATTAATTGTATATTTTATTTATGAAAATATTTTAAGAAATAATATTTTAATAAATTGACTATTATTGGATTCAGTGTTTCAAAAACCGAACTCGGCCAGTCCAATCCGGATTCACTGTAATTAGCATTATTTTTACTTTTTTTCTTATAGAAATATTAAATATATGCAAAATATGGTGTATAACATTCATGGGTCCAACCTTGTCTAATCGGGTTCAACCAAAACCAAACATATATAGTGCTATAGCCAGTCAAACTTCCTAGATTTGACTCATTCAATCATAAAAGATTATCAGGTCTACTTGATCTAATTCATACATCTATCTACATATAATTATATAAAGGTAGCAAAGAACTAGTAAAGTCAATGAAATTTGAGCATTTGCTTTAACTTTTTTAATTAATTTGCCCCAACATTAATCAAAACAGTAGTAGTTCTACACGATATCGTATCGATCAGTCTGCAGATCATCAATTCAAAGCAATATTATTGAAGCGAATGTAGACGAGAAAAGCCAAAATTAAAGAGACGCATGCATGCATACTTTTGAAAAGATGGTTCTCCAAGCTGCCTGTGGGCATGAATTCGTAGACGAGTATCCGCTGCTCCTCCTCGCAGCAATACCCGATCAACTTCACCAGATGGGGATGCCGCAATTGCCCCAGAAAAATCACCTCCGCCTGCATTATGCATCAAAATGAATATATATATTCTATATTCACTCCTAATTAATTAAATTTACCTTAGGAATTTAAGTTAAAGATGGAGTAATTAATGAATGAATTAATTACCAGCCACTCCTTGTGGCCCTGCGCGCCTTCCAAGTCGAGGAGCTTGACGGCGACGGGCTGGGCTCTCAGCCCGGGCCTGAGTTTGTCGTCGACCTTCCCCTTGTGAACGGGTCCGAAGCCGCCCTCGCCGAGGAAGTTACCGGAGGAGAAGCCCTGCGTGATCAATCTCAGCTCCGCGAGGGTGAATACGTAGAGATTGGAGCCGACGAGGGAGGTGGATAAGTCCTCGGGAGAGAGCGGGGAGGCCGGATTGCTGACGTCGGAGTAGGACAGCCTCTGGAATGAGCTGTGTTTCGCCACGATTTTGATCTTCTTCTTCGGCTCCTGTGCCGCCGCCGGCCGCTTCGGAATAAACGACGATCTCAGACACTCCGGCACGAGTGACCTCCATTCCAGCCCCTTGCGTACCATATTTAATCGTCTTGCAGTGCAGCAGAAATATCGGATGGGATCGAATCGAAATTTCTCTCTTTTCGCGCGGATCGATCGAGCTGCGAGTTTGGCGGTGGAGAGATGGAGGCCGTAATAATGATAAGGTTAAATGTCGACGAGATTCGGAAGAGTGTGGGACTTAAATAGGGGTATAAGGTTAGCCTAAAACAAATGTTTTTTTTTAACTCATAAAAATATAAATAAATAATTTTAGGTGTTTTATTTTACTTATATTGTGTTTTAATAATATTATAATATTTTTATAAAAATTTTAACATTTATATAATTTTTTATAAGTTTACTGTTTATTCCGCCAAAAAATCGAAAATAATTGGCAATAATTAAAAATAGAATAAATCGGAAATTAATCAGATAAAATAGAAATGACATAATAAGATACGATAATCGCAAACGGTAATCGATATAGGACCATAGGTTGTTCCATTTCATTCGTGTACCGTTTACAACCCTACTGTTTGGATATCGCATATGGGGACACACTTGCACGTGAGGCAGACACGTGAAAGCTTTAAAAAAAAAAAAAAAAAAAATCCGAAGAAAAGTGTCCCTTTTTAGCAACACTTTAGAGTCAGCATCGATTTCCGTGCTCTCTTATACTACTTATATGGTCCAAAACTTAGGAGTATAACTGATTTAATATTTTTTGGGTCGGGACTCGGGTACCCCTGAAAACCGACACGATGTCTACCCTGTCCTTGACTCCCGTAACTGTAGTCAACTCAAGAAACGCAACTGTAGTCAACTCAGGAAACGTAACTGTAATCAACTCAGGAAACGTAACTGTAGTCAACTCAGAATGTTGACCTTCCCCAACTTTTGTTTGGATATTTTCGTCTACTTCCGAGCCGCGTTACCGTCGTCCCATCCCATTCGCCACGTAGGCGTCCGATGTGTCACTCTCTCTTTTTCTTTTATCCGATGTGTCACTTTCCCATTCCGTCACCCTTATCTAATTATCTATTTTCCCTTATGAATCATCTGACAAAATTACCGGCCATTTAATTAATTCTAAACGACGTAAGACCGTATCCGGACGGTGACAGTTGACTCACACGAGCGACGCCCGCACGTTCCCTTTCCCTTTCCCTTCCCGTGTCCGTTCCGTTTAAAAAAACAAAAAAAAAAGTCTTCCCGATTTCCAGAAGCAGGTTGACTCCGTTGACCAGGCATCCACGGCTTGTCCGCGGCGCTGCAATATCATCGCCTCCTCACGCCTCACGCGTGCGGTTTTTCTTTTACTATCTTATCTTATCCGGCGACTCCTACTAAAATATTCGATAATAGTAACTATTTCTTTTTCTTTTTTTAAATGGGATTATTGCAGATATTATTTTCATAAGTTAGCCCAATTAACCTCCTCAGTTGAAATAATATATTTTTTTAAAAATAATTTTTTTTTTCAAATAAAAAGCGCAAGAAAGTATAGTTAAAATATCAGATATATAATTGTGAAGGCCTGAAGGGTTAACATTAGTTTTTTATTAAAATATTTTAGCTGTTTATTAATTTTTATTAGTACCAATCATAAATTATAATAAAATTATTATTTTCCAAAAAATGGGAAAAGAGTTGGTAATAAATTTAGAAGAAAATTATAAATAAGGGTACTTTTTCTTTATATATATATAGAATGAGACAAGATTTAACAAAACCAATACAGAGGTAAGAATAAAAATTACAGAGGCTTTTGAACAAAAAAAGAAGAGAGAGAGAGAGAGAGAGAGAGAGAGAGAGAGAGAGAGAGAGAGAGAGAGAGAGAGAGAGAGAGAGAGAGAGAGAGAGAGAGAGAGAGATCAAAGCCGTCCTTTATAGATAAAACAGATTCTGATCTTTGGCCCACTGTCTTATACCCAAATCAGCCAATCACGCGTCCTACTGAGAGAACCTCCCAGCTTGTACGGTAAGCGCTTTTGGATTTTGCACATGTGCTTCACCTGATTAACGCACATCACAAGTCCCAATTCCGAAATCTTATTTTACTCATATTTTATCTCTCACGTGAGGAACTGCTCCCATTTTTATATTTGCTTTTTGTCCAGGGACCCCTTTTTTTTTTTTTTCTTTCCCTTGGGGAATGTCGCGTACTCGGCAAAAATGGACCCTGCCACCGCGGATCTCGTGCTTGCGTGGTCTGCTTCAGTATCCGACACGTGTAATCGTCTTCTCCCTCGTTCCGCGGGTGCCCCCTGGCTGGCTGGCTGGCACTCTGCTCGCTCTTTCTCCTGAATGGCGTCTTCGATTTCGGAAAATTTATTCGGCATTGATTGCTCGCTGTGCTTGATTTGCTGGAGTCAGTAGTACTTTGGACGAGTCGGGACGGTGGAGAAACCGGCGGTGACGGCGGCGGAGGTTTCCGGGTAAACGAACGGCGGTTGGGGCTGCTCCACGCTCATCGTCGATCTCATGAATTCGTCTTCACCTCGGAGAATGTCGACCCAGAAATCTTTCCCGCTTTGATCTTCTTCACTGAGGGAGTGCGGAACGGAAAGAGGCCGATTCGGACCCTGTTGATGCGGCGGCGGTGGCGGAGAAGGTGGCGGTTCCGGTTCGGCGTCTTCGGGGTCGGGAAAGGGGAAATTGAGCTTGGCGCGGGCGCCGCGGAACTCGATGGCGGCTCTGTCGTAGGCTCTGGCAGCCTCCTCCGCCGTGGCGAACGTCCCGAGCCATTTCCGGGTTGCGCTCCTGGGGTCCCGAATCTCCGCCGCCCACTTCCCCCAGGGCCGCTGCCGAACCCCTCGAAACTTGATCGTCTTCTTCTTCCTCGGTCTCGACGACGTAATATCATTATTGCGATCCTCGTTGTCGTCGTCGTCGTCGGGGAAGAACTGGCAGCCGAGGCAGCCGTCGACGCCCCTGCCGCACGACCGGCATACATCGGTGGCTACGGCATCGCCGTGAGCACCGGTGTCTAACCCGGGGGGCGGGGGCGGCGGTGGCGGCGACGACGAACAGGTGCCAACGGAAGGGGGCGAGGAGGCGCTTCCGCTTTCCCCGGATATGACGCGAACGAGCGCGGATACCATGATCGACGTCTCCCTCTCTCTGTCCATCTTCAATTGGGAGAATCCGAGTTCCGGCGAAGAAGGGCACACGTCCGGCGGCTTCGGCTCCGTCGCTCGTCTCTTTAACGCTCGCTGCGTCTTCCTCAGGTGCCCTCGCTGCTCTGCCATGTTCTCCTTCTCAAATCTCAAGGACAAAAAATGCGTCCCCCCCTAAAGTTCAGAGCCGAGACCGCTTATATAAGAGTCAGCACTCAGCAGCACAGACTCTCAGACTCGAGACTCGAGACTCGAAGTGGGGCCCGGTTACGCTGATGTAAGCGGCTATATCACTATATCAGCACAAATAGTGACGCGGTCGCGCTTTCCCCCTGCCCAGCTGTCGCCTGTTGGACAGGTCTGCCCCCGGTCCCCCCACTCGGATCGGGTTCGGAATTCGGAACTTGAGAGAAATCGGAGCCTGACTAAGTCGTACTCGGTTTCGAAGAAATTGAAGGAAGGCCAATGATTCAAGTTCAACGGAACCGCGCCGCAAAAGAGGAGGAGCCGCAATTCCCCCACGTGTCGCAGCGCGTACTTTCCACTCTTCTAGTAGGTTGGGACTCGATAACTCGCTCCTACAATTATTATCAAATATACATTATTTTTAATTTATTAAAAAAATTTAAATAATTATAAATGTGTCACTAGTTTTTCTTGTTATTTTTTTTTTCACTGTTCAGGGACTTTTTACAATAATATTAATTTATTTTTATTTTTTTTGAAGGGCAAGGTCAAAAGACTGAAAACAAATCATATTTATGTGATATTTATAAGTAACTACATGGGACAAACTGTATCTTTACGCCGACTAAGTACACCTCAGAGAGTCAAGACCATGTACACGTATGCTAGGGTCATTAAATGTACATATCCTTGTATAACATTGCATAATTAATTAATTTATTTAATTTAAAAAGGCCAGGGTATTATTCTTTCCTGCTCATTTTCTGTCTCCTCTCTTTCGTGATGAATGTGAAGGGAGGAAAATATCCCATGTCTTGTACTTATATAACGACGGAGGCTCACAGCTCATGATATGAGTTAGGGTCCACATGAGTAGAGACATGTACAACAATTAAAGCTTCAAAATACTACTTAGATGTAAAATTCTTTTAGACCAAAATTCGGATATAAGGTGTATGTATTAATATAAACTGCAATTTTTTTATTATTTTTTTATTATTTTTTAAATAAAGACCATGCTGGTAAATGTTATTGATAAAAAAAATAAGGACCATGTTGGTAATGTTATGATTTTTAATTTTTTTTAAAAAATAAGGACCATGTGGAAAAAATGGTTTTCTATTTTTTGCATGGTGGCACAAAGATTCCTAAGGTTTATAGAACAAAGTGGAAATCTATGTTAAGACGGAATTTGAAATTAGTGACAAAAAAGTGTAAATACATTATAATTGTCAAATTAGATAGAGAATGGAACTTTATTATCGATCATAATAAATAAAAGTAGAATCCAATATATATATATATATATATTTGCCATATTGGATTACACTAATTTGGTAAGAGAAGGATATTTTCAGGATATACCGAGAGACATATTAATTAACATAATGATATAAATGCAGTGTGTTAAGTTATCAAAAGTGCTGTTGCACTGGAGCAGACAAAGGGATAATGATATAAATGGGCATGTACGTATTATTAAAGTATAGAAAGTGCTGATGCATTCAAGCAGAGCAAAGGGGTTCGCTCACCGGGTTCAGTTCTAAGAAAAGGCGGCACGGACCGAGTCCACGCGGTGGAGATTAATTACACGGCGTTCACGTATTAGTTGCTCAACGCAGCAAGGAAGTCCCACTAATTTCTAATGACTCCATAATTAGGCGCACTTTCATGTGTAATTTTAAACATTTAAAAAAAAATTCTCTGATCGAGTACTGTAGAAGGGCACCGAATTTTTTGTTTTAAGGGGATAATTAAAAATTACAAAATTAATCATCTAATTATATTATCGTGTTTTGTTTTTGTGTTTATAAACAGGGATACGAATGAATCAGTGTTTTCAAAACCGAACCCAACTGGCCGGTCTAACCCAATTAAACCAGAATTGGAAGCCAATCTAGTGTTTATTGACTCGCTTGGTTCATTATTGTTTCCTCGAAAATCTGCCGTCCATGAAAAGGTGCAATTGAGTGAATAAATTGATTTAAAACAGAAATTTGTGTTACATTTTGCGTTTGAAGGTAAGAGAATGCGGGTACAGTCTCCTATTATTCCTCTTATTCGATCTCCGTGTAAATTGATAAAGTTTTGGCTTATGACGAGTTGACGTCGAAATCCGAGTTTCAGAACGAGTGTGCACGAACGATTGATGATTTCGTCGGTCAGACGGAAGTATTTGTGTTCCACGTATCGACTTGTTGACGTTACCAGTGAATGTGTAAAGCTACTCCAATTGAACTGGTGAACTTCGGCGAACTGCGAATTGCTTGAACTACTTCAGCTCGAGAGAGTTTGTGAGATTATTTATTGACAAAAGATTTTCGAACCCCTTTAACAGAGTGCTTTTGGCTATTTGTAGTCGATTCTGTCCAGTTGTTGGGGGTTGATCATTGGAATGAGGATCGTGATCCCCTTTCTGCTGCTTTTGTTGAGATGGGAGGAAGACTAGGACATTCTTCCTTTTCCTCCACTGAACGAGGATCAACCTCAGATTGGTTTCTTCTAGTAGCGACCAGACTTGGTCGATTGAATGCTGAAGTGGTACAAATTGCTACTGACTGGGATGAGGACGGTATTGATGACACGGCGAGACAAATAGACCCAATAATGGGCTGTGAGTGACGACTTTGAAAATCGATGGAACAGATCCATGACAAACTCCTGACGATTGATCCATGGACTGGTGCTCTGTTTTTTTAGTATAAATTAGAGTATAATATTCAATGGTTAAACCATTGGTCCCACCCGGTGTAACCCGGTCCGTCCAAAACCGGAAATACTGCTGGATTGATAGCCGGTTCGGTTTCATGATCATTGATATAAATATCACAAAAGTAGTAGTTTATTTTTATAGGTAATTAAACAAATGAATAATGCCTTGTGTTTCATATTTTTTTAGCGGATGGATAGAATAATAGAATGATTAATATCTTAAATTGCAACAAATTGTTACCAATCATATGTAAATAAATGGGATCTGTTAGAATTGAGAAAAAGTCCTATTAACCTTTGCCCAGTATTTACAATAGTGTTATTAAAACCAATTAAAGTATTTAACCAGGATGGCCCATTTTTACACAGCACTCGCACATCCATTTCTTACTCTCAAACACGAAACACCTCCTGTATGGCCGCAACCAGTCTCTTCGCAGTCTCCTCCCCGAACAGCCTCGGCAAATTCGCGGCCAAATCGATCTCCACCGCCTTCTTCTTCACCAGATTATCTCTTTCGACGAGAACCCTCTTCTCCGCCTCACCCACCACCCTCCCTTCCCCGCACGCGCATCCCTCCAACCATATCCCCACCACCTCCTTCGCAACTCCCTCCAGCTCCCCTTCCACTTCTTCCATTCTCCCGGCGGCGGCTCTGCCGCCGGCGCAGTCAATGGCGACGGACAGGGCCGTGGGAGACAGCACGCTGCGAATGTAGAGCGAGGAGGAGAGGAATGGTTTCGCCTCGGGGAGTTTCGATAGCTCCCGGCGCTGATTCTCCAGGTGGGTGCGCTCGTAGAATGTGTGGAGGTATTCGGGGTTGAGGACGAGGTCTTTGCGGGGGAGGAGGTCAACGATGAGGACCAGGGAGGTTGGGCTGCTCTGGATGAACTCGATGAGGAGATGGGGCGCATCTGTTGTTGCGCTGAGGAAGGCGAAGACGGTGGCGATGTCGAGGGACGATCCCGTTGGAAGGTCGCAGTGGATCCACGAACCCAGTACGAAATCAATCTGCAGCAAACATCGCATAGAAACCCAAGTAGGCTTCAGATTCAATTCGAAAATTCTTTTTTCCGCCCAGTTTATGCCTGTTCTCTCTTCTATTTGAAACTATATAGACTAAATTAAAATCAACATAAACAGAAAAATCGATCCTTTTTATGGGGAAATGGAATTGAAACAGGGGAACAAATAGTACAGGAGGAATTCATAGGGGGGGAAAGAAGGAAATCAATTACCTTGGAGCCTTCTCTGCCCTTGACTATATCAAGGGTGCCTTTGGAGGTTCCAGTAGGGCTTTCGAAGTACTGGACGTCAGGCGGAAGGGAGGAAGGAAGGAGGTCGGGGGCGAGGCGGGCGTGGACGGAAGAGACGATGGAGAGCATGAGACGGCGGTGGGAGGCGGAGAGATGAGGAAAATCTAAAAAGGGTCGGGAAGGGGAGGAAGACATGGACGAAGCGGCGGCTTGCCTGAGACGCCTTGTTTTGATGGGAGACGGCGCCGGAGTCGAGAACGGCCTGAGATGTAGATGGTGATGCGCCGCGAACATTACTGCAGAGTACAGACGGAGAGATTTTTTCGTTGCCTCGTCACTAAGACCGACACCCATGTGTGGCTGTGAATTCTCCTATATCTCAGAGGGTCGACTCGACCGAGTTGCATCACTACTCGGGTTAAAACATCCCGGGTTAGGAAAAAAAGGTACGACTCGGTGAAAATAATATACAATATACCATATTTAATAGTTTAAAAATATCCCTAGTCATGGATCCATCGCCCTAAGTATAAGTGCTTAATGAAACCTATCCCCATCATGCAAACTCCAAGCAAATTATACCTTGCAGAATAAATATTTATAAATTAATGAGAAAAACTTTACTATATCCCAATTTAAAAATGTACTACCCAAAAAACACACACATATATTGAGATAAAGAGTTCAAATATTATGCATGCCTGGGAGCAACTCTTGCCAATAGAGGTGTTTTCATCCCTAGAACAAATGTAGAATCCTCAGAAAGGTCTGGGAATTCTCCTTCAATAGCAGAGGACCATTCAAAAGCCTTAACCAAGTTCCCCAGAGTGAGAGCCACATGAGGCTTAGCCAGCTCCATCCCAGCACAGATTCTCCTTCCAGCCCCAAATGGGAGGAAGGATTTCTCCATGGCTGTCGCAGCAACATCTTCCTTCCACACCCCTTCGCCTTCTCCACCATTAATATTATTCTCCAAGAATCGTTCCGGGTGGAATCGATCTGGTTCCTTCCAAACTGCTGGATCGTGTAGCACTGCGTAAAGGTTCACCATCACAGTCGTCCCTGCCTCGATTCTTTTACCCATCAGAGTAGTATCTTTCACAGCCTTGTGTGGAATACCCAATGGAGCAATGGGTCTCAGCCTTGCAGATTCTTTCACCACCCCATGCAAATACTTCATCTTACTCACTTGTTCCAGTCTCAGACCGCCTTCTTTCCCATATTCTCGACTGATCAGTTCCTTGTACAGTTTATCTTGTATTTGTTTTTCATGGATGAGGAACGCAAGAGCCCAAGCGATTGTCAGTGATGTACTGTCTACAGCGAGTAGGAACATCTCATATATGTTGAAGATGACTACTTCCAGGGGAAAACCTCGAGAGAGTAGGAACTGCAAGTAATAGTAGTAGTTATTCTCTTTGGACGACGAAGAAGAGGAATATCGATCAATACACGGCCTGATCAGCTCCTCGATCCTACGTTTCACTTTAATGATTTCTCGAAAGGGTTTTTTGAAACCCGGAATGTGCTGTAACACAGGGAAAATGTCGCCCAACACACTGAGACTCGTCTGTAAGATGGTTTCCTCAATCATAACATCCATGGCTTCCACAAATTTTTCATCTCTGAAATCGGGGCCGAAGCAGAGTCGGGCGATGAGCCGAATGACACTCTTTCTAATATCAGGAAGAGGGCGTACCACTCCATTAATGTTTCCGTTTGCTTCTTCTTCTATGCTTCGTATCAATTGCTCGACATCACTCTCTTGCAAAGGAGATTGCCCGGAGACGTTCGCGGGATGGAAGAAACTACATTGAGCACCCTTTCGGAGATTGAACCAGGCATCCGAGAAATCAAAAGTGGAAAGCGTCCGCCACCCGGCAGTCGTGAACTTAGACCTGTAAGGCATGCTACGAGAAGCGAAATCGGAGGACTTGGTGACAAGAACCTCCCAAACGGATCCGTAATCGCTGACAACAATGGTGGGTTTGTTTCCGAACCATACAGTCATGATCTTACCGTACTGCTTCGCCATTTCTGCCAAGGTGATATGTACGAGAGGTCCCCCCTTTTGAAGCTGGTGAAGATTGCCGATCATGGGAAGCTTTGGTGGTCCGGGCGGCCATGGATGTTTCTTTGATCTATTGGAGAAGATGAGAAGAAAGATTATCAATGTCGTCGACCCAAGAAAGATAGTGACCCCCAAGGCTACGCCCAAGCTCCCGTCCATATTCGTGACCAATATGGCTTCAGATTAAGCTAATTAAGGCACGTACCCGTCTCCTCTTATCTTACATATATATATATATACCATGCGCAGCACAGATCAGCTAATTAAGGCAAAGATGTCATATTTAAGACGAAGAGATAAGCATTGAAGAGGAGGCACCCGTCTGCAGAGCTTAGTAAGGAAAACTGGACCCCCTTTCTTCTGCACTCTTCCACTCTTTTCTTTTGCTTACCTTGCGAAGAGGACGAAGAGCCACGAACGTCAAAGACTAAAGATTCTTCAGAGATTTCACATTTAGAACACAAAACATTCCGAGATGACCGCGTGGCGACCAGTTTGACTCGTTGAACCTGTAGGGTTCATGGAACTAAGAGATCATAGAATTTCCTCTCAACCCTTTTAAGAAATGCACAAGTACTGCTTATTGAAAAATAAAAATACCTCAAATAGCTTTATAGAATAATTAAATGTAAAGTATTTATATATAACAATAAAATTCGTGACTAACTTTGTATATCGGTACGCACAGCAAATAGACTTTAAAAAAAATTTCTTCTTTAAAAGCGACCCTTGTAGTTTGTCTCGGTTTTTTGTATTTTTATACGCATAGCTCTTGTTCGCAGCAGATCCCGGCCCAGAAAATTGAGCCCGGATCCGCTGGCCAAAATGCAGCTTGGCCAAAGCGAATCACGGGGCGCCCAGACACAGAACGAGCCCAGATCCGCTGGCCATATTGTAGGTAGCCACAGCGAATCACGAGGTGCCAAACACATGGGACCCCTGTGCAGCGCTCAGTTGGCGCCCCGTGATTCGCTGTGGCTACCTACAATATGGCCAGCGGATCCAGGCTCACACAGAACTGCCCGTGCGGGGCTTGGGGGCCGCCCTGTGATTCGCTTTGGCCACGCTGCATTTTGGCCAGCGGGCTCCAGAAAATTAAGGGGTCTCTTTGACCCAATTGCCTGATTACGTACCCCGATATATCAAATACTAATTACTTGGCTCCAATTTGAAACAAACATGGGTAATCTTTATAATTCTTGCCCGATTACCAATTACCCGAGTGGTAATTTAATAATTAAGTATTTTTGACAAATCAACTTATCAACAGGTTTTTTGTTAGTTTTAAATTAATTCTATATATGTTGCCACAGCCTACGAACTTACTTTCGTTTATAAGCTACTTGATATGATACCTAACATTGTATAGTTTCAAGTTTTCGGTAAGAACATATGATACCTATCAATTGAATCAACAATTTCTTGTTAAAAACCTAGAAGATAAATTTAGCTCATAGTAAAGATTAATTAAAAACAACAAATCTTAGAATTTGTCACCTCAAACCAGTGTTCTAAAAATGAACCGAACCGACCCGGTTAAACCAGAATCAAGAGGTAAGTCCGATTCTTATTGACTCAGTCCGGTTAACTATACCCAGCACTATTTTTGCCTTTTTTTCCTATAGAAATATTAAATATATATAAAATATAAACTATAATATTATTCAATGGTCAAACTATTGGTCCAACCTATAGTCCAACCCAGTCTAACCAGGTTAGACCAAATCGGGACATACTACCGGTTGATGGTTGGTTCGATTTTTAAAACATTGCCTGAAAAAATTTAAATATTTGAAAGATAAATTAAAACCCCAACCCCTTTCCTCATAATTGCCTATATTAGCTTTCTCAAGCTGTAAAAGATATCCCCCTTCAACTATTGAGCTAAACCTTGTATAAATAAGAAGACTAAACTCCTTATATATCCCATACCTCTAACAAATTAACATCACTGTCCAATTTCACCCCGAATTGATCCAATAATGAGCTGAAGCTTGCATAAATTGAACATCGATCATGGGTTTTATTTCCTTGATTTAGTTTGTACTATTCACTTTATATCTCTTGAAATTTGATGAGAATTGTCTCTGTTGGAAGGCTTCTTCACGGTTTTGAATTGGAATTTCAGAAATCTGCTTCTTGCTGCAACGTAGTACTCTTCAACAATTACTTCGACTAGCCTTAACATCGTACCCAGTAAACCTGTAACACTGTAGTGCTTCGGAAACAGAAAACAAAGTTAGAAGAAATTGAACTCAGAGGCGCGAGAGCAAATTTCCTTAAGGAATAATTGCCCCCACATCCTATAGAAGTTTTCTAATGGGTTGCAAGTTTACTCACGGAGTAGTCACTAGTACAAAACTATCTTTCGATGACTGGTTTCTCAAAGCTAGTCCAAAAATGTTACATATAGTGTTTGATTTACTTTATGGGCACGGGTTTGTTTATGTCAGTCTAAAAGAAAAATTTTGGCAATTGATTTTTTTAATAGTGACTGACAAAATATTGTCCGTCACCACTATTTTCATGTAGCCACTATTCTTTCTATTGCAGTCAGTCGTTACAGGCAAAATATAAGGTGACTTGTGGGTACAGTCGCCATTTCAGGCAATTACATTTAACTGTGACCAAACTAATTTAATGGTGTACTAGTTTACCAAACTAATCACACTCCAGTAAAGAAAGATTCATCTTAGAGTTCTTCTTTTCTTTTTCTTTTCGATCAAGATGGGGATGGTCGGCCCCGAAGAGGAGATGTTGCGTTTCGATTCGTATTTAATGGTGTACTAGTTTACCAAACTAATCACACTTCAGTAAAGAAAGATTCATCTTAGAGTTTTTCTTTTCCTTTTCTTTTTTTTTTTTTCCTTTTTTGCATCACTAAGTTAGATTTAGATAAACCTGACAAATAGATGAGCTACATTCACAGAGAGAATTTAATAAATGATATACATTGAAGCAATGTTTTAAAAACCAAACCGGACCAGCCGGTCCAACTCGGTTGAACCAGAACCGGAGGCCAATCCGGTTCTTATTGACTCGGCCCGATTCACTATAATCAGCACTAATTTTGTCTTTTTACCTATAGAAATATAACATGTTTGACCAAAACCGAACATACTGCATGGCCGGTTCGGTTTTTAAAACATTGCGTTGAAGTCATTATTAATTTCTTTCCTCCATTATATGCAACTAATGCAAAAAAGAAGAAGAAGAATAAGAAGAAGAAGAAGAAGTGATTTGCCTTTACCTTTCAGAGTTGTTAATTTACCTGTTCATAGATAATGACGCTAAGACGGAAAGGAAGAGGAAACGATGAGAGAGCGTCACAAATCTAATATTCATCGTCTCTGTCAAAGCTTGATGAACAAGAACAAGAAAAGAACAAGAACAAGAACAAGAACAGGTATCAAATGAAATCTGCTAATTAGGCTCATTAACTTGATAAGTACCCATTATATAATTTCTTTATTATGTATTTGTTTCTCTGTTACAAACTTAAAAACAAATAAAATTTCGTAATGGGCATAATTAAAAGCGCGATTGATTGATGTGAACCATATATTCTGGTCTGGGGGGCTGATGTAATTGATCTTAGTCGTGAGGGAATGCAAGAATAACGGATTTGGCCGCGGATATATGTTTGATCTGGTACCCATTAAAGCCTGCATCAAGAATCAATTTCTTCCATTCAGCTTCTGTCCTCTCCTTCCCTTTTGTCATGACAAGCATGCCCAAATCGAATGCCAGGGTCTGGCGATCAGCTGGCTTCCTATCATCATCAGCTGATAGTACGATTTCCACGATAATCACCTTCCCTCCTTGGGCAGGCAGCGCTTGCTTGCAATTTTTGAGGATCTTCACGCACTCTTCGTCGTCCCAATCGTGAAGGACGCGCTGAGATAAAATTAATAATTTGTAGCATAATGAATTGAGATAAAATTATACGTAAGACTAATCTCTAATACTACCTTGGTACGTACCTTCAAAAGAATGGCATCTGCGGAGGGAATGGAGACGAACATGTCTCCCTTGACTCGGTTGATCAGGATCACCTGATCGGGAGTACTCGTGTACTCGTCGGAGTCGGCGATGACGTGCGGCAGGTCGAAAACTGTACATTTCATCTCCGGGAAAGCCTGGGCGATGGCCCTGGCCATGGCTCCGGTGCCGCCGCCGACGTCGACGAGGGAGGCAACTCCGGAGAACACGTCCCGGGAATGGTCGAGGAGAGCCGACGTCAAGAGCGAAGTCTCGAAGGCCATGGCCTCGTTGAAGAGCCTGTTCATTTCGGGGTTTTCCCGAAAGTAGTCCCAGAAGTTGTTCCCCATGGCGACCTCGAACGCGGTGACCCCACCGGGGCGAAGGGCGTCGGTGATGTAGCGATACGGCTCCATAATTTCCCTTGAGCTGCTGTAGAGCAGTGCTGGAACGATGCTCTTGTCGGAGGTGGTGACGAGGTATTGGGCGGCGATGGGAGCCAGGCCGTAGCGCTCCTCCTCGTCCGCCTCCCTACCGTGGACGTCGACGTGGGGGGTGGTCTTGTTGGTGAAGATTTCCATGTGAACGAGGTAGCGCATGAGCCTGCGGAGGTGGCGCGTGTCGACGGAGGGGATAGGGAGGCTGGAGGAGAGGTCGGAAAGGGAGATGGGACCGCCGCCGTGGGAGTGGATGATGTCGGCGAGGCGGAGCTCGATTGCGGAGCGGAGGACGAGGGAGTCGACGAAACCGAAGGCGAACTTCCACAGTTTGGACTCATCCGATTCACCCGCCCCCTTGCCGATCTCCATGTCTACACGTAGTTTAAGCTAGCTCTGTACGTTTGTATCAGAGGCCAAATTGCATCTCCCATCTCTCCTCATCTCTTAAAACTTATATAAAACAAGAGATCCAAACTCTCTACTCCCTATTTGGCTATTTATTATTTATTCCAGGTGGGTGGGTCGGACCTTTTCTGAGGTTTTCATACCTGTCAAGTTAGTATCATCATATATAGATATATATATATATATTGCCATGTTCCTAGTGCTCTCTTTTAATTAATGGAGACATTCTTCTCGTATCTTGGTATAGTATATTAAACAAATGAGGCTATCATGAGATTTTGGATTATTTTACGTTGATATGTCTAATTAAGGGTAGCCGATGGAGGATTTGGATTATATTACATTTGGTTTTCTTTTTTTTCTCCTTTTTCAAACACGTCGGTGTGGAACATGAGGAACCAAAATTATCAATTATATAGGGCCCTTCATGTACACAAGCAATATTAATTATTAAAGGAACCCTAATTAGCTGCATACTCTTTTCAAATTTTCTAGATAGAGTGAACATATTGCACAAGTAATTTACTAAAGTATTATATTTTTAGGATAATTTGCGGAAGAAAGGTCCTTTTTAATTTATTCTCTTTTTCTCATATATTTTTTTATTTAATTGGAAGAAAACATGTACCTAGAAGACAAACCTATCATTCTTCTCCTCTAAACATATTATAGAATATTGTGATTACACAGTAACAAATTATCATTCAGACCACTTACAAAAAAACACTAGTTACAGGAAATAACATCCAAAATCCATTCATGTGTTCTCCTCTAGATGGTTATAAAGATTCACCAAAAAAGTTAAACCCCTTCTATGTTATTTCCATTGTGCCAGTAAAAAAAAAATGTCAGCCAACAATATCCACCTGTCGGCTATACCACATCTATACATGTGACTAGTGGCATGAAGTCAAAAGAAAAGTGCATTCCCTGACAAAATTGAGGATCTAATTTGTTGTGAATTTGACTTGCAAACAAAGTAGTAAGATTAAAAGATACTATTAAGCTAAAAGGTAATATGAATATTGAAAAACCATATATGAATATTGAAAACTACTTATCGTAAATTGAATGAGAACTAATAGAGGACCACTAATATGTTATTACGCTAAAAAGTAATATGTTAACATTAAGTAAGTAACATCTTAACCACTAATTAATATGTTATTGTGCTAAGAGGCGATAATTTTGTGCATTAAGAATAGTAATATGTTGACAATTTTTTACATTTAAGCAAAAATTACACGCGCAAAACCAATAGCGATCAAACGACCAACAAAATTCTAAGTTTGTCAATTTTTGTATTTCTAAAGTCATTATCATTCAATATTAATATACATGAGATGCATTAGTTCAAATTCCTAGTCCAAAATATAAACTATTATAATACAGGAGATAAATCAGAA
Organism: Aristolochia fimbriata; assembly: GCA_019845555.1. Lineage (NCBI taxonomy): Eukaryota > Viridiplantae > Streptophyta > Magnoliopsida > Piperales > Aristolochiaceae > Aristolochia > Aristolochia fimbriata. Next base: position 31,684,943 of record CM034080.1, read on the forward strand.
TAAAATACAAAGAAATAAACTTACAAGGAATAATATGCAACACTTGTAATCATTTGAAAAGAAGATAGAGAAGAAAAGTTATGCAACACTTGTATTTTAAATTTTTTTTATATATTTAAGATTGTTATTACAAGATATGTAATTCCCATATTAAAATTTGATGAAAAAATAATAAATAACAAAACTCCATCCAATAACAAAAAATATTTTTTATAAAAAAAATAAAAGTATATACAACTATACTCCAAAAATTCTGCACAAATAGAGATATGGTACTACTGTTTAAGCCCTTCAAAACATGTTTATATGGAAGAACCATGGAAGTATGAAAGCTATGACCAAACAGGCCATTAAGAAATTACAAAACGGTTGTCCACGCTAGCACCTACCCCTCTCATTGGAGCTGCTATTAGTTTCACGACCCAAAATCATTCTCTCATTCCAATCCTCCATGAACCTTTGATCTCCCAAGCCAGCTATATTCGTTGCAGCCTCCCCACAAATTTCATAGAACCTGCAATAAAATAAAAAAAGAAAAGAAAATCTTCACATCAATCAATCAAAGCACAATTTCAGTTTCAAACATATCTCAGATAAACATCCATGTTAGTTCGTCACCAACAAGCTTTTACAAATGAATATAAATGCAGGTATATACCCAAATTTCTCTCTCAAAATTCACTTTATAAAAGCCTCATCTAGACTTTGCTGGGATCAGCTTCATAAATTCTCTTCTATTACCTTTTCTATCCTTTCCAAACTTTCTTGTTTGTTTGAAAGGTGAATGAATTTTCACTAATTCCCACAACTGTCATGGTACTTTCATGCTTCTAACATCTGCCTACCATTCCCATCTATGACAATCTATAGTGTTCTCAGTCTTTAAAATCCCACAATGATGTTTTCATCAGAGCAATATTCATCTAACTTAAGTACTCTTTTATTTTCTCATTTAGCACTACTCATGACTTATAGCCCAAACATATAAGATTTTCCTTTCTCAATGTACCATGAGCAACAAATCTTATTTCAATATTTTTAATTTGCCACACGTCTTATTGTGTATATGACATCTATTCGTTGCCCAAGATTCAAGGTACAACCACTCTAACAGCAGTCATAAATGGCTTCTATCTCCACCCTTCTAGCTCTGAATCCACTCTTTCTTTTTGGGAATGTCAATGACTTTATTAAGTGTTAACTGTCAAATATGATGGATTACATTTTCCTACACACAAAAGCATATTTACAAGCATAGAATTTTCTATTAAGGCTATTGATGCTAAGCCTTGTATGCCACATGTCCAGAGAAAAAAAAAATGTATATAAACCAATCAAAGCACGGTGAAAATGGACTTAGAAAAGACAAATAGAATAAACAACTTCAGGAAAATGGTCTCTGTTTTTTTAAATTTTTAACATAATATGCTGAGTTCAAATATGACATCAGCACAGTTCAGCTGGTGGGTTAATCAGGTTGAACAGTTTTGACCCAACTCAAACACTTCCCGGTCGGGTCTTATAACATAGGTCTATGTTCATTCCCTAGGAGCGACTACCTTTGTCTTAGTTAAGAGGATTAGGAGGAGACTAAATAAGAAAGAGAAAGATAAACTCTTTCCTTGATAAAATGACCAAATGTGCAGTCTAGCTTCAATTATCAGTACTAAAATCATAATAGAGTATAGAAATCATGCCAAAGACATGAGGGCCGAGAAGGAAACAAATATGCAACTAACTCCTACAAAGAGCTTCGAGCTTATGGGTAATGAGCAATTCCAACCAACATTACTAAAGCAATGAAATATATGATTATTTGTCTGATAAGAGAAGCTGCAATTTGAGTAAAATAAACAACCTCTGGACCAAGGAAGCGTTCATATCCAATATCACAAGAGTAGGGTGCTCCAGTCTTGGGTTTGATACCAGTCCATTGCTTAATATACTTAGATGGCTCTCGATCATGATTATTGAACTCCTGATAACCACAGAGAAAAGGATGCTCACTTTAGAGTTGAGATGGGGGGTGAATAGGAAAGTTTTGACTAAATAGTACATTTTTACATACCTAAGTTCATAGAGCCCTCAACAGTAAATAAAATATACTTTAGAATACTGAAAGTAATTCACTTCCAGAAGATTCTTAGCACCAAAACAATTTGAATTTCGACCATATTAGTAGGAAAAAATTCCTAAAAGACAAACGAATTCCATTAAAATGCTGGCGCCTTTCTCAAGTGGATATTTAGGTGCATAAATTTTACAGAAATGGGCACAATGATCCCTCGAGGTTTATTACATATAAAAAGGACATATTTTCCAGAAAGCAGCTTCTTCGTGTGCCTGAGAATTCTTGAAGAATACCTTACATACCTATCTTAAGATTAATTTGACATGTGGTCCTCTTTTTCTGGCTTATGCAAGCTATGTCTGTCCAATAGAGGTTGCCTCCTCTGGCAGCCATAGAGGCACTTGATAACAACTCAGTAGAACAAATCTACATTTTCTTTGAGTTAGAATAGAATGGTATAAAACTTACCTTCACAATATCTAAACAAGTGTAGCAGTACATTTCTTTCACCTTTCGAGCTACTTCAAAAGAGTCTTCAGGCGGTACATGCTCTCCTCTTTTCTAAAATGAGAAAACATTAAAAACAGGAGAAGCAAAGACAGCTGATAAGAAAATTGAACACTACAATAACAAGACAAGTTCTTTTCCACACATACTGACAAGCCAATATTTAGTGTTTTTAAAAATTAGACATGCTGATTATTTGTTGCATAAAGAAAGAGACAGAAATCCTTAACATAACTGTCTTGGTTTTCCTCTTAGAAAGAAGATTTGTCTAAACCTAAAAGCAGTGAAAAGATACATATTCTCGAAAAGACAAAAATGGGCACCATAAATAGTAGTAAGGAAGAAAAACATGAACCACAAATTGGAGGGGAAAAAAAAGGCCGATGAAGAAAATAAGCTTTCAAGGCTTTTCCAGAGAGTTTTTCATTCCAATATTTGAGAGATATACAAAACTTTCGTTCTTATCATTTAGTTGCCCAACCATGAAGTTTAGTCTAGAAGGAAATAGCCAAAAAAACAGTATTGCAGGTCCTTTATAGATCTTTACATATGTCTCATTTTGTTTACTTAATGAAAACAAATATTTGTATATAGGCCTCGTAACAGGCAATCAAAGGCCAACAGTCCAAGAAATACAACATATGCTCTTACTACAACAGCTGACACTCATCTCATCCAAAAATATAATAAGCATTGAAGTCATACCCGTAGAAGCTGCTGAATAAAGAGAGTGACATCCTTCCCAGCAATAGGAATTGATTTGATGCTACTGCCAATAACATAACCATCAGCAACTGGTACAACGTGTGTACGTGTGTTGCACCATCTCCAACGTCTACTACAACCCCTATCATCTCACACTGATTGTATTTGCTAGTCAAGTTAAGATGCAATCAGAAAGCATTCATAAAGATATGATGCCACGAGAAGTAAAGTCAGAAGACAGAATAACTCAAGAATATGCTAAGGAGTCATTCAAGAAAGAGGCAATGTATATATACTATATAGTGGTAAGAAATTCTAGTAAGACCTCTCAGCTCCTTCAATCAAGTAAGCATCTCACTTTATTTGATGTGTGTTAAGTGGTTCCTAATTTTGGCTTAGCAGGGTAACTTTGCGATTATAAAGAAACAGGTATCCTTGTAAAGAACCGGCAGTAGGAATGGAACCGTCACAGTTGCTTGTAAAAGTTAAAAAAGGAGGTTTGCGTGTAGGACTTTGAAGAGATCGCTAAAATTTGAGACCACAAGTTTGACGAGGACTGAATTCCACACACAATAAAATAAAATAAAAACATATGAAAACAGAACGAAATCCTTCTCAGCTCAATCAAACACAATTCTTCCACACACAATCCACAAACCCTAACACATAATCAAAGAAAGTCACACACATTGACAACACAATATCGCACTCACCTGATCCAATCACTCCAGCATTCAGCTCGTCGGCATCCGTCTAAATCGCGGCGGGTTTCACGGCTGGAGGGGTATTCCGACGTGGAATCGAACAACTCTAGAAAATAGGAAATATAAGGAAAAAGAACAGATCTAGAGAGAGAGTAGACAGGAAGCGTTCGATTGACTGATAGAAGAAGAAGATCCAGAGAGTAAAACGAAGAAAAATTAGGATGAGAAGAGAAATGAGAGATTAACTCACCTTCCAAACCAACGATGACGACATTGCAGTTGTAGGGTTCTAATCTTGATTTCAGCCAACTTCGAACAGATTTCTGCTGGAAGCTTAGCCTAGAGAGCCTGCACGTAGTTGAGAATAGGAATTTCGATAGAAATTTTGGCGGGGAGAAGATGTGGGTAGGGAGGGTAGAGCGACTCATTTAGAAGTGCAGTTAACTATCCTAAAGAGAGAAATGGTCACGGACTAATGTCCGAAATGGAATCTATGGGGACTGTTTACCGGTCCCCATAGAGTACAAAATGCCGACTGCGCCCCCAGTCGGCTTATATTTTGTCTATGTCAACTGGTAGTGCAGTCGCTACAAGAAAATATTAATTACTAACTAACTTTTATCAATCGCTATTAATAAAATCAATCGTAAATAATTTTTTTTATGACTGACATGGATAAACCGGTGCCCATAAAAAAAAATCAATGGATATAAATAACCTTTAGGGACTAACTTTGAGAAACCAGTCACCAAAAGGGGGTTTTGTACTAGTGCTAGAAAGCACTGCATACGAATCTGAACTTAATTTATTGCCCTAATTAAACGTGAGGCCTAAACACTAAAAGTACTTCCAGTGACCAGATCTCAGCTGATTTTCAGATTGAATTGTTAAATTAATGACTTATAAGTATGTTGTAGATCACTGAATTATTTAAATTTAAAGATTAGGTTATGTTTAGGTTAAAAAGAGAAGAAACAAAGCTAGCTAGCTCATAAAAGAGAACATGTTAGGCTTCCCACAAGTTGTTCCCTACTATTTGGTGATGAAATAGAGCAAAGTTAAAGTGAAATGTATGGGATTAAGTCTTTTATAGCTTCTTCGAGCCCTGAGCTTATTGTTGTGGGAGGTCTTGGGTTTGAGTCTCTATGACAGCGACGAGTAACACAATTTGGGCATGGCAACACAAGCTGGAGCAACATTCGGGCAAATTCTTTTTAAGTTTTTACCCTTTATATGCACCTTATAAAGATATCAAGTTCAAATTTTCAAGTAACTCAAAACTAGAAACACTTCAGGCGCATATGTTTTTCTTTTAAAGAAAAATTGTTAAGGTAAATTGATTGGTCATTAAGATTGCCAATTCATGCAACAAATCGCTATAACTTTGGCTGTTAGAGACTAAATGAGAACAAAAAAAAGTCAAGGTTCAATGAATGTGAAAAATCCAATTCTTGTATGAAATTTCCGGAGAAATGATCTCTCGCTGTGATGGAAACTTCAAATGACTTTTGTAGTTAGATTATATGACATGAAAGCTGATTTGACTTATCAATCGATTGGGAAAAATCAAGGAAATCATCTTGGATTGATTGAAAGACATATTATAAGTAGATTAGTTTATTAAAAAAGGTTATGGAGGACCAGAGAGAACGATCACGCTGACCGGATAAAAAATCAATAAGATATCTCAGGTCAATGAGTACTAAACAATCATACAAGTTAAGATGTAAACATAGATTAATTGACTCAAGGCACATTTTTGGACTTAATTTAATTTATAGCAAGAAGACATCTACTTAAAAGAGGTCCACAAGTACGAAAAGCGAGAATTCCATTATTTTGTTGAACTCCATAATTCTATTGAAAGGGCATATATATGCTGGAGTACTACATTGGAGGAGTACCATAGGAAGAAATATTTATTCATCTATCTGTTTGATATAGAAGCATTAAGAAGATGATGATGCATTGTTAAATTTGGTGTTGAAGTCTGTGTAGGAAATAGATTGAGCTTTCCTAAGGAAAGCGTACATTAATTGTTAGACATCAAGTATCACCTACTGATACAGTCAAAGATACACAAAGAGTTGCACCCCAAGTATCAGAAGATCGTACAGTCTACAGTACACTCTGACACACCTTCCTAGACTTCTAATCTAGTACAAAACCCCCTTTTGGTGACTGGTTTCTCAAAGCCAGTCCCTAAAGGTTATCTATACTGATTGATTTTTTGTATGGTCACTGATTTATCTATGTCAATCTCAAAAACAAATTTATTTGCGATTGATTTTAATGATTCGTCACCAATTTCTCATTTAACGATTGGTATGCCAATCACTATTTTGGTAAAATATATGGACTGTTGGAATAGTCAGTCATTAAAAAGGAAAATATCAGGTGACTGGTGGGTACAATCTAGGGATGGCAACGGGTGGGGCGGGTTTTTGGAAACCCAAACCCATCCCCGCCTCGCAAAAAACCGGGGAAACCCGTCCCCGCGAAAACCCGCCCCGCGGATTTGATTTCTAAACCCGTCCCCGCCCCGCAGGGAAAAAAACCCGCCCCGAACCCGCGAAAACCCGCCCCGCCCCGCGGGTACCCGACCCGACCCGCTATGTTTAATATTAAAATTTTTAAAAATATAAAAAAATTCTAAAATAAATAATATAAACATATAAATACCTAAACATATTGTCAAATATAAGGGGAGAATGTAAGAAAGTAGGGTTTTACTTTGTATTATTTAAATACCCTCTAAAACTTTTTTTTTGACATAAGAATTAAGCGGGTCAGGTCGGGTTTTTGGGGTGAAACCCGTCCCCACCCCGAACCCGTGACGGGTTCTGCTCCCAAAACCCGAACCCGACCCGCGGGGTAAAAACATAAACCCAAACCCGCTTTAAGCGGGTAAAGCGGGTCGGGTCGGGTCGGGGCGGGTTCCCCGCTAACCCGTACCCGTTGCCATCCCTAGTACAGTCGCCATTTCATAATATATAAGTGATTCCATTTAAGTTAAAATCTCATTCTCTTCTTCTTCTTCTTCTTCTTCTAATTTCAGTCAATTGTAGGCTTCCTGTCTATTCTCTCTGCTCTGTTTCCCGTCTATTCTCTGCTCTCTTTCCCGTGCTTAGTGTAGTTGTTTCGATTCTTTTATTTATTTGAAAATTTAATAAACTGAGCAATCTGTTTCATGTTTAAAAAAATTATTCGTTTCTGTTTTTCCCTTTTCATTCACTATAGTTATTGAAGTTTTTTCTGTATTTCTAGCAATCTGAAGGGTAGCACAGTTTATTGAATCGATAAACTGAGCTACACTGTTTATTGAATATGAAGGCATTGATCCCTTCTTATGTGGAATTTTTTTTTTTTGTAAGGCAGATAGTGGCATTTTCGTGGCTTGCTGTTAGAGATTTGTAATTTGGTTTTGGTTTTTGATCACTTGACTTTCCAGCGCAGGTAATGCACTCACAGTTGCATGTGCTTATTACTTATTTTAATTATCTTTTGATAGTCATGTTTTCCATGTATTTGGATTTATACAAGTTCTGCTGGTAAACTTTGGGGGGGATTCTGTTACGTGGTTGGAGTTGCGAGTACTTTAGACGCTCAATCCCACACCATGTGATTACATATGCTTAGTCCGTCATGCATAGTCAACCAACCTCGTGCCCAAAATCGACTCTAATGCTATATATGTCCAAAAAGAGATTACAACAACACTCTAGGGAGATATAACAGTAGCTCTTTATAAAGTTGTGTTCCTGAGCATGGAAATCCTAAGCTCTATACATGTACAAGTCACCAGGTGGTATAGATATAACAGTTTTAGATTGTGAAACATATGGAATCAGACTTACTTTTCATGTTGACACTATTTATCTTCTAAATTCTTCCTGATCATCTCATGACCTGCTGCAGCTTATGGGATTGATATTATAAATACTATTGGCTACATATATGTCAGACAGTCAGCTAAGGAGCTTGGAAAGAAAGCAATATATCTAGGTGTACCATTTATTGCTGAGTGGTTTCGAAACAAAGGCCACTTTATCAAATCTCATGTTACAGCTGCTACCGGTACGTTTTTTCTTTTTTGAATAAAATTTTTTGAACCACTACAAGAAAATTTTAGAGTGATCTGGATGTCTTCAGCTTGCACATTGGCTTTATGGGTCTGCATATTTCTCTTATGCTGATGGGTTAAATTGTGAACCAGTCTATAGTAGTGCTAGTGCTTCACGTCTATGACCGGTTGTTTGAGCCTGAGTTTCATTGTTTGCAGTATCATCACTACCTCGTATTTCTAATTTGATGAAGAAGGTTCTTTTTAATGGACCCAACCACCAAAATTCTTTCATATTGTCAAAGTAGCTCTCACTAGTGCACCTTCCTTAACCTTTACAGATTTTAACTCCTTGCTTGAATTGGATTTTTCTTTTTTAAATGGTGAATACTTTATTCATTCTCAGTAGTGTTACATGCTGATAGAGCTCTCAGTTATAAGATGGAAACGAAACTACATCCTTTGATGGGGGAACTAGGTGAGGGGTTGTCTAGTTGGATTGTGTTGCATCTAAAGTAGGAATCATGGCTGTTGTCAGCCAAATGTTCGGACCAGTAGTCTTCTTTTATGATCATTTGAGTGGAGATATTCTACTTTTTTTTTTTGAGAACAATGATCTCGTTTGTCATTTATGAAAGAATGTTACAATATTGCTTACAAGAATGTGCTTTACAGCTTTTGAAATAAAGATGTCAGAGTTATTGTCTTCCTCTGATTTACATTTATAAGTATAATGCAAACAATTAAGTCAAGGGTAGACTTTGTCCAATTGCTGGCGATGTCATTGAATATTGAGTGCATGAAGGTTATCATTTCACGCAGTTGAATGTGTATTGTCTTCTAGGTTATTCCAATTAAAACGAAGCTTATCAATTATCATAACTTGTGATCTCTGGTGATATATATGTCATTAATTTCAACTAGTTTTGTGTTGAATGTCTGGTTAAGATTGGAGAAGATGCATCTTTGGGGAAAAAAAAAAGGAAAAAGAATAAAACCAGAGAAGGTACATACAATTAGCATCTGTCAGCTCATTTGCTTTCTTAGATGGAACGACATATAGTTAGCCAATTACCAAACGAAAATACAGTTCATTAATTAGCAGGTTTTATAATTGCTTCGGAAGATTTAACCAATACGTTCAACAGTACTATTCAGAAGATGCTCTTTTCAGCTTTTTGGTCCAGTCACACTAGTTCACATAATAGAGAATTTAGCTGATGCCCATTTATGTAAGTTCAATGTCCAGTAAAAAATACAGAGCAAGTCATTCCCCTGTTTTCTACTACAACTGTCAAATGCCATATGTATAATTAAAAGGAGATGCTGCTAAATTGCCCCACAGACAAACGGGGGAAGGTGCTTTCTACTTATTCCCTACTATTTAAACCAGTTAATTCTAAGGACGGACAGTGGTTTTTTTAGACGATGAGTTTCTCTTCCACTTCCAGGCAGAGATCCTCAGGCAATAGGGATCAGCACAAACATCCTACATGCATGAGGATCCATTGAAGCAGTCAAATGCCCTTTGAATGTCTGTCCCAGTGTTTTGTGCCGAGTATTATGGAGGAAAAAGAGACAACGATTTCAGCTGTTAGTTACTGCACAAAGCTGAAAAAAGAAAAAAACTTCAAGTCCATCGGCCAAATGCCATGCATCCCCAAAACAACAGAAAGTTTTACCTGCCATAGATCTCTTGCTTTGACCTCGGTGTTCTCAGGAAGGCCAATGTCATCCCAGTTGGCAGTGATTTTAGAGTACCTGGGACTCCAATTCACTAAGAGAACAACTGTCCTATAGTTTGAGAGTGGTCCTGACCATACCTGTAATAACAGTGAAACTGTTAAATGAAGCTAGTCGTGGTCAACAGAGAGGAGAGCTGTATCTGAGTTCAAAATAAAAACACAAATGTACCTCAAGGTCTCCTTCCATGCGAACCTTCTTAGCTTGAACACCAACAGGATCTAATAAAAATTTTGAAAAACAATTTAATATGGCTTCAACAACTTCATAAGTAATGCCTACACTGCAACTGTTACTGAATAATGGAAGAAAGCTAATTAAACTACTGAATTACAGATCGTGGCAGTAGAAAAACCAATGCTTGTAGGATGTAGAGAGAACATTGCTATAGAGTGCTATACATATCATCATCATTCAAGTTACAGAGAGAGCAAAATCCCCAGCAGCTCAAAAAAATGATTCTGTCCTTTTACTAGTCTAACACGAAACCATACGCACCTTGGTTCACTGCAATCACCTCCTTGTTGCCAATGATATCCATTGTTTCCTTGGTAGCATTCCTCACATCACAACCAATAAGGAGAGGTGCCTAAAGCATAAACCGACAAGCTTAATACTTTTATGTAACTGTAGTCTGGAAAAAGAGTAACTTTTATGTTTATTTTGTTTAAATAGGAAATGAGACACTAGACTTCAGTAAGGGATCCCAGAGGGAATCACCTTGGGTATACCTTAGAGATAGCCCAGATGCTGTAGTGTGTTATATATTCCTCATTCTTCATTCCCCCATTTCCAACTTCAAGCATGTCCGGGTCTGAGCCAACAGAGCATGGTACAAACCCATGTATAAAATTATTTCAAAGAAATCTAAGGTAGTACAGCAGTAGCTACAGAACATTGTAAAGTTACTTGTCGAATTGAATGAAAAATCATCCCCATAAGAAGATCCAGGTACCAAACTATATGTATTATTAAACATACTTCTTGCACGGTTGAGTTGATGTGTTTGGAATTGTTATATTGGAATTCATTTATGTAAAATTTTTTGCTGATTTGTATGACCCTATGATAATGTTATGCATTATAGGACGCTATGCATTATAGTCTTGGTGCACCTTATCATTTGTCTTATTGTATTTAGGTTACCTTCTTATAAAAATTGATTGAACCATGGATTATCTTGCGGACAAGAGTTGGATGTACAAGTACACCACTAAGTTTAGCCGGTGCGATCCAATCTTTGTGGATGGGGTGCATTTTTTTGTGGAGTATGCAAAACAAACTAAGGGGATAATTGGGAATGGAATCATGTTGTGTCCATGTGGAAAGTGTGAGAACAAGTTCAACTATGACACAGAAAGTATCGCCTTTCACATTGTTAGAGATGGTTTCTTCGAGGGGTATACTACGTGGCACTTTCATGGGGAGTCACGTAAGCGACCTCGACTAGAGAACCTAGACAATGTTGTGCATGGGAGAGAGATGTATTCAATGTTGAATGATGTTTTAGTCGGAGGTTCCATTATAGATGCAGACGTAGATGATGAACAAGCAGAGACTTTGAAATTTAACAAGATGATGAATGAGGCAATGAAACCCTTATATGAAGGTTGTTTGAAGTATTCCAAGTTATCATTTTTGGTGCATTTATTTCAGCTGAAGTGTTTGCACAAGTGGAGTAATAAGTCTATGTCTGATGTGTTAAGATTGATTAAAGATATCCTACCGATGGATAATACATTGCCAGGTAATTGGTATGAATCAACAACTACATAAGTAACACCTCCTTGTTGCCAATGATATCCATTGTTTCCAAGAAAAATGCGTAAGTTTTGTTTCACTATATTCTTGTTGATTCAATATTTCTTTTTTACTCTCTAACGTGCCAACATGAAAACGAGTGTAGGCTGCAGTTGAGAGGGCTTTTCATAAAAAGAACCTCCAACATAGCAAGGAAACCACTGACCTACCTCCGATTTTGGATGAAGTATTTGGACGTCATCATGGGGGGTTCGAGAGGGGGATGGGGGAAGGTTGGTCACGTAGGAGCCATCAATACACGGCGAGCTCGGAAGCTAAGGTTGCTACACTATCTGAACAGCTAGAGGCTTCTAGTGCCAAGATAGATGCTCTCTCGACACAGGTTAGTGTCATGCAAGAGAAAGAGAAGGCCTGCACAGAAAAAATGGAGAATATGAAGGATTCTCAGAAGGAGGAATTGCTTGCTATGGAGGCTAGGATGCAGGAGCAACTCCAGACACCGCTCCAGGAACATATGTAGAGGTTCATAACAATGATGAAGACCCTTCTCGTGGCATTTGATAGTTCATTCTCCCAGGTAATATAATCAATCTTCTACATATTCATGTTTTATATATTGAGTTGGTAGCCCCACTGATATTACGTCTATTTTGTGTCCACTGACCCCACAGACACCAGGAAGCGGGTGTCCATGAGTCAGCAGGTGGCTGACTGATTTTGCATTTATGTTGCATAAGGTTTATCTTTTACCTTTTGGAAATGTTTGTGAGAAAAAAAGAGAAGAGGGTCGCCAAAGAAACACTAGTTTTAGGCAAGTCCTGATGTTGCCAGATGTATCATGCTTCTTTGTCGTTCTCATAGTTGGACTGGCAAATTTATCTAGGTTGATGCAGGTTGGTTCACCATTTTCTAATAAGTCAAAACACAGGGGAGATTGCTGGACTGACATGTTCAAGAAATGCAAGCTTTCCCAAGGGAACTGGTTATGACAAGAAAAGGAGGATAATTGTGAATCCTGCTGATATTTTTTTAACTGCTGCATGAAACTATTATTGCTTGGTTGACCCTGGTCTAATTTGAAATAACAGATTGTTACGCTGTGTGAGTTGGGATTTGTTGACTGTGAACTCTAGCCTCCCAAAGTGCAAACCCCTGACATAAATATTTCTATTGCTCTGTAAATATTAAGAGTGTGAAGGGCTGTCATTGTTGTATTCTGTCTATAGCTTCAAGTATGTTTGACCATATTAGTTGGCCAACCTGCATGATGTTGGTTGGTAGTTGCAGTAATTACACCTGATTATACATTTCAAGCTTGCAGGTTTAAAGATTTCATGGATTATGTGATATATGAATGGTTTTTCAATGCAGGCTATTCAGTGGATGTTCTCCAAAGACGTATATCAAATAACACCAAGTGAACATGCTTTGAGATTGGATCTGATAGGCAAGGTCCATGGGTCTGAGTCAGCCGAAACCTACTTTAATGATCTTGAAGAGAAGGACAAAAATGAAAAGACTTATGGCGCTTTGCTGAACTGTTATGCCCGAGATAAATTGACTGACAAATTCCTCTTTCATATGAAAATGATGAAAAAATCAGGTTTTGCTTGAACAACTGTGCCATATGATAACCTTGCAATTTCAAATTGTGCCTTGCAATTTCAGCTATAGAATCTGCATAAATTCCTATGGTGAAAGATCTGATATTGAAGGGATGGAGAAAATTTTAGTGGAAATATATGAAAGCTCAGAACCATATAACTGTGGATTGGAACACACATGCTGTTGTAGCAAACATACAAGCCATATAACATGGAGACAAGAACAGGTCCCCTCTTCTTCACTGCCCACGTCTGGAATACCACACACAAGCCATATCTTATAATAACAATTTTAAAAGTATAAAAAAAATTAAAATACAAATGGTGACTGGTTACACCAGTCCACATTTATACTATAATGGTGAGTGGTATGAAGCAACCAGTCACCAAAGGTTACATAAAGCTGACTGGTACAAAGGTACCAGTCACTATAATACCTCTTTGTGGTGACTGGCAAAAATCAGTCACCATATGTAACTTATTTGTGACTGACCACCAGTCTCTCACAATGAGTTCTAATAGGGACTGTTCATCAGTAACCATAGATGCAAACACAATGGGGACTGATATAATCAGTCACCATAGGTTCTTGGTGACTAAAGAATGGGTGTCATTTATATAGGGACGGTTTGTCAGTCACCCATGTTTTAGTGACTGACCTTTATGTATTTAAGGATGGGCTTAGCCAGTCCCCAAAAGCTAAGTTTGTACTAGTGAGTTACGGATTCTGTAATCTTATCCAGTTGTAATCATAATCTTCTTGATTTTATTCTGTAAACTTTCCTAGTCCAACTAGGAAACAAACACTCACAAAATGTATATATGTACCACTGTACAACTGAATGATATACTATTGAAATTAAACATTTACATTAATTGAGAGGGAGTCTTATGCAGTGTGGGATGATAATCAATCTTCTTGTCATTGAAGGCGTTGATGTGTAGTGTTGTTCAATTAAGCCCATTCATGGTTGAGTAAATAGTATTGATATAGTGGATTCATTATCCCCATGGTCCACATTGCCCCCAGAGTTTAATTAGTAGGAATATATTGTGTGAAAAATGTATCTTTAATTATCTTTTACTTTATATTTTCACTTTAAATGTGCTTGCAAATTAATAGTTTGATCGAAAAGTTTTATGTGGTGTTGGAACACCAGAACAATTTTCAAAAATTATACTGTTAACTTAATCTATAGGTTTTTTTAATACAAGAACTACAGAAAAGTAAAGAAAAGGTCGCCTTAACTAGTGAGTTATCCGGGAGTAAAGCTACCACCAAATAATTATTAAGCTTTCAGGTGTGCCAATACATATGTTGAAACTAATTAATAAACCCAAGATCGAGGTATAGTTCAGGTGTGCCTAGGCACAATTTTTGCCAGTAAAGGTGTTTTCATCCCAAGAAGAAATGTTAAATCCCCATCAACATCTGGGATTTTTCCTTCACTAGCAGTAGTACTGGACCATTGAAAAGCCTTAACCAAGTTTCCCAGAGTGAGAGCAACATGAGGCTTAGCCAGCTCCATCCCTGCACAAATTCTCCTTCCAGCTCCAAATGGAAGGAAAGATCTTTCCATGGCGCCTATCATAGCAGCATGATCTTTCTCCTCATCATCCCCTAATTTGCCTTGTGGTCTACCTGGTGCGTTCTCCAAGAACCTCTCAGGATCAAAACGATCTGGTTCCTTCCATACTGCTGGATCGTGTAGCACTTCATAAAGGTTCACCATAACAGTTGTCCCTGCCTCGATTCTTTCCCCCATCAGGGACGTATCATACAAAGCCTTGTGTGGAATACCCAATGGAGCAATGGGTCTCATCCTTGTTGATTCCTTCACCACTCCCTGCAAATACTTCATCTTACTCACTTGTTCCATTCCCAGAGCACCTTCTTTCCCATAATATTCTACACCGATCAGTTCCTTGTACAGTTTATCTTGTATCTGCTGGTCATGGATGAGGAAGGCAAGAGCCCAAGCGATTGTTAACGAGGTGCTGTCTACGGCGAGTAGGAACATTTCAAATAAGCTGAAGATGACAACTTCCTGGGGAAATCCTTGGGAGAGTAGGAACTGCAAGTAGTGATTATAATTCTCTTTGGACGACGACGACGAAGAATAATATTGATCAAGACAGGGACTGATCAGTTCCTCAATCCTCCGTTTCAGCTTATAGGCTTCTCGGAAGGGTTGTTTGAAACCAGGGACGTGGCGTAGGAAGGGAAATAAATCGGCAAGACGATCCTCGAGACCCGGTTTACTGAACGTGTCCTCGATGATAACATCCATGGTTTCCACAAATTCCTCATCTCTGAAATCAGGGCCGAAACAGAGTCTGCCGATGAGCCGAACCACGTTCTTTCTAATACGAGGAAGTGGGTTCACCACTCCATCGTTTTCGGCGGCTTCTTCTTCAATACTTCGTATCAATTGCTCGACATCACTTTCTTGATAAGAGGTCTGCGCGAGGACATTAGCGGGACTGAAGAAACTCGCCTGGGCACCCCTTCGGAGATTGTACCAGGCTTCCGAGTAGTCACAAGTGGAAATCGTCCGCCACTCGGCTGATATGGTCCTAGACTTGTAAGGCATGCTACGAGCTCCGAAATCGGTAGCCTTGGTGACTAGAACCTCCCAAGCAGATCGGTAATCGCTGACAAAGATAGTGGGTTTGGTTCCGAACCATACCGTCATGGTCTTACCGTATTGCTTCGCCATTTCGGCCAAGTTGATATGTACGAGAGGTCCCCCCTTTTGAAGCTGGTGAAGATTGCCGATTATGGGAAGCTTCGGTGGCCCGGGTGGCCATGGATGTTTCTGTGATCTTTTTGTAGTGAAGATTATCAGAAGCAAGATGAATGTGGACCCAAGAAAGAGGGTCATCAATCCTACCGAGAAATCCATCCTCGCCTCTGTTTGGAAAATAAGAGAAAGACTTATAATTAGAGATGGAAGGAAAGAAGATCGTCTGAAACTGAACTGTGAGTCTGTGATCTTTTCCTTCCATTACGAGAGTATTTATAGAAATCTAATTCACATATAAGCTACATATTATCAGCGCGTTAGGTATTTACGTGTGTCTTAGACTTTGTTCTTCATGTTTATTTTATACGGGGAAACTTGGTATCTGGTGCGATATTTATTATTGTATTTTTTTTATTTGTTTAATTATTCAGTTACGAAGTCACGTTTTAACCTTTTTCCAACCTACATAATTGATTATAATGTGCCCAAAACCTCGTATATATCCTTTGGATAATTTATACAGTGTTCTTGTTTGCAAAAATTTGAATTATGATCCACTCTAGTGAGAAGCATTACCAACCTATCTTTTATATGTATATTAACTGTACCTTTCACGTGCAACATTTTGTAGGTTTTTTTTATCATCCATCTGATTTTTTTTTATTTTTTTTATTATGATTATTATTATTAAAGTGGAGTGACAGATCCTCTTTTATTTACACCCTTTTTAGCGGGAAGCACTACAATTTTTGTAATCACCCTTAATTTTAAGCCTAAACCCATGATGGTAAAGAGAAAATAAGAAATTAGGATTTCTAGTTGTAAGATATGTAGAAGAGAATAAGTGGGGAGGGAAGAGAAAGCTTAATGAGCAGATCCCGGCCCAAAAAGTATACCCAATTGCATGCCTGATTACCCGATGTATCGAATGATAATTACCTGCTGGCTCAAGATATGGGTAGGGATGGCAACGGGTTCCCCTTAAAGAGGAACCCGCACCGACCCCGCTTAAAGCGGGTTTGGGTTTGTTTTCTTTCCCCGTGGGGCGAGTTTGGTATTTTGGAGCGAAACCCGTCACGGGTTCGGAGCGAGGACTGGTTTCACCCCAAAAACCCGACCCAACCCGTTTAATATTTATTAAAAAAATAAAATATTAAAAGGTAAATATATAATTAAAAATATATTAATAAATTTTAAGTTTGACAAAATATTTAAGTTAAGTATTTATAGATTTATAGATTTATAATATTTATTTTTATTTATTTTTTTATATTTTTAAAATTTTTAATATTAAATATATCTTAATGGGCTGGGCGGGTTTCGTGGGGTTGGAGGGAGTTTTTTTTTTCACTGGGGGACGGGTTTTTGTGGGGGCGTGTTTCCCGAAATTTCATTGATGGGGGACGGGTTTCCAAAACCCCCCCCCCCGCCACACCCTAGATATGGGTAATTTCTGCTGACAGATTACTAATATTGAATGGTAATCCAGTAATTAAGTATTTTGATAAAACATTAATCAACAGGTATTTAATTTTAATTTTTAATTTTTAACGATGACGGTCTTGATATATGATACCTATCAATTGAATCAACAATTTCTTGTTACAACCCAGGTAAATTTAGCTCATAGATTAGAAGCAATTAATTAAAAACAACAAATCTTAGAATTTGTCACCTCAAACCTATTAGCATTTTATATGTGGCTCTGCTCTGAACTGTTTTGTATGTTTAAATTTTACATGATTAATAAATTTTATATGTTGCATGCATTAATTTGTTATCCATGATTTCATCCATTTGGCATTGGATCACTGGGAGGTGGGTGTCTTCATGACACTGTGTCCTGGAGTCTTGGGCTTAGAATATGTTCGAGTCGTAGAGGTAAGAATTGGGGCAGCTCACTTAGACCTTTGTATGTTTAGATGACCTTATAAGGGGTGTTGGGAGTAAAACCATACATTGACCTAGATGTCCCATCACCATACAATATTGTGTGTGTCACACATATGACGGGTGACCAGAGATCTGGTAAATAGACCATGAGCCTATGAGATCGATCACCTCCGAGTCTAGCTTCTTTTGATCTTGAGAATTGGCCCGACTTCTGTTAGGGTGTATAATTCTTTTGGAGTAGAAGTGATAGCATTGATGATGTTTTTTGGTGCATCAAACCACTCTGGAGAATTAACATTATTAACATTGTTAGGAGGTTATTATTCCAAGAGAATCTCAACCAGGGGCAAAATCATAATTTTGACTTACTCAAATTATGGATACTCTGATTCCTATAATTGGTTTTATCAGTGTTTTAAAAACCGAACCGAACCGGCCAGTCCGACTCGGTTGAACCAGAATCGGAGGCCAATCCGGTTCTTATTGACTCTGCCCGGTTCACTAAAATTAGGATTATTTTTGTTATTTTTTCTATAGAATTAATAAGAAAGTATAAAATATAGAGTATAATATTTAATGGTTGAACCATTGGTCCAACTCGGTCCAACTAGGTTTAACCAAAACCAGACATACTGCCGGTTTGATGGCCGGTTCGGTTTTTAAAACATTGGGTTTTATGAAAGAACTATTTCTAAATTGTTTTCTCAAAATTATTTTTAAAATATTTTGATTTAAAACTTTATGGAAATTGGGCCTCTTATTGCCTACTTATTGGGTTCTGTTTTGTTTGACTTGGGCTTTTGGGGGACGTCTCAATTGACCTAAGTCTGAGGTTGAGTAAGAAGCAATGATGGATGGAGGAATCCTCGTATGGGTCCATTGGGTAATGGATCAGGCTATTTAGCTAATGGACTTTTGGGCTTATTTGGCTAATGGGCAATTAGGGTTTGTTCGGTTGATGAGCCACAGATTCTGTATATACACATGCTGAGGAGGTCCCACCAACTCTGGAGCCAGATTCCATTTTTCGTCAGTGGAGCCTTCCATCAAGGGAAATCAAACAAACAAAGTTTGTTGACCGACAATGATACGACTAGAATAATTTGATAAACAAGTACGTAAAATTTTAATTTTTTATTATCTTGTAATTTATTAGGACAACAATATATCAGCTACAAACTTGACACTCGTTTGCTTGATGGTGTTCTCAATAATAACATCCATGGCTTACACAAAATAGTCCTCGTCTTTGAAATCAGGTGGCCCGGTGAGCCGAATGACGCCCTTTCTAATATGAAGAAGTGGGTTCACCAGTACTAATCCATCGTTTCCGGTGGCTTCTTTTTCAATACTTCGTATCAAATGTTGCTGGAGATCAGTATTCTCTTGGAAAGGGGTCTGAGCAAGGACGTCAACGGGATTGAAGAGATTCGTCTGTGCACCCTTTCGGTGGCCAGCAAACAAAGTAGCCAAGCTAGGTGCCCAGCTGATCGAATACCAGTAGTACTCCATTCCCAAACGAGCTAGAGAGAAGCCAGGAGTAGAATCACCCAACTTTGTACCGCAGATAAGCGACATGATGGACCAGAGATGTAGAATCACCCAACTTAATTTGTATGGAGAAAAAGCCAGTTAGATACCTCAAATTGTTTGAAATCAACCGAGGAAGACAACTTATTGGTTTGGTCTGGTCAAGCCATGATACAAGTTAAGTCTACAAACCATAATAGTAAGAAGATAGATGTCTACATAGGAATAATTGATGAACTGTACATGGTAAGGTCCAAGGGTGAGGTTCCATATTTTTTATTTTTAAATTTTTTTATTAATGTCATAATGACATCATCATGGTTCAACAGACGAGTTAACCCAGTTGGAACGTTTCAACTGGGTCAATGTCCGAGTCGAGTCTGATAACATCTTGGGTTGTCCCTTCACTAACTGATGATAACAACAGTTTATTTTCAAGACGATCCTTATATGAATTTTTTGTGATGGTTCCTTATAACCCTCGCCTTTCTTTCGTGTATTAGTGAGGGTTATTAATTTAGCCCTCGCCAATAATGCGGATATGGTTCAACACTGAACTCTTAGTTTCATTGTCATTAACGCTTCCAATCTTTAATTTCTTTTTGGGCAATTAATCGGATCTTGAATCTCTTATGTCAAGAGTAGAAATTATTGTTTGAGAATTCCAAATGAATAGATAGGGTTCTATCAAAATTCTTAAATGTATATTGAAACTTACAATAATCAAAGAAAATCCCGCCTTATCTTGTGCTTATTAAATAACTATTAAGCCCTAATTGATAACATGTAGCGATACTAAAACCAAAGAATACTTAGAAATAGCTGAACATGTTGGAACAAAGAAACCCAAGATCAAGGTATAACATGCCTTTTAGGGGTGCCTAGGCACAATTTTTGCCTGTAGAGGTGTTTTCATCCCAAGAACAAATATTAAATCTTCAGTAAGATCTGGGAATTCTCCTTGATCATTAGCAGTGGACCATTGAAAAGCCTTAACCAAGTTTCCTAGAGTGAGAGCCACATGAGGTTTAGCTAGCTCCATCCCTGCGCAATTTCTCCTTCCTGCTCCAAATGGAAGGAAAGATCTTTCCATGGCGCCTGTCATAGCAGCATGATCTTTCTCCTCATCATCCACTAATTTGCCTTGTGGTCTACCTGGTGCGGTCTCCAAGAACCTCTCAGGATCAAAACGATCTGGTTCCTTCCATACTGCTGGATCATGTAGCACTGCATAAAGGTTCACCATAACAGTTGTCCCTGCCTCGATTCTTTCCCCCATCAGGGACGTATCATTCAAAGCCTTGTGTGGAATACCCAATGGAGCAATGGGTCTCATCCTTGCCGATTCCTTCACCACTCCCTGCAAATACTTCATCTTACTCACTTGTTCCATTCCCAGAATACCTTCATGATATTGTCTATCCCCATTCACTTCTTCGAAAAGCTTCCCCTGTATTTGCTGATCATGGATGAGGAAGCCTAGTGCCCATGCGATTGTCAGTGAGGTACTGTCTACAGCTAGCAGGAACATCTCAAATATGTTGAAGATGACTACTTCCTCCTGGGGAAATCCTTGGGAGAGTAGGAACTGCAAGTAGTGATTATAATTCTCTTTGGACGACGACGAAGACGAATATTTATCAAGACAGGGACTGATCAGCTCCTCAATCCTCTGTTTCACCTTATAGATTTCTCGGTAGGTCGGATTAAAACCGGGGATGTGGCGTAGGACGGGGAATAAATCAGCAAGACCCTTGAGACCCGTTTGGCCGACTGTGTCCTCAATCATAACATCCATGGCTTCCACAAATTTCTCATCCCTGAAATCAGGGCCGAAACAGAGTCGGCCGATGAGCCGAATGACGTTCCTTCTAATATGACGAAGTGGGTTCACCACTCCATTGTTTTCGGCGGCTTCTTTTCCAATACTCCCTATCAATTGCTCGACATCACTCTCTTGGAAAGGGGTCTGGGCAAGGACGGATGCGGGATTGAAGAAACTCGCCTGGGCACCCTTTCGGAGATTGTACCAGGCATCAGAGAAATCAAAAGTGGAAAGCGTCCGCCACTCGGCAGTCGTGAACCTCGAACTGTAAGGCATGCTGCGAGAAGCGAAATCGGAGGATTTTGTGACAAGAACCTCCCAACGTAATCGCTGACAACGATCGTGGGTTTGGTTCCGAACCATACCGTCATTATCTTACCGTATTGCTTCGCCATTTCGGCCAAGTTGATATGTACAAGACGTCTCCCCTTTTGAAGCTGGTGAAGATTGCCGATTATGGGAAGCTTTCGTGGCCCGCGCGGCCATGCATCTTTCTGTCTCTTCGTAGTGAAGATCAGGAGAAAGATCAACGTCGACCCAAGAAACAAGGTCATCAGACAAACCCAGGAAACCATCCACGCCTCTGTTAGGGAATAAGAGAAGACCGAAGGAACAAGAAGGAGAAGAAAAGGAAGGAAAGAAGAGGGAAATTAGAAATCTATAAATATATTTGAAACTTCACATATAATCTACATATTATCAAAGGCTTTAGGTATTTCTGTGTCCCAATTTGGATTCAGGGGCGATATCATGTTGATCTTATACACTTATCTTATTCATTCCCTAGAGGGGAGGGGAAGGAGAAGGACGGAAGGTGGGTTATATTTTATTTTTTTATTATTATATATTTTTTAATCGTTTAATTATTCACTTACGAAACCACGTGATTTCGACAGCCTGATAATTAAGTATCATGGATAAGATGATGAAAATGGCCCTTTCGAAAATATTGAATCATGGATAAGATGATGAAAATGGCCCTTTCGAAAATAAACCAAACTAAACCATTTAAAGTAATTGAACCAGACCAAATCAAAACAATAATAAGTTGACCCAACTTCCCCGATTTCCTACTCGGGCTCTGGCTTTCCCCTTCCCTAGGCTTCCTCTCACCCTCCTTAGCTATGACTTGCTCCCCCGTGCCCCCACCCCCTGCTCTAGTCTACTTCCCCCTGGGTTGCCCTTCCCTGCTTCGCCCCGCCCAATATTGGGGAGGGGCCTTCACCCTCGAGCCTGGATTCGGTGGCCAAACTGTAGGTAGCCAAAGCGAATCACGGGGCGCCAAACACATGGGACCCCCTGTGCAGCGCTCAGTTGGCACCCTGTGATTCGCTTTGCCTACCTACAATTTGGCCACCGGATCCGGGCTCTTCGCCCCCACCCCCCGTCCTTGCTTCACCCCACCCAGCGCCGAGGGCCTGGGGAGGGGGAAGCCGTGCACAAAAATCTATGTTTCGATATTTATCCAATACTTGGTTCATGAGTCCAATACATTACTAGTACCTAGATGAGAAATTGAAATTTTATTTTGTCAGGATTGAAATAGGTCGGCGACTTGTGTTTTCCTCAATGTCTACTCCACTTTCGGATCATGCTGACCTGCCCCCTCTCACCCTAACTTTAGACGAACCAACTAAGTCCAACTCCCTCTCCGACTCTTGAACCTCCACCTGTAGTTCCAAAAAATCTGCCCGGTCCAAGACCAAATGCTTCTTTAGCCACTCACCCCATGGTCACCCACTTGATGATTTGCTCCAATAAGCCTCACATCTTAATTTCTTATACGCGATTTCCCTTGCACACAAACCTGTCCCCAACTCATCATCTAAGCCGACCTGTTACAGTCAGACTCTGAAGCATCCTAAGTGGTGTATTGTGATGCAACCAAAGTTTAATGCCTTACTAACCAACAATACTTGGTCTCTTGGCTCATGCAGGATAAATCTTCTGAAACAAAGAACATGTAAAGAATTTAAGAACACAAACTATTGTCCCAATAAATTACAAGGTAATAAAAAATTTAAATTTTGGGTACCTGTTTGTCAAATTCTTCGTCGTTCTTGTCGAATCGTTGTTGATCCACCAACTCTGTTTGTTTGATTTCCCTTGATGGAAGGCTCCTCTGACGAAGAATGAAATTCGGTTCCAGAGTTGGTGTGACCTCCTCAGCATGTGTATATTTAGAATCCGTGGCCCATCAACCGAACGAACCTTAATTGCCCATTAGCCAAATAAATCTAAAAGCCCATCAACTAAATAGCCTAATCCATTACCTAATAGACCCATACGAGGATTCCTCCTTCCATCATTGTTTCCTACTCAACCTAAGACTTAGGTCAATTGAGGCGTCCCCCAAAAGCCTAAGTCCAAAAGTTGCACAGAACTTAGCTTAGCGAATTTGCAATCCCAATCTTGTGGTAAAACTATGAAACAAACATAAAAGCAACACTTAGAATAGACATTTTTAAGTTTTAAACCAAAAGTAATAAAATTCTAAAAGGAGTAGGGATGCGTACAAAGAATAGGAGATAATATGAATTCAATGCTCTAGTCTTCCACTCTCCTCTCACTCACCGTTAGGTGTCCACCCAGCTAACGCACCAACTCAAATAGTTGCAACCTTGTTAAAAGCACTGAAACAGAACCTTCACTTCAATCTTCAGGAAGGGTTCTTTCACAGCCGATTGAAGTTTTAAAACAAATAACCGAAGAATAGAAAAAAAATCGATGGACAGAGGTAGTAAACAAGAAGAGAAAAAGAATCTAATTGAAAAGGAAATAGAGGAAAAAAAAAGAAGTAGATGGAAAAGAATTGGAGTACTTATATTTGTGATGCTTGACGAAGCTTGAGAATCAATGCAAGTAGAACTTAGGGTGAACGGGAAGAAAGAAAGAAGAATATGTATTTAAGAGAATCACCTTAGCTGTGAAGATCAGCTCCTTCATCTAACTTTCTATATCTTGACTCCAAGAGCTTTCGGCTCCTTTTTAGCTTTCGGCTCCTTTTTAGCTTTCGGCTCCTTTTTAACAGATTAGTCCACATAGATAAATGAGTAAAAATAATCCTAGCTAAGTTGGTACGAGATTTCCTAACTTTGGCTAGTCATTTTGGGATACATCTCGGCTCCTTTTTAAATGTGCAGGGGAGTGTTAGAGATTAGTCCCACATAGATAAATGAGTAAAAAATAATTCTAGTTTATAAGTTGGTACGTACCAGGCTTCCTAACATTAGCTAGTCATTGCAGTTCGCCATTTTGGCCAAGGTGATATGCACTAGAGGGCCGCCCTTGGAAAGCTGATTAAGGTTACCGATCATCAGAAGCTTTCTTAGCCCTAATGGCCACGACATGGTTTTCGAGTTCGATTGATCTTCTTTCTTCTTCGTAAACAAAAGAAAGACAAATGTCGACCCAAGAACCAGCAGGGTTGCCAAACCTTCCTAGAAATCCATCCCTGCCACTGTTAGAAAACCAGAGAATCAAACGAAGTACCTACGTGTTAATCCCTCATCTCTTTGTCCATTATAAGCTAGATAAAATAAATAGTAGTAATAATTAAAAGATACTTAAAACATATGATTATAATTTGTATGGAAAATATAGTACGAACTTATACATTTATTTTGAATGTTAATCCATAATTTATACAAAGGTTGTGAATTCAATATTTTAGTTACATTACCCAAGCAAGTTATTATCATTTTTACTAGTCTAGTTTTATTGAATCATTAAACTACTTTTAAGTATTTCATTGTAGTTAAATGGCGCAGGCCTTAGTACATTGTCAAATAAATAATTAAAAATTTTACAGGTGAATATGTCATGAGAACAACTAAACTCAAGATCGAGGTACACATCGCGGCTGTCTTTTGCAGGACAAATGGAAAACCAGGCTTTTGAAGGGAAAACTCAATTTTAGAGAAGAAACACATTTATTGGTTGGATCTTTAGCAAGGATGATGAACCTTGCAGGAAAACTGGAGAACAATAAAACAAGGCATATGATTACGAAGCTAAAAACAGGATGAGTCAAGGATGATGAGATCTAAGTTCAAGTGTTCCAGACATGAAAATTGTAGACGATATGCTTTTCCTTCTAATATCTAAAGAAACAGGAATTTGAAAGTCATGTCTTTGGCCACAAACAATGACCCCAAGTTATAAAAAAGAAAAAAGAAAAAAGTATTCAGTTAAGAGTTAGGGGGGGGGGGGGCAGGGGGGGGGGGGGGGAAGGGGGAGGGGGGAGGGGGGAGAGCAAAAAGCAGGCTCATAAAAATCTCTTTACTTGTGACAGGACAATATGATAAAAAAGTAAAATTTAGAAGTAAAAAAATTTTGCGTTTTCCTAAAAAAAAATAAAAAAAAAAGTTTTTGAAGCACATCAATATGACAAACTACTAGGAAAAAACATCAACATCTTGGAAAACTAGTACTATAAGAGGTGTTCCGACATCTTAGCAGACGGGCATTGAGTTTATATGTCGATTCCACCAATACAATATGATGTTTACATTAACAAATATTTTCAAAGAAACACCCATACTAAGACAAACAACAAAAACTTACACAAACAGCATCAGTACCCTTATCCATAAGATCAATCTTTGTCAAGACACCAAATGTCCACTCTCCTGAAAAGATTATATCGCAGATAATGAAGATCTAAATGGGTAACCTAATCATATAAATCTTATATCTCTCTGTCTCAGTATGTGTATGTATGTGTGTGTGAGAGAGTACGCGCCCACGCATGTGTACAGACATACATACAGATAAACATAATTGTCTGCATTTCCACATGCAAACTTACCTTTAGGATCAAGTTCACGTGAAATCTTAATTGCATCTGATGTTGCAAGATCTTGATTGGCTTGCGAAATAGCTAAAATGATGCAATTGGGCTGTAGAAAGCAATTCCAAATTAGAACAATCCAATTTGTCCACATATCATAACACAGGTATCCATCAAAAACCAAGATAAAAAACTAAATTTAAAATTAAGAAGTTTACAACCCAATACTGAATATTACTAATATGGCATACTTCACGAGCACCACTTAAAATCTCTTGATAGAAAAATACCGTTTCAATATAAGACCGAACCATGTTCTCAATGTCTTGCACTATGCTATCAGGTTGGCCCTCAGTAAAGAAAGTTATTAGAAAACATATTACAACAAACAGGGAAGCAGGAGGTTTAAAACCTAACATTAAAGAGGCTCAAGCAACATACCAACTGCAACCTTTGTCAATCCAGGAAGATCAATCAGAGTAAGGTTCACAACTGCCAAATTCCCATTTTCAATCAGTACAACAACAATAACTCAACAACATAAGGGGAAAAAACAAGACAGCTTTCAAAAAAATCAAATATGCAATGCAAGCAGCTTACCATTTGGAGAATAAATGCTGAGATGTATTGGAACAGGGGAGATTTGTTTAGAACAACCTGTCTCTCTATCAGTCTCATCAGCAATCTCCTTTCTCACAGCAGCTATACAGAATAATACCACCATATAAAAATGAATGCCGAATAGTCAAATTTAGAAATATTTTCAGAAATGCATAAATGTGGCAATATAATTAATTCAATATAAATGACTTATTAAACAACTTAATGTCAAAGAGAAATTCAAAACAACATGCAAAGATATTTCCTGTCTTCTTGTTTTTTTTTTTAATAAGATTTGAGCAATTATTTTTCTTCCTTAATAAGTTCAATTCACACCATCCTCAAATATTAAAAAATAAAATAAATAAGGCAAACTCATCTTGTGAAGGACATAAACTCCTCTAACTAGGGAATCAAAAAACAAAGTCAGAAGCTAATAATACAAGTTAAGAAGGACTATGTGCCTCTTGAAGAGCATAGCACGGAGTCCAGATTGTCTATATCCCTGATCTAATCACACAGCCAAGAAAATATTAGATCCAATCCCCTAAGTCGAATCACCAACTAAACAAAAATATTAAATTTCACATTTATATGCCAATTTATTGGCACTTCTTTCTCTTCCACTGTGCACAAAAAAAAATTAATTTCACATTTATATGAACATTGTTAGCATAAGTTTAAATATAGCTTCAATCAGGGAACAGAGATAAAGAAAAAGAGAGAGAGAGAGAGAGAGAGAGAGAGAGAGAGAGATGGAACTAACATATGATAGCAAGTCCGTAGTCAAAGTGCAAGGTTCCTGGTCAACGTTGGATTTTGAATTTATTTCAGACTTCTTCTCTTGGAGCCAGTTCTTCGCCTCTATGATGGCTGTCTGGTACACATCAGGGGAACCGGCATGCAGCAACGAAGATTTAGGAGAAACTATGCTCCATCTATTTTCTGAACGAGAAAATAAATTAGGTGACTTTCTCATCTGACTTAGTGATAGTCGAGTCACTGAAGGTGGAGTAGCATTTCCAACACTTTGATCATAGAGCCGTTTCACCGCTGCATCCTTACCTTCTTCTGTGATAGGAGTGTCTACAACTCGTGATTGAATGATCTTTGTTAGTTTCATGCATTCTTCCCTGGTAATGGCATATTGAATATGTTTTCAGAATTTTATCCCACACAATGTCATGTATTTACTATATATGTTCCAGAAAGTAGAATAGCCATTTCAAAAAAGACGGAGTTGCAAGAAGACAAGTAAATTCATGATGTTTGTTAGGACTGATTTTACATCGTTAACCACTAATGAGATAGTAAAAAACAATACTCAGGTGCTGCATATTTGAGTATATTAAAAAAGGCAGAAAGTTGTAACGATAAATAAAGCAGAATTGAACAACCCTGTGTTTCAGGACATATATGCAGATTCTATCCATTTCGAAGGACTCTGTTCCTGTTAGTGCAAGGAAATGTACCACATCCGAAAATGGCTTAGCATGTAATGGTTCAAAAGATTAGGACTCTTAAGTGGTCATTAATTTTGATAAGAGCCTAGTTGCACATTATATCAGAGCTAGGGAAAGCCAAACCTCTAGTGCCTGTTATATGCCCCCCTTCATATAGCAGTACCCATCTCTCTGTCTTTTCTCTGAGACTCAATAATAGGCCTCCTAAATAGCTCATCATTTAAGGAGAGAACCAGAGTGACCTTCACTGTTTCTTATGAAACTTAAGCAAATATGAAAAGCCCTCAAATTGGAAAACCCAAATAACCGGATCCTGCAATTACATGGCAGCCTGTTCTCATTCCATGGCAGCCTGTTCTCATTCCATGGCAATCTGTTGCCATAGCAAAATTAATTCTTCACTAAGACAGGCATGACTCTTCAACATATGCAGGAAAAGTTGTCTTGAAAAAAAGTATTTTATTTTAAAAAATAACATGTTGTATTTTGGTTACCGTGTATATGTCTCTTGCATCAGTAAGTATTCAATAGCAAGCTTGGTTTTACTCCTGTCCTGTGTAATCAATTGTGGCTCCTTCTCAGAACTCGGTGTAGCAACTGGAAGGTTCCCATTCTGGCATTTCCATAGATTATCAACAACAATTTTAGAGTCATAAATACAGTTAGTTCCAAAACCATGCACCGAGGTAACAATTTTTAAGGATGCAACTTGAATATTTGAACAAGCACATGCACAAATTATGAAGGTGGCATTTCTACTTGCCATATATAAATCATCAGCATTTTTAGAGCACTCACGACAAAGACCATTAACATCTTCGTATTCATCACTTTCCCCATTTCCATCTGCCAAAATACATTCAAAATAGCATCATAAGCAAGGTGATTTTCGTTCAAACGTTCCAACATTAAAGGTGGCGTCGTTGAAGTATCTAGAAACAAGTGACAAGGAATAAAAAATATGATTACCAATGCAGGACTGAACTCCACGAACTCATCACACAATCCCCACAAGCTCTCGTACGAAAACAGACATTCGATTTAATCTTGTTAAATTAACTATGCAGGCCTAAACTCACAAAAACCCCTTGTAATCTTCTTGATAAAATTATAAGTTGAAAAATAAAATTCTTCAAAAGGTTTATCCATTCCAATTTGAAAGTTTAGACGGTGGAAAAATGGAGGGCCAATTGAAAGTTCAAAGTTTAGAATGCTAACACCCTCCTGCCGACTCTCTGCAACCCTCTCATTAACCAAAACTCAAGAGGAAAAGCATAAAACAAATAGAAGCTTAAGAAATTTTCCTTTTTCTTAAACAGATCAGATCAGATCGAAAAATTTCAACAAAAATCGGCAGACAAATAAGAAAAATATAGTCGCCAACCATCGATTAAACGGAATAGAACAGTCAAGGATGTTTACCGCTGGTTATGGAATTGGATCCCGTGAAGTCGTACAAGGAGTCTTCGATCTTGCTGTGGCTAAAGAGGTTGGTGTGAATAAAGAAACATGAATGAATGCCTCAAAAGGCGATTCTCCTGCGATCCGAGAGAGCGACTGATTTCTTTTTCTCTTTTGTAGCTTACGTTCTTCTCATCCCCTTCTCGGTTTCTGCATTCGCCTTTTCCCTCACGAACTTTTCGCTCGCTTCTCCTTTTTTTTTTATTCTTCCTCCTCCTGATCAGTTCTCCTCTCGCTTGCTCTTGCTCGAAGCTTCTACTCTGTCCTCTTGCTTAAACTCGGGAGCAAATCTTTCTCCCTCTCCGTCCCACCTGCCTGCAAAGATCATGTCCCGGAGAACACGATTTGGGAGAATGAGATAGAACCCGATTTGGGAGAAGGAGATCGGGAGATAGAAAGAACCCGATTTGGGAGGAGTTCGGGAGATAGAACCTGATTTGAGAGATGGAGATGAGAGAGAGGATATGGCTTGGGTTATTTTCCTAATTGACCTAGACCCTGAGACATATGGTGACAGTTAAAACACTAAATATTAATAAAATTAATATTACACAATATTAATGAGGGTTATTACTTTAACCCTCACCAATAAGGTATATATGGCGAGGGTTTAATGTCAAACCCTCGCCATATATAGCTTTTCTACTAGTGCTTGGCACAATTTTTGCCATTAGAGATGTTTTCATCCCAAGAACAAATGTTAAATCCTCACTAAGATCTGGAAGTTCTCCTTCAATAGCAGCGGACCATTGAAAAGCCTTAACCAAGTTTCCTAGAGTGAGAGCCACATGAGATTTAGCTAGCTCCATCCCTGCACAATTTCTCCTTCCAGCTCCAAATGGAAGGAAAGATCTTTCCATGGCGCCTATCATAGCAGCATGATCTTTCTCCTCATCATCCCCTAATTTGCCTTGTGGTGTACCTGATGCGTTCTCCAAGAACCTCTCAGGATCAAAACGATCTGGTTCCTTCCATACTGCTGGATCGTGTAGCACTGCATAAAGGTTCACCATAACAGTTGTTCCTGCCTCGATTCTTTCCCCCATCAGGGACGTATCATTCAAAGCCTTGTGTGGAATACCCAATGGAGCAATGGGTCTCATCCTTGTTGATTCCTTCACCACTCCCTGCAAATACTTCATCTTACTCACTTGTTCCATTCCCAGAGCACCTTCTTTCCCATAATATTCTAGACTGATCAGTTCCTTGTACAGTTTATCTTGTATATGCTGGTCATGGATGAGGAAGGCAAGAGCCCATGCGATTGTCAATGAGGTACTGTCTACAGCTAGCAGGAACATCTCAAATATGTTGAAGATGACTACTTCCTCCTGGGGAAATCCTTGGGAGAGTAGGAACTGCAAGTAGTGGCTATAATTCCTTTTGGATGACGACGAAGACGAGTATTGATCAAGACAGGGACTGATCAGCTCCTCAATCCTCTGTTTCACCTTATAGATTTCTCGGTATGGCTGATTAAAACCGGGGATGTAGCGTAGGACGGGTAATAAATCAGCAAGACCCTTGATACCCGTTTGCCTGATCGTCTCCTCAATCATAACATCCATGGCTTCCACAAATTTCTCATCCCTAAAATCAGGGCCGAAACAGAGTCGGCCGATGAGCCGAATGACGTTCCGTCTAATATGAGGAAGTGGGTTCACCACTCCATTGTTTTCGGCGGCTTCTTTTCCAATACTCCGTACCAATTGCTCGACATCACTCTCTTGGAAAGGGGTCTGGGCAAGGACGGTAGCGGGATTGAAGAAACTCGCCTGGGCACCCTTTCGGAGATTGTACCAGGCATCAGAGAAATCAGAAGTGGAAAGCGTCCGCCACTCGGCAGTCGTGAACCTCGAACTGTAAGGCATGCTCCGAGAAGCGAAATCGGAGGACTTCGTGACAAGAACCTCCCAAGCAGATCCGTAATCGCTGACAACGATCGTGGGTTTGTTTCCGAACCATACCGTCATGATCTGTCCATGCTGCTTCGCTATTTCAGCCAAGTTGAAATGTACAAGACGTCCCCCCTTTTGAAGCTGGTGAAGATTGCCGATTATGGGAAGCTTTCGTGGCCCGGGCGGCCATGGATGTTTCTGTCTCTTTGTAGTGAAGATCAGGAGAAATATCAACGTCGACCCAAGAAACAGCAGGGTCGCCAAATCTACCCAGAAATCCATCTCCGCCACTGTTAGAAAACCAGAGAAGACTGAGGGAACAAGCTGAAGGAAGCAAAGGAAGAGAAGAACGGGGGATCAGTTTGATTTCTGAAACAAAACTGAACGTGCTTACTAGTTACTACCTCGGTTCCATAATTATAGAAATCTGCGTATTTAAAAAGTTCTCCTCTTTCAGATCGTTATCTTATTCTTTATTTTTTTTTTAATTATTGTTTTTTTCTTCATTGTTTAATTATTCAATATTTACTAAGTTACTATATATTGGCCATACCACTCTGCGAGTATCTCGCTTCTATTTTTTTTGGATCATTACAATGCGGACAAGATCACATAATGAACTATGTCCTTAATTTCGACATCCTAAATTCGCTTCCACATGTATCTATATATTTTTTATCCTTTTTTCCAACCGACATTAGTAGACTTCACCATTTTTTTACAATTTTTCCTTTGGATCAGTATTGATTGTAACGTGCCCAAGCTCATCAACTTGCATTTGTTTACACACAAACATCAAAGACTCCAACCATTCACATTTGACTCAACATTTCCTAAACTTCAGCACTATAGAGCTAAGAATATAATTAATAACAACAAGCTAGATCATCTTCAGCAAGGAGCCAAGGACAATGGGTTCATTTTGACATCAACTACACTAAACCCAGGGACACTAGAAATCACTGCATATGAATCTGAACTTAATTTATTGCATGCCCTAATAAAACCTAAGCCTTAAACACTAAAAGTACTTCCAATGACCAGATCTCAGCTGATTTTCAGATTGAATTGTTAAATTAATGACTTATAAGTATGTTGTAGATCATTGGATTATCTGCAGCCATGATAGAAAAATTTAAAGATTAGGTTATGTTTAGGTTAAAAAGAGAAGAAACAAAGCTAGCTAGCTCATAAAAGAGAAATTGTTAGGCTTCCGACAAGTTGTTCCCTACCATTTGGTGATGAAATAGGGCAAAGTTAAAGTGAAATGTACAGGATTAAGTCTTTTATAGCCCCTTCGAGCCTTGAGCAATAGCTCAGGTGGTCTTACGGAAAAAAGATTATATGACATGAAAGCTAATTTGACTTATCAATCGATTTGGAAAAATCAAGGAAATCATCATGGATTGATTGAAAGACATATAATTAAGTAGACTACAGAGAATGATCACGCTGACCCAATAAAAGATCAATAAGATATCTCAGGTCAATGAGTACTAAACAATCACACAAGTTAAGATGTAAACTTAATGAGTACTAAAAGATTAATTGACTCAAGGCACATATTTGGACTTAATTTAATTTATAGCAAGAATACGTCTACTTAAAAGTGGTCCACAAGTAAAAAAAGAGAGAATTCCATAATTTTGTTGAACTCCATAACTCTATTGAAAGGGCATATATATGCTGGAGTACTGCATTGGAGGAGTACCGTAGGAAGAAATATTTATTCATCTATTTGTTTGACATAGAAGCATTAATTAAGAAGATGATGCATTAATTGTTAGATATAGTGCCGAAGTCTGTACAGGAAATAGAGAGCTCAATGAGCCTCCTCCTTCATGTTTGAAGTTTTAATGAAAGGTATTTGACATATTATAACAATACCCTCTATTCTAAGTAATGCAAACAAGAGATAGGGAGAGGCTCAAACTCACTTCATGCATGATTTACATGAGATACTCTTATTCTCTCTAACGCTCCCCCTAAAGCTGCCACACAAACATCAAAGACTCCAAGCTCGGAGTAAGCATATTCAAGTTGGCCAGGTGCAACTGCCTCACTGAGGAAATCTGCAAATTAATTCTACAGTTTTAGCCAAATTGAGAAACTAATTGAATAAAAAATTAGA
Organism: Aristolochia fimbriata; assembly: GCA_019845555.1. Classification (NCBI taxonomy): domain Eukaryota; kingdom Viridiplantae; phylum Streptophyta; class Magnoliopsida; order Piperales; family Aristolochiaceae; genus Aristolochia; species Aristolochia fimbriata. The sequence continues at coordinate 31,718,441 of CM034080.1, forward strand.
TGAAAATACAATAAAAAGAAAGGGTTAAGGACAACTGGCCTATTTGTTCTTCAGCAATATAAACATTTGATTCAACATTTCTTAAACTTCAGCACTATAGAGGCATACTATAAGAACAGGATAAATCATTTTCAGCAAGGAAACTTGGTATAATGGGTTTAGACCTCAACTAGACTAAACCCGGGGACTTTGGTTAGTCCTCTCCCTCCCATATCAGACCTGTGCCTAAACACATCACTCCATCTTCCAGCTGCAGCATAGACACTAGAAAGTATCGCATACGAATCTGAACTTTTAGGTTCCAACTCGGTCACTAGTCCAGCAATCTCTTCCCTCAGTGCAGTATTACCATGCACCCTGCAAGCACCAGTTAATGACTCCACCATACTCACTGAAGGCTTTGTTGGTAGTTGCTTAACAAATTCCAATGCCTCATCCAAGTAACCGGCTCGTGCAAGAAGATCCACCATACAAGCATAGTGCTCCATTCTAGGTGATACCTTGTACTTCTCTGTCATACATTTAAAAAGCTTTCGGCCTTCTTCAACTAAGCCTGAGTGACTGCAGGCAGATAAAACTCCAATGAATGAAATATCATCAGGTTTGTAGCCATAAAGTTCCATTACTGAGAACAGGTTGAGTGCCTCATCACCAAAGCCATGAATTCCATATGCATTGATGATCACACTCCAGGAGGCCACATCCTTTACTCTCATCCTGTCAAATATCTCTCTGGCCATCAGTAAGTCCCCAGATCTAGAATACAAGTCTATCAGCGCATTAGCAACAAAAACTTCACTGCCTAGTCCCTTAGATACGACAAATCCCATAATAGATTTTGCAAGGTAAAGACTGCCCAACTGCATGCTAGCTTGAATCAAGCACAACATGGTTACAGAGTCTGGCTCTACGCCTTCCAACAGCATTTCACAAAAGCAAAAACAGGATTTTCTAGCATGCTTATTCCTGACTAAAACAGTCATTAACGCATTCCAGACAGCCACTTTTTGCTTCTCAGATTCTTCAAACAGTAATAAGCAGGGTTTTAGATTCTCAAAGCCATCATACATGGAAATCAGGGTTGTAACAAGAGATGGGTATAATATAAAGCCAGTTCTAATAGCATAGGCATGAATAGACTGGCCCTGTATTTCACTTTGACATGTAGGTATTATGTTTAGCAGGGTCACATCATTCGGCTTCTCTCCCTCAATATTCATTTGATTGAAGATATTCACAACTTCTGCATTTGAATTACAGTATCGATACCCAGTCATGAGAGCATTCCAAGTAACTATACTCTTTACAGGCATCACATTAAACAGCAGCTGTGCATTCTCCAGATTCCCACAATTGCAGTACATTGATATTAGTGCATTGACTAGAGAAACATCAGATTCAAAACCCATTTTCAACATCATACCATGAATAGACATGCCTAAAATCAAGTCATTGCTCTGATAAAACTTAGGGAGAATGGTAATAACTGTAACTAAATCAAATTTCATGTTCTTTTGTTGCATTTCATACAAGAAGGTAATTGCAGTAGCTATGTCATAGTTTCTAACTGCCCCTCCTATCAATGTATTCCAAGATATGACATTTTTTTGTGGCATTACATTGAAGAGCTTGAGACAGTAAGAAAACCAGTCAGAATCTGTGTAGAAATGCAACAGTGCATTTAAAATGTTAATATTCCTATTATATCCATTTCGAAGAGCATATCCATGAGCAGCACGACCCAACAGCATATCCTTCAACTCGCCACATGCAGAAAGAGCCCCTATTATAGACACTGAATCTGGCCTCAAGCCTTGGAGCTGCATTTCACATAGAGCATCCAGACCCAACTCTGGGAACCCATTTTTAACATAACCGCACAGAATTGAGTTCCAAGATAGCTGGTTCTTAGAGGACATCTGATCAAATAAAAATTTAGCAGCTTCTAGGCCTCCAAGCTTAGTGTACATAGATATAAGGCCAGTGGCAACAGAAGTCTGGTGCTCAAATCCATGTTTGATTGTACATGCGTGAATTGACTTTCCAACATTCACAAGAACGTCACAAGAGGGAAGAACAGAAACAAAAGTGACTAAATCAGGCCTTATATGGCTTCTGAGCATTTGTTGAAATAATTGAAAGGCTTCATCGCCATCCTTGTTTTGTGTGGAAGCAGATATCATTGAATTCCAAATAGCTACACTTTTTGCAGCTGATAAACCAAATAACATTCTAGCAGAAGATAAATCTTCAAAGATAGAGTACATTGAGATCAATGCTGGCAGTGAAGATTCATCCGATGAAAGCCCAAATTTAACTCCCAAACCATGAATTGACTTGCCAACCTCAAAGGCTCCTAAGCGTGTACAAACAGGAACTGTACTTAAAAAGGTGATTAAATTAGGTTTGAGTCCTCTCCTGCGGATCTCGTAATAAATCTCAAGTGCTTTCTGGTCGAGTCCATTAGAAGAATACCCAGATAGCAAAGCATTCCAACAAACCAAATCTCTTTTGGAAATTCCATCAAAAACTTTGCAGGCTGCTTCCATGTTCCTATTCTTTGCATATAAATCCAAGAGAGCAGTTTGAATAACAACGTTACTCTCATACCCATTTCTGAATATATTACAATGGATCTCTTTCCCCGTTTGAGTAGCGGAAAGGAAAGTGCATGCCTTGATAACAGACGGATAAGTATAATTGTCTGAACCACAATACAAGTCGTTCAATTTCCTGTACAAGGAAAGCACGTCCTCGTACAATCCCTGATCCAATAGGTGTCTTATGAGCAAATTCTGCTGTAAGCACAAACTGGGGTCCTCCTTCACTGCCTGGACAAGAGATAATGCTCGTCTGGGGATACTAAATTGAAAACATAGTCTAACAATTTCTTTGCGAAGTATTTCCTTCTGAAACATCTACGGATTCATGAAAAGGGATGCATCTTCACCGTCTAGGTCCAAGAGGCAATTGAATGGAGAATTTCGTCAGGTATTATGTTGGGAGAAGAAGAACAAAACAGCTCAAAACATGGAACATCAATTTACCCGCCAATCCATCCGCTATGGAATTAACCGTTGAGAACGGCACTCACACTCAGTCACCCGCGGAAAAGGGGAAAATATTTTGCTACTATTTTATAAAATATCTCATTATATTATTAAATATTATAAAATATCACTATACAAATTTCCAGCTTGTCTATTTGAAATAACCTATTTCATCATTGATTAGTGGGTGTAGATATGTTCTTAAGTATAATTAATTGGCTAAATATCAAATGAAAAATAAGTCACCTGGTCATAATTAATTAGTGCGAGGAACAATTAAGATTAATCTTAAAGTCCATTATGAAAAGAATAAAAATAATATTTAAATCAAAATAGCACGAAATTAAAAAAAGCTTAAGGACAAGAAAATGGGAGAATTATGACTCATGGTTCGAGTAATCTTTAAATATAGGACCAAGGATATCTAATTCAAAAATATCGAATTATGGGTTAGAGGACTAAAATACCCCTCACTTACCATTGGACCAGTTTACACAATTTTTAAACCTATTAAAAACCAACCCATCACTCCTCCACACTTAACCCACATGTTTTCTGGAATAATATATTATCTAATGGTTTGTAACATATTATTTTGTTACACATAACTTTCTATCTAGTTCTAAGTAACATATAATTTTATTTTATTTGTCAACATTTAATAGACTATAACATATATGTTTTCTTAAATAACATATTATCTAATACTATGTAACATATTATTATGTTATACTTAACTTTCTATCTAGTTCTAAATAATATATAATTATATTTTATTTATCATTATTCAATGGTCTATAACATACATATTTTCTGAAATAACATATTATCTTATAGTCTGTAACATATTATTATGTTATAATTAACTTGCTATTTAGTTCAAAATAACATATTATTATATTTCATTTATCATCATTTAATGGACTATAACATACATGTTTTTTGGATAACATAATATCTAATTGTGTGTAATATATTATTATATTATATTTAACTTGTAATCCAGTTTTAAATAACATAAAATTATTTTTCATGTGTTTTGGGTTTGGTCAAAGAATGGAGTGATGGGTTGGTTTTTAATGGGATTAAAAATTGTGTAAACCGGTTCAATGGTAAGTGAGGTATATTTTGGTCCTCTCATCCATGATTTGATATTTTTAAATTAATTATCCATGGTTCGATATTTAAAAATTACTCGAACTATGAGTCATAACTCGCCCTTTAAAAATAGAACGAACCAGTCGGTCCGACCCAATTGAACCAGAATCGGAGGTCAGTCCGATTCTTATTGACTCAGCTCGTTTCATTATAACCAGCATTATTTTCGCCTTTTTTCTTATAGAAATATTAAATATATGAAAAATATGGTATATAATATTCAATGGTTGAACCAAAACCGGAAATAGTGACCAGTTCGATTTTTAAAACATTGATCCAAAGTATAAATTCTATAAAGCCAAGTCATTATCTAATTAAGTGGATAAATTATTTAAAAAAATTCTTTCTCCTCATTATCCTCTAGGCTTTAAAAAGTGGAGTTGAGGAGATTTTTATTTTTTATTTATTTTTAATTTTTTTAGAGGAATAAAAAAATATCAGTAAATGATTGTAATGGCAGACAGCCAGACACACACGTACGTGTTAGGATTCTTAGGAATTAGGATTGAGAGAGGAATCGTAGTTGTATTCGAACAGTACAAATTCAACTGTTCTAGATTCAGTAATATTGCAGTTAGGAATAGGATTGCTGTTTTTGAGATCGATCGATCTCTATAAATATGTACATCATCAAACATGCGTCGGAGACCCATCAAATTAAATTATTCGATCGGGCAAGTCAAGTCGGAGGCCCTGAAATCAGTAGTACGTACTAATACTATGGCGTCCTCTTGCAAAGGAGTTTTTCTGCTCGTAATCGTCCTCTTCTCCTACCTCCTGCCAAGTCCCTCCCTCCAGCAACAGCAACAGATCAATTATCGCCGTCTTCCACTCTTTCGTGGCAATGGACCGGAGAGCTTCGCCTTTGACTACGCCGGCAGTGGTCCTTACACCGGAATCTCCGATGGCCGTGTCATGAGGTGGAACGGCCTCGCCTGGGTCGAGTACGCTTCCCAACTCGGCATGAGGAACAGAGTCACTTGCGATGGGTCTACCAATCCCAACTTGGAAGGCCAATGCGGCCGACCCCTGGGATTGCAGTTCAACAGAGCCACAGGGGAGCTGTACATCGCCGACGCCTATCACGGCCTCTTGGTTTCGAGAGCCGAAGGCGGAGTCGCAACCCCCGTCGTCACCACCGTGGAAGGCCGACCGCTTATCTTCACCAACGCCGTCGACATCGACCAGGCCTCAGGCATCGTTTACTTCAGCGATTCCAGCGCCGTCTACACCAGAAGAGATCACGACGCGGTGGTCTCGTCGGGAGACAGAACGGGGAGAGTAATGGCCTACAATCCGAGGACGAGGCAAGTGAGAGTCCTGCTCAGGGGCGTTCCCTTCGCCAACGGAGTGGCGGTCAGCGGAGACGGCTCCTTCCTCCTCGTCTGCGAGACTTCGACTTCTCGAGTGATGAGGTACTGGCTTCGGGGTCCCAGAACGGGGACCTACGACCTCTTCGCAACCATACCCGGGTATCCGGATAACGTCAAGAGGAACAGCCGAGGGGAATTCTGGGTCGGCGTCGCCGGAGGAAGAGTCTCAAATCCGGCCACGGGGACTCTGATTGGGATGAGATTGAGTTCTAATGACGGAAGAGTGTTGCAGGAAGTGGGGAGCCTTCAGGCCGGCGGTACCCTCTCTGTGAGCGAGGTTCAAGAACACAATGGAGCTCTGTGGATTGGATCCGTCGATGTACCTTATGTTGGGGTTTACAGACCCTTTGGTGTTTAATTATTATTAATTTTCTTCATGTAATTTTTTTTCTTTAATTTCTACGTAGGAAGAAGAAGTAGAGGTGTTGTTGTAGATAATAAATGTATAAGATGTTACAACTAGAGTTACTAATGTGAAGCTTATTTAATTAATTTGTTCTTCATGACTGGCATATATAATTAGTTATATATGTACCCGGCCTAAACGTTTCTATCAAACAATACGATGCACTCAAATCTATAATATCATGGAAAATTATTGTTCAGTTCTATGCATGGCTCACGTCCAAATAATGTCCAAATTGTAATAAAGATATATATATATATATATATATATATATATATATATATATATATATATATATATATATATATATATATATATATGCATGGTTTTTGGAACAGATATGGCAGTGTAGATTCAGGTGATCTCTGTTAGTTCTTCATTACACAATTGCTGATCCAATTAATTTGTCACTTATGCGTTAATTTTTACTGTTTTTTTTGTTGATTTTCATCAGATTCACTTGTTAATTTCTTCTCTGCGTCTGTCCAATATATATATATATATATTCCCAGAACTCTTTTGCCGCATCTGAAAATCCAATTCCAAAATCCGGTCGGGCATGCAATCCCTGGAATCCTGTTTCTGATTGAGTATACTACTTAAGTCCTTAATTAGACCGAGTCAAAGCACTAATTAATTATCAATTATCTTAATGGGGGAATAGAACTTACCAAATTAATAGCACTCACGATCACGAGTAGTCACGATGGAGTAAGGAAAGGTGTTATCTTTCTAAATTAACATCTCGAAATCTGTTTCCAAAAATTAATTAATCTTTTAAGGCTCCAGTTTAATTTCCTAGTTGAAATTAAAATGACAATTTAACGTACGAAAATCAAATTCCAGTCTCCAGGTCCCTTCGTGAATGCAGTCTCCGAATCCAGTTCTGATTAAGGAAACTCCTGCAGCATCGATCGGTTCTTAATTATATTTGACGGTGTGATTGAATAATTAAAAGTCTAATCTAATCGGCAACATGTAGTTTACTCGCAATCGAGTAAGGAAACTATAGGGAAGAATCATATATTTTTGTGAATTCTGATTAGGGAAGTCCATTTAAACCGTCTAAATTACACTATATAAACTTAATTTCATCGAACAGTACTTCTTCCCCACGTCCAATACTATTACGTACGCCGGTTTTCTTTTCTTCCCTTCCTCTCCATCATCGATGAAGTACATATATATAATGGCAGTGGGCATTGGTGCAGGCCTAAACAATTTTACTGATCGAAATAATGTCGTGGTCGTCGGCGAAACAACTTGGAGCAATCGCCTGCATTTCCAAATCATGGAATAGGTTGATATCCGAAGATCCAAACGCACGAAGATATCTCCCTCCACACATGGTCGGCGTCTTCCATTGCGGCTACAATAATGAAAGTTCCACTTCACTCTGATTATCACTAGTTCTAGTACTAGTAATGTTAATATTATTATCACCACCCAACTGGGTTTCTTATCCGATCTAGACGTAGCCAAAGTACTATGCAACTCCTGCAACGGCTAACTGCTCTTTGTTCTCAAAGACGAAAGCGGGTGGCTCGTGGATGAAGGCCCCGTCAAAAGGGACATCTTTTACATGGTCTGCTACTCTGCCACTAAAGAGTTTTGTGCATGCCTTACCCCCACTCGACTACTTGACCGATCTCTCATATGTCGGATTAGCCTGCATGCGATAAGCATAACTGAATGTTAACCTTCAATCTCATCATATTCTCGTGCTAGGCGGCCATAACTGATGATTTGCATGTCCAGGTTCTGTCTTCTGAGACCATGCAATGGAAATATTTAAGGTTTCGATTTCCCCACGACCACCCGCTTTTGGCCCCACTGATATTCCCCTTTATCACAAGAGTATAGTCTATGTTTTAGTCTTTGTTTAAGCCTTCCCTGGCTACTTGTTGAAGTTTGACGTACATAAAGAGACTCTGATGGTGGAAAAAGACTCTGATGATGTCTCGTAAACTTAAAGCATATCATCTAGAAAATGGCAATCGATGGAAGTACTTTTGTTGCCACCGGGAGGAAGAGGCGGAGGAGGAGGCCATTAATATGTACCCCGCTGCGTTTCAAGTCGCTTGTCCTTACTCCCCTTCTTTCCTCTCGCTAGGGAGGTGGAATAATATTCATCGTCATGTTGTAGAGGATGATCATCGTTTACTCACAATCGAGTAAGGAAACTAATTGGGAAGCATCATATATTTTTGTGAATTCTGATTAGGGAAGTCCATTCAAGCCAATTAATACCGTCAAATGAAGACTTTCGTCTAAATTACTCTATATAAACTTTCATCAAGCAGCACTTCTTACCCACGTCCAGTACTATTACGTACTTCGGTTTTATGTTCTTCCCTTCCTCTCCATCATTAATGAAGTACATATAGATAATGGTTGCAGGTATTGGTGCAAACCTAAACAATTTTAATGACGATTCATTGATCGAAATAATGTTGTGGTGATCGTCGGCGAAACCGCTCGGAGCAGCCGCCTGCATTTCCAAATCATGGAATAGGTTGATATCCGAAGATCCAACTGCTCAAAAAAATCTCCCTCCACGCATGGTCGGTGTCTTCCATTGCAGCTACAACAACGAAAAGTTTCACTTCACTCTGATTATCACTAGTTCTAGTACTAGTAATATTAATACTATTATCGCCACCCAACTGGGTTTCTTACCTAATCCAGATGATGCCAAAGTACTAGCCACTAAAGTGTCATTTCGTGGATAAAACTATTTTACTTTTTAACCACGAAATATTTAATTTCTTTCGTGGTTAAAAGTCTTTTTCTGGTTATTTATAATTTATATGTGCTATTTGAACTACATAAACCTGCTTAAAATTCATCACTGATGACAAAAAAAAAATCATCACAATTGAGTTCTTTTCATTCACAATTTATTCACAAAGTTCACAATTCACTCACAAAGTTCACAATTCATTCACAAAGTTCACAATTCATTCACAAAGTTCACAATTCATTCACAATTTTTTATTCAAATTCATCACAAACTGCTCAAAAGGTGAAAGTATTGTTGTGTAAAAACAAGCAAGGCATAACTAAATTCAAAGGTATGCAGTAAAATAAGAATTGTTTATATTTCTTTACAAGAGGGTACCAGGCATCCCAACCATGCACTCAAGGTCACAAGTCACGTAACCCCTGTATCATTTGAATTATCTCTCTACGCATTTCCTCCAATTGGCGACTATTTTCCTCCTTCAGCTTTTTTATCTCCCGCCTATGCTCTTCACGTACTTGATCAATCATATTCTGAACAGACGAAGAAGAAGATGATGCACCACGAGGTCTCTTAGGTACAACTGGTTGCACCTGACCTTGGCCCTTGATGTAACTAGACCTAGACCCTAATACATCTTCTACAATTTGTTTTTTATTCAGAGGAGTCTCTTGTTGTGTTGATTGGTCTTTTGCCTCCAACATAAGGTTTTGTCCAACATAAAATAATCCATTGATGATAATGATACCACAATATATTTAAAGAAATTTTATACTTAATTTAGATTTTGCTTACATATTTTTCTTCTGCCCCTGCACCCCAAGCTCCTTTCCTTGAAAAATATGTTTATTTGAATTGATTGATAAGACTGTTGTCAGTACCCTACAAATGATACAAGGAAAATAAATTAACAATTGATAAGAAAAGGTTTAATTAAAGTAGAATTACAAGATGAAACTTACCATCTCATCAAATATACGCTGAAATATTTTTTGCCCTGCTGTGTGTATAACTTTCAACTTGCTTATGTTAACTCTATTTTAACACCCTGGGTACAACTCCCGATTAGCATCCATAAATAAGTCTTTGCAATGTTCTTTCCCACTTGTTTCTTGCACAGGTACTTCCGGGATTCCACTAAAAGTCAGTGGACTTTCAAATGCAACATCTTGCTCAACTTGTATATCTTGAATGAGATCATGAATTCTAGAATCATCCACTTAGCTACTAGGAGGTCGCACTTGTTGAACAATTTCTTCTATAGTATACCTTTCCCCATGAAAAGTCCACCGAGTGTAAGTTGGTAAAATCCCCATGACAAATAAATGTTCCTCTACTATGTGGACCTCAAGAAACTTTTTATTAGCACAATTTCTACAAGGACATCGGATCTTATCATTGATACCAACCACAGATTGTGCCATTTGCATAAAATATTTCACCCCTTCCTTCTATTCCCTCACTAAACATTCTAGAACGCCAAAGTTGCATCCAACTCTTATCCATACCTGATATTAAATAAATGAATTAAGCAAGTCAAAAAACGAAAGCAGAAGTCAATCATACGAAAAGGAGAAGATAATGGGGCTATGGGGACAATGCATGTTGTAACTAGAGATGACAATTTTGTATTATGCATGTTGACAAAAGATGAATGGATACTATTGTTGGAAGGAGATTGTGTTATCAGTTTGAAAGAGAAATATGTCCTCAAAGTTTGAAAGAGAAATATGTCCTCAAAATGTGGGGAAATTGCTAATCAAAGCACACAAAGTATTTACATTATCAGGTTTTGGTGTCACATTTTTAGCTTTCTTATTCGCGTGTGTGCCTTGATACTTCTTATTTTAGTGGTTTCCCTTTTCATGGTGTGCATTTTATCTTGGACTGTGATGATAACCAACATTTGAGTGGGAAATGTCCCACATTGAAAAATGTTAAGAAAAGAGAATGGGTTAAGGTTGAATAATAGGCCTCCAACTTTGTTAGTCATTTTGGGCTGAAACGGTGTTCTACCTTTAACATTGTATGAGAGGGGTTGCTCTTTGTGGGTTTGGTGGTGGGCTCCATGAGATGAAAGCTAGTTTGTTTGTGAGCTCATGAGGTGAGATCCAGTTTGTTTTTAAGCTCTCTGAGGTGCAATTTAGTTTGTCTACTTGATTAGGAGTTTGTGCCCTTGTACCTTGTTTTATGTAAGCTTGGATCAGAGGAAGAGTGTTGAGCAGGGAAAAGTCTCACATTGAGAAATGTGAAGAAAACATTAATGGGTTAAAAGGTTTAGTAGTAAGCCTCCTAAGTGGTTAGTTATTTTTAGATGGAACCAGGCTCAATCTTTAACATGATATAAGATCTCATTTCCTGTTCTTTAACATAACATATCATCTCATTTTCTGTTTTTCCTTGTGTTTGTTCATTTTCTTATTTAATTTCGATATATTATTGCAGGTTCCACCAAGTCGATCCACATATAACAATCTGATCAATGCTTGTGGGTCTAGTGGTTATTGTAAAGAAGCTCTTGAAGTTTGCAAGAAAATGACAGCCAATGGTGTTGGTCCTGATTTGGTGACTCATAACATTATTTTATCAGCATTTAAAACTGGTGGTCAGTATTCAAAAGCTTTGTCCTATTATAAGGTGATGAGAGGAACCCAAAACCGTCCTGACACTATCACTCTTAATATTGTCATATATTGCCTAGCTAAGTTGGGGCAGTATAGTGAAGCTGTGGAGGTTTTTAACTCAATGAAGGAAACAAGATCTCAATGTCAGCCAGATGTTGTGACTTTTACAAGTGTTATTCATACATTTTCTGTTTGTGGGCAGATTGAAAACTGCAATGGAGAGAGAGAGAGAGAGCTAATGGAGAGAGAGATAATGAGAGAGAGCTATAATGTGTGTGTGTGAGAGAGAGAGCTAATGAGTGTGTGTGTGGGAGAGAGAGAGAGCTAATGTGTGTGAGAGAGAGCTAATGAGAGAGAGAGAGAGAGCTGATGAGAGAGAGAGAGAGAGAGAGAGAGAGAGCTGATGAGAGAGAGAGCTAATGGAGAGAGAGATAATGAGAGAGAGAGCTATAGTGTGTGTGTGTGTGTGTGTGAGAGAGAGAGAGAGAGAGAGAGAGCTAATGTGTGTGTGTGTGAGAGAGAGAGCTAATGAGAGAGAGAGAGAGCTAATGAGAGAGAGAGAGAGCTCACTAGTACAAATATCGCTTTTGGTGACTGCTTTCAACAAAACAGTCACCAAACTACAGATATAGGGATTGGTTTTTTAAATGGAGACAGATATATTTAAACCAATCTCCAAAAATCTTGCATAGTGACTGTTTTCAGTTATGGCGACTGATAAAATAATACCTGTAACTAATAAAAAGTTATAGAGACTGATATAACAGTCGCATAAGTGATAATTTTGGTGACGTATAGAACCAGTAATTAAATTGAATATTTTAGGGACTGTTTAAACAGTCCATATCTCTATTACTAACCCATGGCGACGGTACTTGTTTATGTACAGTCCATATACAATAATGGTGACTGGTACGAAGCAACCAGTCACCAACCAGTCACCAAAGTTTACATAAAGGTGACTGGCACAAAGTTACTAGTCACAATAAAACCTCTTAGTGGTGACTGGCAAAAATCAGTCCCCATATGTAACTTATTTGTCTCCCACAATGAGTTCTGATAGGGACTGTTCATAGTAACCATAGATGCAAACACAATGGGGACTGATATAATCAGTCACCATAGGTTCTTGGTGACTAAAGAATGGGTGTCACTTCTATAGGGACGGTTTGTCAGTCACCCATGTTTTGGTGACTGACCTTTCTGTATTTAAGGATGGGCTAGGCCTGTCCCCAGAAGCCATGTTTGTACTAGTGGCTAATGAGAGAGAGATAATGAGAGAGAGAGATAATGAGAGAGAGAGATAATGAGAGAGAGAGAGAGATAATGAGAGAGAGAGAGAGCTAATGGAGAGAGAGATAATGAGAGAGAGCTATAATGTGTGTGTGTGAGAGAGAGAGAGAGGTAATGTGTGTGTGGGAGAGAGAGAGAACTAATGAGTCTGAGAGAGACCTAATGTGTGTGTGTGTGTGAGAGAGAGAGGGAGAGCTAATGTGTGTGAGAGAGAGCTAATGTGTGAGAGAGAGAGAGAGCTAATGAGAGAGAGAGAGAGAGAGAGAGAGGTAATGAGAGAGAGAGAGAGAGAGCTGATGAGAGAGAGAGCTAATGAGAGAGAGAGAGAGAGCTGATGAGAGAGAGAGCTAATGAGAGAGAGAGAGAGATAATGAGAGAGAGAGAGAGAGAGCTAATGAGAGAGAGAGAGAGAGCTAATGAGTGAGAGTTAATGAGAGAGAGAGAGCAATAAAAGATTAGACCCAACATCAAAGGGACCCAAAACAGACCAAAACCCACACATGGCAATATCATTAAGGCTGGTAATTGAATGGGACCTCTCCAAATAAACATTATTCCTTGTACGCTGAGAGGACCCAAAACAAACAATCATTCTCCCAATTATTGTAACCACGAGCAATATCATAACCACATACTCAAGCATGAAACAATGGGAGTAGTGGAGCAAAGGATAAGATTAGAGAGCAAAAAGACTCTTTTGATTTAAAAGCAATCGCACCAATTATGCACAACATACACTTCCTAACTAGAAAAAATAAGTGGGTCCGTAGGGACATTGCCGTCACAAGAGAATAGATAGATCTTTGCCTTGAAGGAGGCCATCTACCTGCCAGTAGGGGTGGAAATGAGCCGAGCCGAGCCGAATCTATGCTGGCTCGAGCTTGGCTCAGCCATTTACACTTCAGCTCGAGCTCGGACTCGAGCCCATGGCTGGACTCAAGTTCGAGCTCGAGCTCAATTCGAGCGGGCTCGAGCTCATTTCGAGCCCGAGCTCGAGCCCGATCTTGAGCTCCTAATCGAGCCCAGTTCGAGCTTCTCCCTCTTCTCGTTCACTCGGCCTTCAACCCTGTTTCTTTATTCTTTGACCTCCTCTCACAAAATGCAAGCATGGGGTTCTTCAATTCATTTCTGAGTCGCGTCGTTTGGATTGAGAGCTTCCCGTTAAACTGAAGCTTTAGGCCGGTAGCTGCAGGCCCCAATTTGGTGAACGAATCCGCGAGGAGAGGCAGAAAAGGAAGAGAGTTTCTCTTGTTTCGTAACCCGTGTAAGTCTTTCCTACTTCTCGATTTCTAATCTCGATATATGTCATTCACTGCAATCTTATCGACTCCAGTTTGATTAATTTGAGGAAGAAGACTGAACAAAAGACGATTGCCCCAACCCAAGAGTCACAAATCTGTACTAATTACGATTGTTCTACGACGCCAGGGATGGATCCAGATCCGAATAACTTCGAATCGAACAAAAAGACGGGGGAGGAGCACTCCGCTGATTACACGCCCTATCCGAAAATCGATCCCAAGGACGTTGCTCCAGTGCAGGAGGACTTCAAGGACGTTGCTATCGGATCTTCGCAGCCAGAGCCCCCGCAGAATCCGTCACTGTCGGTGGCTGTCGTGGTTCTCTGGTTCTCGAGTGGCGCGACGAGCTTTCTAACTGAGTCACCCAAAACTCAAGTTCGGCTCGATTATATAAACGAGTTACACTACACAACCGAGTTCGGTCCAAGTTCGATTATTTTCGAGCCAAATCGAGCCAAACCCGAGTTGAGCCCGAGCTACTCGCGAGCCGGCTCGGTTCAGGGCCACCCCTACCTGCCAAATGACAAACTTAATGCAATAGAAATTCAAAATACTGAAAAACATACTGACGCATTTTCCTAGTTCATCAATAAAATAAATGAATGTGTAGCAACGACCATTCCACTGAGATTAAGGGATACATTTATCAGAGACATGGAATGGTGAAAGAAACGCAGAGAATCATGCCATGATTGGTGTTCGCTTGATGGCATTCCAAAATGAGAAACCAATTTGAAATCACTTTAGAGGTTGAAATTATGAAACAACAGAACAAGCATGCTTCACCTTTAGTTATGAAGAGAGAAGGGTCAAGGTGAAGGAATGAGCAATAGCATTAAACTTTGAGGGTAAGGAAGATGGGCCCTGCATAATGTAAGGCAGAAAACAATCTGTACTAATTGATCTTCGATCAATTTCGTACCAACACCAGGTTAGAAGTAAACAACAATTTGTTAGATTTACGAGGCAAGCGACAAGCAGCAATCAATTCAGACAAACAGAAAGCAATCAAATAGAACATTCAGACAAACAGAAAGCAATCAAACAGAACATTCAGACAAACAGAAAGCAATCAAACAGAACATTCGGACAAACAACAAGCAATACAGATAAGCAGCAATGAACCCATACAAGTAGCAATGGACAGGGGAGAGAATGGTACCATGGTCGGTCACAAGTGACAACCAGCACATCACGGGGGCGAGAGACGATTGGCAACCGAAAACCAGGAAAAATTACGATTGCAAGCCCTTGTAAACGAGAGTCGGGAGGGAAGAAGAAAATAAATAAAAGATTAGAAATGATACCTTCGGACAAATGTAAAAATATCAAATAGATTCCGCTCCAAGAATAGAGGACTCCTTGGGTAGCAAAATACGTGAATCCGCTTGCCCAATAGATTCCCTTCGGTTTGTAGTCTGCTCGCAGCGAAAATGTCCGTTGCTCGCTGCAAAAATGTCTGTTGCTCGCCGCTGGAATGCTCGCCGTGGATGCTCCGTTCGTCGTTGGAGTCGTCGCGTGCTGCCAATCCAAAACGAGAAGAGAGTGCAAAAGCGGGGAAACACGCGTCGTTGAAGAAAGGAGGGAAATAGGAAGAAGAAAGGAGGGAACAGGCCGACGTGCACGGGTTTGGAGATTTTGAAACTAGGTCGTGACTTTAGAGAAACATTTAGCCACGAAACTAACATTTCTTGGCTAAATAAAGACTAAAATGAAGAAAAATTATATATTTTGAGACTAAAATGAAGAAAAATAAAAAATAAAAAATTTAAGTTATTAGTCACAAAATTTTACATTTCGTGGATATTATGACTTATAAAATTATCACTTTCAATAATTTGAACTTTACCCATGAAACAAAAATTTCGTGGTTAATAACCCTTCTTTAGTAACAAAAATAATTTCGTGATTAAAAATATTATTACTAAAAATAAAGTTTTTGGGAGTGCACAAGGGCTTATGCAATACTTGAATATGAATAATTATCAAGGTGTGGTAGAAAGATGGGTGTGTAATTATTCGGCGTCGGAGCTGAATGGAGGAGTATGGGAGTCGTGATCGTGTTACATTGATGAACCCTCCACGACCGCCTCATAATGATTGTTTTAGAATCTTGTTCATTCATCCAAATGTAGCGGTGGTGTTTATGATCGAGATGATGTCTCGTAAACTTTAGGCATATCATCTCGAAAATGGCAAGCGGTGGCAGTACTTTTGTGGCAATCAGGAGGAAGAGGAGGAGGAGTAGGCCGCCATTAATATGTACATTGTTATGTTTCAAATTGCTTGCTTTTACTCCCCTTCTTTCCTCTCGTTAGGGAGGAGGAATAATATTAATCATCATCATCACTAGTAGAAACCAGATCTATGGGGACGGGTTAAGCCCGTCCCCATAGATCAAAAAGCCGGTCCCCATAGGCCTGGGGATAGGCTGCCCGTCCCCACAGCCCCGTCCCCACAGGTTGGGTCACCATAGGCATGGGGATGGGCAAATAGCCACCCGTCCCCATAGGGGGCGGCTGTGGGGACGGGCCGCCCGTCCCCACAGACTTTCCCTGTGGGGATGGGCAGCCCGTCCCCATAGAATGGCCTGTGGGGACAGGGCCACCCGTCCCCACAGACTTTCCCTGTGGGGATGGTCAGCCCGTCCCCATAGAGGGGCCTGTGGGGACTGGGCGGCCCGTCCCCATAGAGGGGCCTGTGGGGACTGGGCGGCCCGTCCCCATAGAGGGGCCTGTGGGGACTGGGCGGCCCGTCCCCATAGAGGGGCCTGTGGGGACTGGGTGGCCCGTCCCCACGGACTTTCCCTGTGGGGACTGGGCGGCCCGTCCCCACAGACTTTCCCTGTGGGACTGGGCGGCCCGTCCCCATAGAGGGGCCTGTGGGGACTGGGCGCCCCGTCCCCACGGACTTTCCCTGTGGGGACTGGGCCGCCCGTCCCCACAGACTTTCCCTGTGGGGATGGTCAGCCCGTCCCCATAGAGGGGCCTGTGGGGACTGGGCGGCCCGTCCCCACGAACTTTCCCTGTGGGGACTGGGCGGCCCGTCCCCACAGACTTTCCCTCTGGGGATGGGCAGCCCGTCCCCATAGAATGGCCTGTGGGGACAGGGCCGCCCGTCCCCACAGACTTTCCCTGTGGGGATGGGCAGCCCATCCCCATAGAGGGGCCTGTGGGGACTGGGTCGCCCGTCCCCATAGAGGGGCCTGTGGGGACTGGGCCGCCCGTCCCCACAACCTTTCTCTGTGGGGATTGGCAACCCGTCCCCACAAGTATGTCTGTCGGGACTGGTATAAAAAGTCAGTCCCCATAGTTAAAGCCTACCCAACTGCGATCAAGAATAATATTGTATCTTCATTAATGTCACAAATATTTCTTTTTAATTTTGTGTTGAATATTGTAACTTGACATAAACTTCGCCAGTTCGTTATGTATTCATCTTATAAAAGACGACATAGAGTAGGAAGAATATTAATTAATTGTTCTAATTTTGCAATCAGTGTTGGGATTGCATGCAGCCTTGTGTAGTCTACAAGTTTTTAATTAGTGTGTACGACTAAGGTTACATATTCTATATATTCGATATACTTGTAGCTAAATTAATTGAGAAATACATAGATGAGCTTATTCTTTGTCTCCCCTTTTTTTTTTTTTTTTTTTTTTTTTTTTTCTATTTTCTTCTCTCCCCCTTAGATCACTTCATCTTCTCTCATTCTATACCTATATATCCATCCGCAGTTTTTGGCAAGTCCCCGGCCGGGTTGAACGAGTTTCTAAATTTGGCGGGGTTTTACTGAGTTCAACCCGAAAAAGGGACTGGTTCCGGCCCAAACCAGTTGAACTGGCTGGACTATACTGTGTTAAAAAGAATTAAATAATTATTTACAGCACAAATAAATAAATAAAATTAATATAATACTTTATTACATATTTACATAAGAAAATTAATAACAACGAAGAGGAAACGTGATTATCGATTAATAATTTAATATATATACATTGAATCCAACTTGAGACCTTTAGGAAAATACTTTCTTTTTTGAAATTTTTTTTATTTTTTAATCTAAATTATATTGCCTTTTTGAATATTTATAATACTTAATTTTATGGTTTAATTAAGAAGCTTCCCTGTAAAACTTAATTTAATCACCAATTCAACATCAAGTCTCCGGAAAATCTCCATGAATCTCACATTTTCCTCAATCAACTAACGTTTGTTGGGCAAAGCATTTTTATTTAATGGATGTAGCTCTCTTGTCTTCTCCTCCACAATTAATTAAGCACAATAGTACATATTACAAAGAAAAGAAAGCCCAATAATCTGCCTTTAGCATCAAACAGCTAGCCTCCCTGGTCAGTCAGAAGCTGCATCAGCTACTTCTTACCAAATCCCTCTAAGATACATCAACACCCACATATATAACTACTCTCCTGCGAGAGATTTTTAATGTCCATTAATTAATATTCCACCTTTCGAAGCTTCCAGGATCAATATAGTCTCCTTCAAGGAAGGTAATAATCATATGAGTTAAGCAGGTGTAATATTTACCAACCACCATCCATAACTGGTAAAGATACAAGAAGTAATTTCCCTTCAACTTGCTCTTTTATAGGAGAATATCAATATGAGTCACATCATAAAGTAATAAAGTCATCCTGTTCGATCTCTAAATGTGTAGCCTAGGCACATGGTATCTGAAAGTGAAATGGGCAGAAATAGACATTGATAAGGGTTGATAGGGCCATGGATAGACTTGTATTGTCATTTTACTAGGAACAGAAGAGACATATTGTTTTTTTTTTTTTAATTTAAATAATGTAAATTGGTCATTTGTGAGGAAGAAGAAACTTAACAAACTTATGAATATTTATTTTTAAAAATTATATTATTTATAAGGTATAGTTAAGAGATTATAATGTGAATCCGGGATTCCTCCGAGGTTAATATTAGTTAGTGCACGACTCTCACGTATTTTTGCTAGTAGGTTTAAGAGGCACCACATTGGGTATGACTTTTTTTTTTATATATATATATATGTTAAATGGTCCCATGAATTCGGTCACTCATTGTAATATATTATTATTGTCTAAATTTATTTAATTTTATTAATTTCGAATACTCTCAAGTCAAACTTTTATTTTTTAAAATAAATAAATAAATAATAAATAATAATAAATAAATAATAAATAATAAATAAATAATATATAAATAAATAAATAAATAATAAATAATAAATAAATAAATAAATAAATAACCTTGGGTTAGGGTCGACCAAAGTTGGCGTTTAACGCGGCAGGGAGGCAGGTGAAGAACCTGCGCCAGTTGAGGAGTTGAACAAGCGCACGAAATGACGAAAATCATAACTTTCTCCCCCTCAAAGATTTTCTGCTGATTCAGTTTCCTCAGCTCGAGATTCGTTTCAGAGGCGCACGCGGCGCGTCCCCCCGCCCGCGTCTTTTCTTACATTGAAACCGCAAGAGGAAACGTTGAACTTGCAATGCTCCATGGACACCCTTGCCGTCTCTCACTCTGCGACTCATTCCAGAAGGCCAAACTTTACAGTCGGACGAGTGGTTACTGGTCATGGGAGGGTCTCCTTTTCTCGCTCTCGTTCATGGGTACCGGTCAGGTGCTCTGCTGAGCCTTTTTATGCGGGTAACATTCTTTGCAGTCTTCTTCTTCTTCTTCTTCTTCTTCTTCTTCTTCTTCTTCTTCTAATATGCTCTGCTGAAATGTGAGAGAGGTGCTAAGAGTGGATACTTGGTTCCACAATGCAAACAGCTTGTATTGTATATCGAATGTTACTGGGTCGGTATTATTTTAAGACTCTGTATGTAGTTTCAAACCTTTACTGGATCAGTCACTGGAGAGAAAAATGGTTCATTTTGTTCTCGTCCTTTTCTTAGAAGAAGGATTTCTCAAGCGATAGTTAGGATTAAGTAGAGAGTTATGGTGGAAACAATAGGAAGGGACGGGAAGTTGTAGTTCCCTGAACTCGAGAAAGTTTGCAGTCTTTTGAAAACATTTCTCGTATAATGAAATAGTTAACGAAATTGAGGAGTCAAAATATGTTTACCGGCAGTGTTTGCTGATTTGCACCTTTTCAACTTGAACTTCTCTCATTGGATTAACAGGGATGGAAAAGTTTCATACCGCATTCTCATGTTTCGCAGCATGAGTTCGTTTTTGACAAAAAATTGCTCGTTGAGATTAATGGTTTATGAGCTTGTGTAGCCAGAAATATGCTAGCGGTTTGAATTGCAACAGCATGCTTTTGTAGATTTCCTGAAATAAAAAAATTTCTTTGTATGAGCATGTCTAAAATTCTTCTGCAAGAGGACATTTCGTTAGTAAACTTTGAGTTTTTGTTGTTTCAGTCGATGAAGCTCTGAATTTTTTTGAAGCATCAAAGAGGGGAAATCTTGTGCCCCTTCACAGATGCATATTCTCTGATCACCTCACGCCAGTTCTTGCTTATCGATGCCTTGTCAAAGAAGATGACAGAGAAGCTCCAAGTTTTCTGTTTGAGTCAGTGGAGCAAGGCTTTCAAGGATCAAATGTCGTAAGTTTTAACTCCGATTGGTTATGTCGATTCCTCAAACTAGTTTGGTCACAACATCAACTTTATTTTAACTATCACTTCATTTTAAATGGTGTATCACTATTTATTTTTGGTAGGGGCGATATAGTGTGGTTGGTGCTCAGCCAACATTGGAGATTGTTGCAAAGGAGAATTTGGTTACAATCATGGATCATGAAGAAGGGAAAAGGACAGAAAGGTTGGTGCAGGACCCAATGGTGATTCCCCGGGAAATTATGGAGGGATGGACCCCGCAGTTAATAGATGAACTCCCAGACGCCTTTTGTGGTAAGCTAGTTTAAAATTCACATTGATGCTTTTTTATAGCTTTCTTTTTTTGGTGACTTGTTTTCTTCCTTTCCTCCTCGCAAGAGCAATATTTCTTAAGCATGAAAACGTCATTCAGAAGACTCCTCAACACAATTTGGAAAAGGGTCCTGAAGAATGAAAGTGCTTCACTGATTTTGTTGGCTTCGAAATGTTTTGGATACACCCTAGCAAATTGGAAAGCAAATGATCTGGTTAGAAGCTCATTTAGTGTATTATCTGCTTTCTTTGCTAGTGTTGGCAGCTCTATTTCGTTCCTCCATGTCAGTGAGCTACCTGTGGATGGATGTTGAGAGTCCAAGGGGAAACTGCAGTCTTCTATGCTGTTTCAAACTCCACCAGGCTGATTGTCTCTTGATTGGCATCTGAATACAATACATCTTCACGTGGGGGATTTTGTCGGAAATATATCGATAATCTGCTGTTCAATCGAAGCTTCTAAGTTCGGTTTCAATGTTTCCTAGTTAATTGGAATCTCTTACACAGTTCATTTGACTTCAACGAGCTTTTACTTGCAAAATGAATTCTGTATGCTTGTCATTTCTGTGGTAGCTGAGCTATTACTCCCGCTTGAATAATAGGTTCTGACTATATGACTAGTTATCATATCAGTTTCAATTACACACCCCTGCTCAGCATCCTTCTCCACCACTGGCTCACCCAAACCACTACCACGACCACCAACATTTTTAGTGATTTGCTCCTGGAACCTGGTTGATGACCAACATGGGGTTCACATGACATTGGTGGTTGGAACTAGAAAGAAATGGATTTAACGTGTGACAGGGATATCGGAAGCTTCTTTTACTGTTAGCTTTAGGATATTTTATGATGTCTCATGTCACAGATCAGGTAGAAGAATTCTGTAATGAACTCAGTAAGTTATATGTGTGACCTCTGACATTTTTTTGTGTTTTTAAAGTTTCTGTCAAGTTAGTGTTCTCAATGGGGTGCCAAAGCTGACATCATGTTTGATTTTATATTGTGGCCATGAACAGGCGGATGGGTTGGATATTTTTCATATGATACTGTGAGATATGTTGAGAAAAAAAAGCTTCCATTCTCAAGTGCTCCTGTGGATGATAGAAATCTGCCAGATGTTCATTTAGGACTCTATGATGATGTTGTAGTTTTTGATCATGTGGAGAAGGTAATCCTATTTCTTATGCTGACATGCTTCCACGCTTGCATTGTTATGATTGGCATGTTTGATTTTATTACCTTGTGTGTCCTTTATTATTTTTCAGCTAATAGTTTATATTGATGTTATTAATCTCTCCAGAAAGCTTATGTTATTCATTGGGTTCGGCTAGATCGTTATTCTTCTGTTGAAAAAGCTTATGAAGATGGACAGAATCGGCTGGAGTTGCTGGTCTCTAGAGTACAGAATATTGACCCGTGAGTATTCACTCTTCTTTATTGCATGTCTTATATTACATGCCTTCCATTGTTTTGTTTTCATTTTACATGATTACCACGTATTCCAATATTTGACAAAATCTTTCTACAGCCCAAAGCTACCTGCTGGTTCCGTGAAACTGCGTACTAATGCTTTTGGTCATTCATTGAAGAACTCATCCATGACAAGTGATGCTTATAAGAAGGCAGTAATGCAGGCAAAAGAACACATTATGGCTGGAGATATTTTTCAGATTGTACTGAGCCAACGGTTTGAGCGTCGAACATTTGCAGATCCTTTTGAAGTGTACAGAGCTCTGAGAATCGTGAACCCAAGTCCATACATGACTTACTTACAGGTGTCTCAATATTCTTCATTTCATAGTAACTTGTTTCTTATATTTTAGCATACTAAGTTTTCACCTTCTCTATATGTATGTCAGGCTAGAGGATGTATACTGGTCGCTTCCAGTCCGGAAATCCTTACTCGTGTAAAGAAGGTAAAAATCAGAGAAGATCACTGGATACTTTTTGGGCCCTGAAGATAAGATGTTGCATAGTTTGTTGCCAACATTTTTCCTTTTTGACAGAATAATGTTGTAAATCGGCCACTTGCTGGGACTACTCGAAGGGGGAAGACAGACAAGGAAGATCAGATGTTAGAAAAACAACTACTCAGTGATGAAAAACAATGTGCTGAACACATTATGCTGGTTGATTTAGGCCGGAATGATGTTGGGAAGGTTAATCTAAACTCTAAACCCTTTTCTTCTTCGATTAACTCAATTTGATTAGTTACCAAGAAGTTTGATCTGATCTACAAAGCTTTGTTTGTGAACACATGCAAGATGTTGATCATATAGAGTGCTTAGCGGGGAACGGTTTTATTAGTGGGAATAGCTCCATTAGTAATGGTCAGAAAAATAATGTAGAGATTAATTGGGAAAAAGTTTTCTTGTTTTAGCTAGTGATATGGATGGACTCAGACTACTTTTTACATAGTATCAGAGCAAGATGTGTATTCCACTGGGCAGCTTGTGTCCTGTTTAGTTTGCACCATTTATTTTGTCCATGTGTCAGGCTGTTTTTTTTTTTTTCCTGAAGTGAGTGGGGGATGTTAGTGCGAGTACCCTTTGTAGGTTAAAACTACGACAAATTCTGTGGTTAATAGTCACAATGACTTCTAATTTTTGCTGATCATTTTAGGATGGATTTGGCCCAATTTTAACAGTTTTTTTATGTTTGGAGAAATTTCACTGTGTTACTTTTTCCTGCCTTGTTATATTTTGAAGCATGCACTTGAGGTTGACACTTTAGAAGTTTACTACATGTTTCTCAATTTTTCACAGCTTCACTGTATTTTCCAATCACTTGTTTTTAAGTTTTTATCATTTTTGTTTACATCAATAGATCCATGGCTCTTGGTGCCTGATAGTTTTATTGATTTCATTTTGTTGTCTCCATTTGCTTGTCACTGTTGGTAATAGAGTTTTTTCCTTCATGAATTTGCTTATTACAGGTCTCAAAGCATGGCTCTGTCAAGGTGGAGAAGTTGATGAATGTTGAACGCTATTCGCATGTGATGCACATTAGTTCCACGGTGAGAGGCTAGTTTGTTTATTACTTTAACCTTTTACTTGTAAAAAAGGAAATATTTCTTAGCCATGGAAAACGCTGAAACATGTCTATGATTATGAGTTGACATATATTTCTATGGCAAGATTAATTGCCATCCTTTGTGGGATCTGGGAGAAGTTTTCTGACTGAACTCCTGGGGAAGTCCCTGGCCTTGTGATTCTATCTTATTTTTGTCTACAATCATTCTTGTGACTAGTTGGTTTGAGTGAAGTCCTCGACCAACTATTTCATTTCCTGATCCATGTTGTTTTTTAAGATTTTAGGGCATTAAGCATATCAGATATTGAAGCATTTCGTATTTGCGTTCTGCAGGTTACTGGAGAATTACTGGATCATCTTAGTTGCTGGGATGCTCTTCGTGCAGCATTGCCTGTGGGAACCGTGAGCGGTGCTCCTAAGGT
Organism: Aristolochia fimbriata; assembly: GCA_019845555.1. Lineage (NCBI taxonomy): Eukaryota > Viridiplantae > Streptophyta > Magnoliopsida > Piperales > Aristolochiaceae > Aristolochia > Aristolochia fimbriata. Next base: position 31,742,733 of record CM034080.1, read on the forward strand.
TCTTCCTCTATTCCCAGCTCCAGTGTCACTATCATTGTTCTGGAAATTTTGTCATGGGATTTTAGTTGAAATTTTAGATTGTTTATAGAAATGCAAGTGATGAACTAGGACTCCAAATTACTTTTAGAGTGCTCATCAGAAGCTCATTTTGAGTGGTCGTCTTCTTCTTGGCCTGATTTCCTTACCCTTTTGGTGGAAACCAGGTGAAAGCTATGGAACTGATAGATCTACTAGAAGTAACCAGGCGTGGCCCATACAGTGGAGGCTTGGGGTATATTTCCTTCACCGGCGACATGGACGTTGCCCTTGCCCTCCGAACCATGGTTTTCCCTACCGGCACTCGTTACAACACTATGTATTCATACAAGGATGGAAGTAGGCGGCAGGAGTGGGTTGCCCATTTTCAAGCCGGAGCCGGCATTGTGGCAAATAGCGAACCTGATGACGAGCAAAGGGAATGCGAAAACAAGGCAGCCGCTCTTGCCCGGGCCATTGATCTTGCTGAATCGGCATTTATAGAGTGAATTGGTTGAAATCTACCCTGGGTAGGGTATTTATCCCAGAGAGAGAGATTCAAGCCAGTTAGTAAAACTTTTGGTGTTTCCTCTCTTGGAGAACTGGCTGCTTATTGGATTCAATAATTCTAAAGTTTTATATTTCTCTACCCAACCACCAGGAAGTGATTGAAATCAACAGATGTGGGGAAATGATTGAAAAAGCTAAGTAGGTCTTAATATGGGAGGAGACAAGGATTTGCCATTCGCTTTCATCTTACTCATATAAACCATCTGTCTCCACTATTCTTATCTTACACTAAACAGGCCATTACCTCCATTTTAACAATGGAAAGAAACAGCTCATTGTAGGAAGCGTTACGCAACTGAATCGTTCTATCCAACCACTACATGAGATGCCCTCCTTACCCACCCTTTCTTCTTCACTTTCACAGCCTTACACAACAGGGTCCAATCAGGTTTCTTGCTTTGTAATACTTTTCCTTACGAAAACTCTATTCGCTATATAAAATTACAACTGAGAGGCCACTCCGGTTCGTATAATATTTAATTTTTTTTTTATAAAATACTGTCTTTTTTTCCCCAAAAAAATAGCAATTTTTCACAGGAGGGAGGCATAAACGAATTTTATGAAGTAATTAGGGACCTGAACCGGCTCCCTGGCCTTCATTATTTGATTCTTTACAGGGATATTACTAATTCCCAATGAAAAATATACAATCTGTATGACCTAATCTCCCTTCCACGAAAAATAATGCACATCTCATCTCTCTGTATTACTAAACAATAAGAACAAATTAAAAAAAAAAAAAAAAAAAAATGGCTACTCTTTAATGGAGTATATATATATATATATATATATATATATATATATATATATATAGTATATACGTATCCGAAATAAAAATCGATCAGACGTGCCGTCTCGGATCCGAGACGTTGATACTCCAGTGGCGGTCCCCAAACCCGGCCTCCTCCGCCTTCTTCCGGTCCCAGTCCAGCTCGATCCGCCTCCTCGGCGTGAGACCGCAGAACCTCCGCAGCTCCGGCGCCATGGCGTCGTGCACCCTCCACCACCTCCGGTGCGCCACGTCGCTGGCGTACACCCTCTGGTCCCCGATGTTCCAGTTGCAGTCGTAGTCCCTGTAACAGTTCCACGGCTTCAGACCCAGGTAGTGTATCGCGTACAGCGCCGGCGGATCCGCCCCGAACAGCTCGTTCTTAACCGCCGCCTCCAGCGTCGCGTTCGACCAGAAATTCTTCAAGAAATTCACCCGCCTCGGCAGGCGGTGCCACCAGAAGAAGACCTCGTTCAGGAACCCCTGGTCGCCGCCGTTATAAGAGACGACTTCTTTACGCTTCTGCATGAGGAGGCGGAAGGTGCAGTTCGAGGGCTCGATGGCCATGACGCCGGAGTTGAAGATGGAGCCGTCGTTGCCGGCGGCGGACATCTCCGGGAAGTCGAAGAGGGCGTCGAGGTTCCGGAGGACGAGGACGTCGGAGTCGACGAAGACGACCTTGTCGTAATCGGTGAGCTGCCAGAGGCGGAGCTTGCTGTAGTTGTACTCGTTGTAGGTGTTCTTTGCGGCCTTGGGGTTGCGGATGCGGCGGATTTCGCGGACCTGCCACCCGGCGGCGGCTAGGGCTGCGCGCTTTTCCCCCGCGATGGAGTCGTCGAGGAGGATGAGGAGGTCGCGGGTGGTGCCGGTGGCGCGGAGGGACTGGGCCAGGGCGATGGCCCCGCACACGTACGCGTCCGACGAGTGGAGCACCGTCGCGTAAGCTTCTCTTCGGCGCGTCACATTTTGCAGCTGCTTCGTATGATTGTATACCTGACTTATTCCTGTAAAAAAAAAGAGGCGCCTGTAGCTCAGTGGATAGAGCGTCTGTTTCCTAAGCAGAAAGTCGTAGGTTCGACCCCTACCTGGCGCGTTCCTTTTATCTTATTAATATGTTACTTTTTAATAAATTTTGAATTGATTGAATTTCCGAAAAGAAAACCAAATAAAGAACAAAAATGACGAAGGTCCTCTATATTCACTTTAAATATTTTCTAATGAAAAAACAATATATATATATATATATATATATATAATTAAAATTGTTAATTGGTTAAAGGTAGACGACACCGAAAATAAGAATAAACTTGACCAAAAATATAATTAAAATATTTTCGTGAAATCATTGTGTTTTATCAACTTTTATCGTAATTCTGACGTCATATTTCCTAATTTCTAAACAACCCGAATGGGACCCAAATCCCATTACTACGGGACGACGTTACGACAACGACCCCGGGGCTTTGGAGGATTTGGCGTCACGTTCCTTCATTCATCATGCAAATAATCAGAGTAATTGATAAAACTATATAAAACTATATAAAACTATATAAAACAAAGAAAAATAAATAAATAAATTGAATTCAATTTAAAGGCTAAAATCGAGTCGAGTCGAGCCGAGCCGAGCTCGTTCGAGCTCGGATAGAAAAATCAGGTTCGGGCTCGAGTTCGGCCACGAGCGTTGACACTAATACACGAGTAACGACAGAAAATTAAAAAAAAAAAAAAAAAAAAAATACATGTGGGAATGTACACATTGCACAAGGCTTCGTTACACGTTGTACGAAGAACCACGTTGTACGAAGAAAGAGAAAATTAGGATTTAAAAAAAATAAAAATAAAAAAAATGGCGTAGGAGTCAACGTACGCACCTTGTGACCAAAGCGGCAGCGCCAACTTGCAGGAGCCGACGGGAAGCGCCAGCTTCCTCTCCAACCTCCGGGCCTCCGCCTCGTAGACCCACCACTCGCCGTCGGTGGCGACGACGTCGTCGCACCGGAAGACCTCCACCATGGGGCGGCACTGCCTCGAGGGTGAGCTCCACAGCACCACCCTCACCCTCCCCCGCGCGTCCCTCCTCCCCCTCTCAGCCGCCGCCCTCGCAGCCGCCAAATGCACCTGCAGTCGCCACGCGTCCCTCCCCCACCCCTCTTCCGGCCACCGGCACGGCACCCGCGCCACCACCGCTTCCACCTCCCCGACCACACCACCCAGCTCCGGCATCGGTATCTCCGGACACGTCGGCCCCTCGTTCTCCTCCTCCTCGTCGATCCACTCCGGGTACAGGTCCTTCCACTCCAACCCCTCCGACACCCGGTCCAACCCGATCACGACCCCACTCCCCATCGCCCAATCGCTCGTGTCCACGTTATCCATGTTTATCAACCCGACCCTTTTTCCCTTCAAGGCCTCGTCCACGAACCCGGGTCGCTTCACTCTCGCCGCCGCCTTCTTCGTCGGCCCCGGCGTCTCCAACACCGCCTTCATCTTGAACCCATCTTGACCCACCTGTCACCGTTACGCGTCTCGTTTCAAGAATTCGTTAAAACGAATTAAGAAGACAATCGAGAGGATCGATCGCGACGATGAAATAATTAATGGGTAGTACTCACCTTACCTTGTTCTTGCTGCGGCATTCTCCGAGGGAGCAACGGAGGATCGGAGCAGACTCTCCGAGGCCGAGGGTGGCTTGATTTGATAGAATATCGGAAGGTTTGAGGAAAATGACAGCGTACGCGAGCAGGAAGATGGCGAAGAAGACGAGATTGATCCTGATCACTAGTGATTTTGGAGCGGCACTGGCGAGCTTCATCGTTTCTGCAGCCATGTTATTGAAAGTTTTGGGAGAATATTGCATAGGCCGGCGGCCGTGATCAAGGTGGGTGCAGCACAGGAGGAAGAAGAAAAGAAAGGTTTTATATAAATGAATGCTAATGCAGTGGTGTGGCTTAATTAATTACTTTTCCTGGTTAATTAATGACATGGTTAATTAATTTGTATTTATAATTTATATACACATACATATATGATTAATATGGTTAAGACGTTGGAGTTAGGCGGCAGTGGTTAAGACCCGGAACGGGGGAAAACGAGCCATTTGGAGTCGTCCGCGTGTCCATATATTATTACCTTCTTTGGGATTTCCTTCTTCTTTAGACAATCCGAGAAAGTAAAGCCCTACTCTTCGTTGTGCCATACCACTAGGGCTAATTCCCACATTTGCCCTTCAATTTTTTTTTAATTGTTTTTTTTTGTAATAATCTGAAACCTTAGTAAAAAATAAATATAAATAAAATTAAAAAAAAAAAAAAACCGTATTTTAAAAACCAAACCGTCTAGTAGCAAATATAGGAGTAATATAATATATAAGGTGATGATGATATTGGTCTTATGTTATTCTCCCTTTTTCATTTATACTATATTGTTGTTGCATGATATAAGATTTGTATTGAACCGATCGGTTCAGAAGCAAATTGGAAGACGTTTCGGTTCTGTTCCGGTCGGGTTAAACCGGCCGGTTTGGCTCGATTTTTAGAACACTGTAGAATATTTAGACTTATAAAATGAAAAACTTCTATACTTGGTGATATAATTATGAGGGTAAAATATATATATATATGACACTCATATATCTAGTAAAAGGGAAGTTTTTTTCAGTTAGCTAGCTAGCTAGGAATTAATGTTTATTTTTGTTTCAATAAAATAAATCTCTATTGAGGAGATCTTTTTTTTTTTTTTTACTATATCATTGATTTCAAACCATGGATTTTAAACATGTATATATAATTAATGGCCATGATCAATATTGCCTATGTCACAAAAATATATTTAACTTTTTTATAAAAAAAAAATTTAGTTTCCACTAATATAAAAGAAGCAAAAATCTGAGGAAAAGGGCAGAATGGGTATTTTACGTTTGAGTCCAAGGGCTGAAGGCCTTTTTGTCCATAGGAATCTTAATGACCGGGGTTGCTGACCCCCCATTCACCAACTCGTTGGTTACCCAGTCCCCATCCTCTCTAGACAAAAAAATGAAAAACACCATTAAGAATTATGAAATTTAGGAAGTGGAGATTAGGGATTTTGGAATTAGCTAGGGGGCCGCCAAAGAGAAATGTCTTAGGTGGGATTTCATCTCTTCACCTAATTGATTAAAACTCATTTCCTTGGTTTAGGCATATGATTTTAATAGGGACTCAATCCCAAATCTTGCTTCTCTCCTCTTTCTAACCTCTCATTCATTCGCACCCATAATTTTGTAAGATAAGTTGTCTATTAGCATAAAGTTGCAGTTTCATAATTTTTTCTCTAATCTGCATTCTTGTTCTCATTGTTTAATTTATTTCCGCCTACTGTTCGAGATTCGTTGGTACGTAAGTTACATACTCTAATATCAGGCAGCTCGATCCTGCAAATCGAAGCTTAGGTTTCGCTATGGTTGTTACATGCAGTTTCTTCTCTCAGTTACAAATTAATCAACATATATATGTGATTTATATGGTTGGTGTATGAACTTATATCACAATGCAGGAAAAACCATTTTATGTACGTAGTTCATTAAGAGCTATAGAACAGATGTACAATATTAATATTGCAAGACATATATATATATATATATATATATATATATACAAGTGGTAGCTAGTTCAAACAAGTAGAAGAGGCTGGCTAGAGATAATGTGTGGAGAAAGAAAACCTGATTTTTCTAGAAGGTTTGAGTTCTTCTTTTCACCCCTACTCAAGAATGAAAGAGATTGTGGTCAATGGGTGGCAAAAATCCAAAAGACCAGGTCTTTCAATTCATGACTTGATTTCACCAGCTTTTATGTTTGGTGAAGAAAAGGGTCCTCAAAAAGTAAGAAAGTAGTGTGGTTTGAGTGGAGGGCTTTTCATTTCAGGTGATAAGAGGTTGAAACATTAGGTGAAAAAACATGAGATAAAGTATTGCATGATTGCAGGGCACAGTAAGCCATCAACATGATTAGATCAGAAAAAAAGGGTCAGTTCACAAGTCTACTTTCTATCCCTCCTTATTCATGATTTTAAATTACTATTGCTAGTTTTTTGAAGTTTGACCTATATAATATATTTATTTGTTAGTTTTTTGAAGTTGGTCTGTCTATTTAATTGCCTCTAAATTTGGTGGATTAATTCAAGTAAGAAAGAAAAGAAAGACTATCATTGGGGGGTGTTTCATGTATAATTAATCACTAGTAGAAAACCCTTTTTTTAGGGACGGGTTTTGATAAACCAATCCCCATAGATAGTCTTTGGAAACTGGTTTTACCTATGAGGACTGACTTTTTATACCATTCCCCACAGACATACTTATAGTGACTGGTTGCCAGTCCCCATAGACATACACTTTGGCTAATAATGTATTAGATGTTATGATCAGTTACGTGGTATCCGATAAAGATTGTGATATTTAATATTACATGCGCTAATTAAGGTAATCTTAAAATTGATATTCTAGCTCTAAGGTAAAAATAACAATATTATTTACGCCAGCCATATATATATATATATATATATATATATATATATATATATCAGATGGAGAGGGAGAATAGATTAATATTAGCACCAGATTCTGATCCTAAGTAGGTTGATTACGATATATTTTTGTAGCTAGAACATGCAATCAAGTAATATATAGTTGTTGGGTATGGGATAAGGAGCTAGCTGTTGAAGTATTGCTTGATATATATATGTGTGAATCCATATATGTGTCACAACAAAGAAGAGATTACATATATTGTCTCATCAGTTGTTAAGATTGAAAGCCCCATCCGTCCCTCTCGAACCTCTCAGGACACATAATTAATTGTACCTAAACTTGAAATTTTGGTATATTTAAGTACTGTCAACTATATATAAAATGAAGTAATAATTTTAACTTAATTATTAACACAAAAATTATGCATTAAATACGTTCTGCAATTAGTGGATGGATATAGTTTTCAAAAACTGCATGCAGTACTCATAACAAATAATTCTACCTCAGGTACATTAATTTTATGATAAATTGTACCCCAAGGGTGTCCTTTTTGTAAGACCAAGGAGATTAAACGACCAAAATTCATGTCTGCTTTTACCGGGTCAATTGTGTTTCTTGGACTCCCTTTAAACTCGACCCTCAACAGCAGCCTTCCATGTGTCAAACATAAAATCTGAATGGCCACACCTTTCCTTACCCTTTCTCCTCTTCCTCCTCTCATGCAGACACAGAAAACTGAACCTAAATTAAACCACATTTCTTCTGGCCCCGGTCATCCCCTCTTCTCTTTCTTTGGTGCTCTCTTTCCCTGGTCATGTCGCTCCCTGTCTTCCTCTTATGGCTTGTTAGCATCCCTCTCTGCATCCATGCTGCTCCTCCTCCTACAGGTATTCAAATTAATTATTACGAGAAGAACCCACAAAAATAAAACATACCCGCAATTCTTAATTCTTGTTTTCGTCTCACACATGCAACGAACGACTCTTCAACAAAAACAAACCAGTTCAATTCAATTCAGAGAGGAAATAGTTTTTTTTTTTATTATTATTATTATTTTTTTTTTTTTTTTTTTTTTTTTTGGGTTGGGAGGAGGGGAATTAATTTTGATTGATCTCATGCATCATTCTATTTGTCCGTGCAATCTGCATTTGGATCATTTCTGTTTGATCGATCGATTTTCTTCCGCGCTTTAGCATTTGCATCTCTAGCTAGCTAGTAGCAGTAGATTCATGGCGGTGTTTCGTTCGATAACATGTCAGGATTCTTCATCGACTGCGGAGCGACGAGCGAATGGAAGGACGGGGGCATCAAATGGATCACGGACGAAGGGTTCATCCATGTGGGGGAGAAGAAGACGATCGACAAACCGTACCTGCTTCCTTACCTCTCCACCCTCCGCTACTTCCCCGACACGTCCGCCAGGAAATACTGCTACACTTTTCCGGCGACGAAGGGGGGCAAATACCTCATCCGGACGCTCTACTACTACGGCGGCTTCGACGGCGGGACGGTGCCCCCGGTGTTCGACCAGATAGTCGATGGCACCAAATGGAGCACCGTCGACACCAGAGACAACTACGCCAAGGGACTCACCTCCGTCTACGAGGTCGTCGTGGGCGCCACGGGGAAGAGCCTCAGTCTCTGCCTCGGGAGGAACGAGCAGACCACCTCCAGCCCCTTCATCTCCGCTCTCCAGATGCTCTCCCTCGGGGGTTCCATGTATAACGCCACGGATTTCACCAAATACGCCCTCAGCGCCGTCGCCCGCGGCAACTTCGGTGACGAGAAGAGCATCAGGTTCAGAGTTGCAGGAAGTCAATAATTTGTGTTCTATGTTTGTTTTTGTTTTTTTTTTTTTCTTCCACTCTCGGTTTTCCCTTTCGATGATTGATTAATGACCATGGGAAATCCTGAAACTAGTTATCCAGATGACCCTTTCGACCGGTATTGGCAAGGATTCGCGATGGCGGAGAGTCCGGTGGTGGAGAGCCACTGGAACGTGTCGCCGTCGGATTTCTGGGACGCGCCGCCGGCGACCGTGTTCAACAAGGGCTTCACGGCGAGCAGGGGAAAGACGCTGCAAGTGGAATGGCCGCCGGTGGCGCTCCCCAACGCGAGCTACTACGTCGCCCTGTACTTCCAGGACAACCGCACCCCGAGTCCCTACAGTTGGAGGGTCTTCGATGTGGCCATTAACGGGATTGCCTTTTACAAGGATCTGAACGTTTCGACCGACGGCGTCAGTGTCTTCTCTGCAAACTGGCCTCTCTCCGGGAAGACGACGATCGCCTTGACTCCATCCAGTGACTCCCCTGTAGGGCCTATTATCAGCGGTGCAGAGATATATCAGATTTTCCGCTATGGTGGAAGGACTCTCACAAGAGATGGTGAGCAAACACGTATTATAGCAAATTCTGAAAATCAGACCCAGAAAGACTTGTACTAACTGAAAGCTTTTCCTTCTACATATCTTCACAGTTATTGCCATGGATGCCCTGGCGAGAGGCTTCGTAAACCCACCAGTGGACTGGACGGGGGATCCATGCCTGCCTGAGAACCATTCCTGGACAGGAGTCACTTGTTCGGGAGGGAAACTAGCTCGTGTGATCTCTCTGTAAGTTCAAACAAAATCATCTGCCTGTACTGCTATTTGATGCTATATATGCTTGTTGACAGACATGATCTGCTGCAGGAACCTTACACATCTTGGCATCAGTGGTCATATTTCCAACAGCATATCCAATTTGACAGCAATTAACAGCATGTAAGCAATCTTTATTTTGTATGGCTGTTGAATGAAAAACAAAAACTAAACAATAAGTATGCACATTCATCCTACTAAAACCGGTGCTTGCTACAGTGTGCTCGATGGAAACAAGCTGGAAGGAGAAATTCCAGACATGGCCTCATTGCAACAGTTGGTTACTCTGTGAGTTCCTTTTTGAGACCTCCATTGCTCATCGTTCTGCCTTTCACTTTATATACTGTATTCAACGTGAAGAAACATTAGAGGACCGTGCCATTGACTTCTGCTTTGTTCTGTTGCTTTTCTGTTGAAGAAATTTGAGTTACAACAGGCTCACAGGTAAGGTTCCGGAGAGTTTAGGACATCTGGCGAACCTTAAAGAGTTGTAAGTACCCCATTTCCAACTATTTCTCTTTTCTGAAAGCTTCTCTACGCCTTGATCCTAGGGCGAAATGGTTCCAAAATCTCAATCTTCATTAAAATGGGCCTCCCGTGTTCTGGTTTTCAGACAGTTACATGACAACGAACTGGAGGAACCAGTTCCAGAGAGTGTCAAAAAGAAATTTACAGATCTCCAGTAAGCGTAAACCCCTCTCTATCTTGACAACAGAAAAACATCTTCCCCAAAGCTCCAGATCAAACTCATCTATTTGTGATATTTCAGGCTTTAAGTCCAAGGGGCACATGAACATCAGGTTCATTACTAGAGCAACCAGGCTTTCCAGCCGAATGAAATTTGAAGTAACCTCAGCTGAAAATCAAAGCTGGCTCCTGAGCTATGAGAGTGGCATACTCGAACACCAGAGCACTTGTCTGTAAACTGAGACGGGGATCATTTCACCAAATATATTGCTAATCTTGAGATAACAGATACACCAATGTATTTTATCAGTCTCTTTCTAACTATAATATATTTTCAATAGACATGAATGTGTAGAAGTCATTTTCAGAGATCAGCCAGAAAAAGTAGCAGTACAAAAATGTCTATAAGATACAGGAATAGGAAATCTTTTCTGACCTGCAAACGGAAGAGCCATAAAAAGCATTGAATTTCCCCGACACACACATTGCCTTAAAAGGCAATAATCTTGCACACAATAAGCACCACATTTTGGGTCTTTCAGATATGATACATGGATTTTGCATCCATATGCACCATGTTTTTTGGTCAGTCAGATATGTTACACGGGGAATCAGTTGTGTAGTCGTTCCAGCAATCTGATTGAACTAATTTAGACGACTCACCTTCGGACATGTGATCTGACTTGGCTGTAAAATCGAGAGACTCGAGACTGAATAGAACTGGTACTCCTTCAAAGTAATTGTTAATGACCATCGATTTATTCAGCTAGATCAACAAGGAAAACCCTGATAATGATAAATTAAATGCATAACTGTACATAAACATTGATACTGCACCCTCAAACGGGGCCATTGTTTACACTTGTTGCCTCTTTGCTGAATCTGGTGTTAGCCGAATCTCGTTAAAAATGTTTCTCCAAGGTCTTAGAGAAAAATTCAGAATGAATCCATCCGCCCTACATTTGTCGCAAAGTCAGATCCTTGTTACTGCAGACTGTGGATCAACATTCGCCAAGATCAGATAAACATGTGCTCAGCTGTTTTAATATGGAACCCATAAATGGGAACATCAGCAGTATTTAGATATTTCAGATGCCAATTCGAATGAGTAGCATCCGTATCACGCCGCCACTTCCTTGATGTGTTGAATGTAACTTTTGCCAGGAGGAATGAAGATCAGGTCTTCCCATCCAGAGTTCTTGTTATTCATCTGCAATGAAGAGATTAGACCTTATAGATTGTAACACTTGTTATTAGAACATTTACATTTGATCAAATGATTCATTTGATTCTCACCTCCATCTTTTTCAGAACATCCTCCAATGAACCCACCTTTAAAAAGAATTATATCAGCAAGAAACTCCCAAAACACAATGTAAGAATTCTTTGTAAATCCAAATCTTAAAGTTACTATGCTAAAAAGCGAATGTAGTGGCAGTACCATGATATTTTGAGATAAGCCAGATCCTCTTGATGCCCTTGGAAGTTTAGAAAGCTCTCTTTCTATATCTTCCTGCATGAAAAAGACCTATTCTTACTCTGTACCTCCATATATTGAAATGTACATGGTATCCATACCAGAAGAAAAGCTAGAGAAAACCTTTTGAAAGTATATAGGATAGTAACGTTTGTTTTTCTTCTTGACAACTAAAGAATCTGACTGCACATAGAGCATTTGATTAGACAACATTCCTTTGGGACTTGAATGGGTGAATAACCACATGAAAAGATATACATCTAAATAATGAACGGATTAGTCCAAATAATCTAAAAACAACCCTAAAACTCCTAACTTCAGTTCAAGAAACAACTAAAAAGTGCACCTTGGGCATACCTGGAAAATAGGAACTCCATCAAACCCTTTTCCAGCTTTCAGCTATAAATCAGGAAAAAATAATCAATGGTAAAAAAAGAAATCACTTTGCTAAAACTCAAGAAGAGGAAGGGTAAAAACCCAAATCAATCAATCATCTGAAAAACCCACATCCATTCATTAGCAGAAAAAGCAAACATTTTTTTATGAAAACTATTAAACAGAACTGAAGTAAATCACAAGAAAATGCTTACAAATAAAGAAAAGCCTCCTGAAAAAGCGAAAGCCAAACTTGAAATTTTGCAAGTCTCTCTTTATTCTTTTTTTTTTCCTCTTTTGACCTCTAATTGACTTTAGTATCTTCTCCTTCATATGAATTCATAAGTATCGGATATCAACTTCTTCCTTTGTTTGTTTGCAGAAGCACGACAGCTTGTATTTATAAGTATCCTTCCTCAAAAAACTTATCTATAAATCTCATTCCAATGTGAACGAGTTTTTGTGCATCCCTTAAGATGTTTGCCCCAGTCTTTTTTGCCTCAAAGCTTCCTTCAATATCAAATCCCCAGTGTCAGAAGCATAAAATCCATTCAAATTGAGGAAATAACCTATATTGTGTACTTCTGCATCTTAATACTTTTGCAATATACGAGCTAGAAGTTGGAATGCTTCATCTTTTGCTCTTTTAATTGAAACACTCCAGGATACTAGAAAGTTAAAATTCAATTGTAATTATATAATTTAGTTGTAGTGAAGTTCAACAGTAGTACTGTTTCTTTAGAAAGTCAACGACCAAATCCTATAGGAACTAAGACCTAGAAGACCACAAATAAGGCAATTTTTAAAAAGATTGACCAATTTGAGAATGTTGAATTTAGGATCTGGATCATCTCAAAATAATTAGTCAAAGGTAGGAGGCTTTCCATCAAAAGAAAAAGGTCAGAGGCCTTCTTTCTACTATTAACCACAAGTTTTTTCTTAGCAGTAACCCAAGTGGTGGCATGCCCACTGACACACATTTCTTCAATTGCAAAGCCAGTAAGAGTAGTTTCTCAACATTTATTTAATTCTTATAGGTAGTTAGCAAGCTAGAGAACAGCCTCAAGCGTTTGTGTTCTACAAATAAAACCATAATTGAGGAGGTTTATTATAGTTGATTCTATATTGACCGAGTATTTCAAACTCCAATTTGTTTCCAACTTCAATTTACACATTTGTGGTTTCATAACATCATAAGATGTCCACCTTAAAGTGCACGAAATCAATTGCAACCTTTAGAAATGGTCTTTTTTTCTTTAGAGAGCAAGAGAGAGAGAGAGAGAGAGAGAGAGAAATAATAAAACACTTTACTAAAAAGACCAGAATGGTCAAAGAACCAAGAAGAAGGTACTGCCCTGCTTTAGATTCCATGTCATGGAGGGAAATAAGGTCAGATTTTGGCAAGACGAATGGGTAGGAAAAAACTCTCGCTTAAGCATTTCCGAACATCTACCAGCTGACCAACAACAAAAACATTACAGTTGCTGAATGTAGGACTGAGGCAAACAGAAGGGGTCTGAATGAAGCTAAGCTTCCGGAGGTAACCAGGTTACTTGAAATGCTCGAATCTACTTTTCTATCTGGAGTTGGGGCTGATGAAATCGTCTGGAGCCCATGTGAAAATGGTTTATGCTCAATGGCCTCATGTTATAAGTTATTTCTGAAAACAGAAATTACTACCTTAACAATTCAGGCAAGTTTTGCTTGGAAATTACCAGTTCCTCAAAAGATCAAGCAATTTGTTTGGGCAGCTTCTCATTCAAAGATTCTAACTTGCGATCAATTACAAAGAAGGGGACAAATCATTACAAACTCCTTGTGTAAGTTGTGTAACTCAGCTGAGGAAGACTGTAATCATCTCCTCCTTCACTGCAAATTCAGCCAAAAGGTATGGGATAATATAAGAAGAAAGTTTGAAATTTACCTATGCATGCCTAAAACCTTTGGGCAGCTGATTCAGCAATGGTATTCATGCCCTCTGCCAATATGTGCTCAAATTCTATGGAAGACTGCAATTGCTGCCACCTCATGCCAGTTTTGGGTTGAAAGAAATGCAAGAACATTCCATAACCAATGCTGCACTTTAGGAGGTGTCATTGAGAAAGTAATCCATATATTTTGTTATGGGCTGTCGCCTCCAATAAATTGCCTCCCCTTCCCAGCTCAATTATAAGAATGCACTGGAACAAAGTTATCCATTCCAGCACCGACAAGCAGCCTACTGTGGAAGAATGGAAACCTCCTCCACCAGAAGCTATTAAACTCAACTTTGATGGTTCGTCTCTTGGGCAACCGGGCCAAGCAGGTGTTGGAGGAGCAATACATAACAGTGAAGGGACCTGTTTGCTTGCATACTCAGGACCAGCTGGCAGATGTTCTTCCAATGAAACGGAAGCATTTGCCTTATTGACTGGTGTGAAGCTCCTTAGGGAGCAAGCAGCAGGAACAGTATATCTAGAAGGAGACTCACTTGTGGTCATCAACTGGGCTAAGAATAGCAAGCCGCCTTGGAAACTAAGACACATCTTTGAGGAGATACAGTTTACTTTAAAAGGAGGAAATGTAATCTGGTGAAAAATATCGTGGTCAGCTAACTCTTTAGCTGATCGCTTAGCTAAAGAAGGCACCAGTACACCTGAATTGCCAACAGGGCATCAGTGGCCCTTGTAACCTATGTAATTTAATCCTTATTTGTAAACTACTATTTCAGGAAGCAATAAAATCGCCATTTTCAAAAAAGAAAAGTTCTATGCATTCCTATGCGTCGGCATGACCATTAGTAGATCTTTTTACATGACTCCTTTGGAAATGGCAAACCGTGAAGAACACTTCATGGTACATTTATTATTAAGAGTATTATAAATATAAAAGACTTCCTACTTGTTTCTGTTATGTACTGCTTTTCGTAGTGGTATTAAATTCAGGTTACTTCAGAAAATATGTTTCACAAACCAGTGCCTGCCATGGGGGCCTCCTTGTTCCTCAAAAAGCTGAAGTTTTTTTTATATTTTAGCTTCATTTTAGTGAAAGTCTACTAGTTAGTGAAATCCTGCGTTTATTTATTGAGAAAATGTCTCACACAACTAGTCATTTTGAGGAGGATCGAGACATAAGCTATTGATGTACATTATCATTGATTTTCTTTCTCTGAATACATTTGCATTCAGTTTTGAATTGATATCTGCAGGGTAATAATTCCATCGGCCTACTTTGACATAAAAAATATAAGAATTGCAAGACTATAACAATGTCAACTACAAAAGAAGAGCCTTCTCCAAAGCACCAAACTAACCTCTAAAGCATTTCGTAATTGAAGAGGATCAGGCAAAAACCGGAATGCAATTCCCTCGACCTTCAACATATAAACCTATAAAAGAAAATATTGATATGAGATGCATAAAGAGAACATCATAATGCTTATACAATAGTATGGAGTCATCATATCCTCAACGGCTTCACACATTTTATCATCATTCCCTATTAAGTCAGAAAAGAAGAGGAGTGACAATTAGAACTGGATGACTATTCTACTGGATAGACAACTATGAATTGCAAGGGGTGTCTGTTATGGAGAATAGATTTGGTAGACAACCTTGCACCACAGACCCGGTTTGAACTCCAGAAAGAAATTAATTTACCTGTTCAAGTGTAATGGGAACAACTCTAGCCCCTCTCCCTAAGACCGGTTGCCGCAATTGGACCTAAGAAATCAGTGAAGAGCGATGAAAAATGTAAGTTCATAAAAGGAAATAGATTTTTGTTGTTATGGGAAACTCGATCGGTTATTATTATAAGCAAATAACCAGCTTAAAGCAGAAGCATATAACATTGCCGATAAACCACCTGGGCGAGAAGCGCTTCGGCGTCCTCGTGCCGGAAACAGAGAAGGCCGAGAGACTTGACGCTGTTAGAGTCCGAAATGAGAACAAACTCATTATTGGAATTGCTGACAGTGTAAACAGAAGTACGCGCGAGCGTCTTAGCAACATGGTCGACGCTGAGAGCGACATCGAAGACGTGCTTGGGCTGCCAAGCGTCGGCGGAGACGGCAGCGAAAGGGAGCGCCGCCCGCTCCCTCACCGACCGGGCTGCGGCGACGCCGGCGACGAATCGCTTACCGTCGTCGAGGCGGGCGGCGAGTTCGGCCCCGAGTCCGGCGAGCTGGTTCTGGAGGAAAGTGGAGACGGCGGAGAAGGGATTGGGCGGCGGTGGGTCCATGGCCGAGAGAGGCAACGACGAACAAGGGCTTCGCATTTTTCTTCTGCTGTTCAATATTTGCCCAACTGAGACTGTCTCACTCTCCCTGCTCTTCCAGAAAAAGGCAAGAGACACCTAAAGCCAAAAAGCACTGTTTTTTTTTCTTTTTCTTTTTTTTTGCTTTTTCTTAAATCACTAGTTCATTAATTAATATTTAATATCACCTAGCAGGTTGTATTTGAAAATAAATTTTCTAATATGGGTGTATGACTGTATTCTAAATTTTTTCTTTCTAATAGCCTTGATTAAAAACATATATAAAATAGTTTTAGACTTTTAAGCAAATAAAAAAAATGTATTTTTTATCTTCTTTTTATGTTGCCTACTTATACTAGTTAGAGGTAAAATTAACTAAATAAGCATGATATTTATTATTTTTTATTATGTGGATTAAATTGACTGCATTCCATTACCTATTAAGATTATAAATAATAAAAAAAATATTGAAAATTGAAAAGAAGTTGAGCGTGTAAGAAAACAAAATTATTTGTACATGATGATTAAGATAAGCACCCGCCTTATTTTTTGTTTTTTTAAAAAGGGGTATAACAAAACAAACCTAGCATATGAAATTTAATGTAATTAAGTGTATATAAATTGTCAAATTCCAATTAGAAAATCCGTCCTTAATCACATCGAAGCTCAATTTTGATATTTTGTGTTTGATAAAATCATAAATAAGACAGCTATTGAGATTATTAAACGTATATAGAACTATTTTATAAAAATGCTTCACACAGTCACAAGTTATCAGAGTGGCGCTGCGGAAGCGTGGTGGGCCCATAACCCACAGGTCCCAGGATCGAAACTTGGCTCTGATAAATAAATAGAGAAGTTTAGGAAAAAATTTTTAGTTCTTCTTCATTTCTCTTACTATAATAGTTATTATTTTGATTTTGTATAATCACAAGTTATCAAAGTGGCGTAGCGGAAGCGTGGTGGGCCCATAACCCACAGGTCCCAGGATCGAAACTTGGCTCTGATAAATAAATAGAGAAGTTTAGGAAAAAATTTTTAGTTCTTCTTCATTTCTCTTACTATAATAGTTATTATTTTGATTTTGTATAATTACAAGTTATCAGAGTGGCGCAGCGGAAGCGTGGTGGGCCCATAACCCACAGGTCCCAGGATCGAAACCTGGCTCTGATAAATAAATAGAGAAGTTTCGGAAAAAATTTTTAGTTCTTCTTCATTTCTCTTACTATAATAGTTATTATTTTGATTTTGTATAATTACAAGTTATCAGAGTGGTGCAGCGGAAGCGTGGTGGGCCCATAACCCACAGGTCCCAGGATCGAAACCTGGCTCTGATAAATAAATAGAGAAGTTTCGGAAAAAATTTTTAGTTCTTCTTCATTTCTCTTACTATAATAGTTATTATTTTGATTTTGTATAATTACAAGTTATCAGAGTGGTGCAGCGGAAGCGTGGTGGGCCCATAACCCACAGGTCCCAGGATCGAAACTTGGCTCTGATAAATAAATAGAGAAGTTTCGCAAAAATTTTTAGTTCTTCTTCATTTCTCTTATTATAATAGTTATTATTTTGATTTTATATAATCACAAGTTATCAGAGTGGCGCAGCGGAAGCGTGGTGGGCCCATAACCCACAGGTCCCAGGATCGAAACCTGGCTTTGATAAGAGGAGTGGCTTCCCATTTTTCTCATTTCCCTCTTTTTTTTACTTCCCCCCTCTGTCTCAGTTCTGTTTCTTCTAGTTAAACCAAGCTCTCCTTGCACGGCGGCTTTCTCATAAAATTTCTGGGTTTTTCTCGCAGAAAAAGATTCTTGATCGAATCCACATTAGGATTTCATCGAGGTAATTTTTCTACAGTATCCATTTTCTTCTTCTCGGTGTGGGCATACCTCTCGAGCAATTTTCTCATTTTTCCCAATACCCTGTTACCTTCTACGAAAAAAGAGTGGAAATTCTGCATACTTTGTTGTGTTTTTCTCAACAATCTAACAGTAATCTTCTTCATTCTGTACCTGTAGAATGAAAGGCCTCCTGTAAATAGTTAAATAAACCTCAGTAGGGTTTAATGTATGCTCCGGATGTTGTATTAAGGTCGCCGCCATTTATTCCCGGGTTTTAGGATAAAGAGGGAAATGTGGACAATCGTTTTCTTTCTTTGAAAAACACCTTTTTCCAGTTTTCGAACCCAGATAGCCTTCAACATCCTATTTCCTCGGAGCTCGCTCTTCTTTTTCTCCTTCTCGGCGGAGGCAAAATGTGTCAGTTTCGAAGACACTGAGAGACTCCCTTCAAATGTTGCTGACGAACCCTAGTCTCTTCGTCTTGCCTCTCAAACCCTCTTTTGTTTCTGTCCGGTCCCAGGCCGCCGACCTCCCCCTCGGACCCACACCTTCTTCTTCATCTTCTTCTTCCTCCGCTTCTCCTTCTTCTTCGCGATGGTTCCAGTCCGCGAGCGCAGCCGATGCGATTCGGATTCCACTCGACCCGGACGCAGGTGTGTTCGACCCGTCTAGGCGGACGGGAAGCACGCGCCCGAGAGCCAGAGAGAAGCGGTGGTCGCGTGACAGGGAGAGCTATCTCGCTGATGACGATGATGCTTTGCCTCTGCCCATGACTTATCCTGATTCTTCGCCTGTCCCGCCGGAGGAGATTGATCGACGGCTCCGCTGTGACCCCCAAATCGAGGTGAGTCACCTTCATCGAACTATGTCGTGAGCCTAGTTGCATTTCATCTGCTAGATTGTGGTTAAATGAATTGTGCTGAAATATTTTTAGGATTGTAAGACGGTGGTTTACGAGTGGACGGGAAAATGCCGGAGTTGTCAAGGAACCGGCTATGTGAGCTACTATAGTAAAAGAGGGAAGGAGACTATCTGCAAGTGCATCCCTTGTCTTGGCGTTGGTAAAATCTCGTTCCCCATTTGTGGTTCTTTTAACATAGAATGTGTTAAATTTTGTTATAAGGTCTTGGGTAATTATTAGATTCTGTTATCAGGTCTTGGGTAATCATTAATATAAGTAGCCACTTTCTGCTTGTGAGAAAGTGTGACCGAGCTTTCTTGGCATAAAATCGTCTGCTTAATTATTCTTCGTATGAGCCTGTATGTTTTGAGATTGAGATTGAGTGTGAGTTTGCTCCTTTCCTTGATGTTATTGGATAGATAGTTTGATGATTTGGGAAGTTCTTTCTGTTCAACTAGTACAATACTTTGGTACGTTCTTTTGATGTAGTACAAGCATGGCAACTCCTCTGAATGCTGTCTTCACACATAACATTATTTGTGTTCTCTTCCAGCATTTGTATATTCTGCAAGCAATGCATTCATAGTGATAATGTTATAAAAGCTATACTGGAGGATGCATTGTGTAACTGGTTTAGAACATTCCCAAGCTGTTGTTGATCGACCATTCCAAAGACTCCACTGCTAGGACATGCTGCTGCCATTTGTTTGGACAAAGTTATAATTCTGAAATTGCAGCACTATCATTATTGACATTGCAATTCTTCTAGTGGTCCAGTGATCATAATTTTTTATGACACCAAATGATGAGTACGGAGTAGATTATATTGAGTCCATATTTTGAGCATATATAACAAAAATTTATGATAAGACATATTCTGACTCAACGTTGGCATCCAATGCATGTAAGGAGCTAACAACTGAGTCGCAATTCAAAAAGCACATTTGCAGTCAATGGTCGTTGTAGGAGAAGCATGGACTTTAACCACCTGCGTTGGTTGACAGCAAAAGGGATGATAAAAGTGGTAAGAGGAGGTGGTTTTGTCCATATCGATGTTTACCTCTCCAAACAGTAGATTTATGTCCTAGAACCCCAACACATACAGAATCAAGATCCTACTTTAAGGTGTATCACAGAGATGTTAGATGAATGTACACAAGCTACTTCTTTCTAAATGGTTTGAACCTTTCGTGGAGCACATTTGTGCTTCTAGTGCTCAAGATTCCAAAGGTTGTGAATATTGACCAAACTTTTCAGCCTCTGATAATGACAGCATTAGAATATAAAATCAATTTATGGCATTTTGTGAAAATAACAAAGAAACATATTACAAAACAAATACTACAGATGGTGGGATACCTCTCTTTGTTGTATGATGTCTAAATCTTCAATTTATATTGAGGCTCCACCTAATTACCACTTGGTACCCATGATCTTCAGGGTACTCAGCCCCTGGAACAGTAAAGGATGGAGATAGATCAGCTTCACAATTTAAAGCTTTATGATAGTATAACGAAAACATGATAGTTGTGCATGTATACAGACACTAGATATGCCATTCCAGCTCATAGACAATGCTTGGCCATTTTACCTGATTTTTACGTAAATAGGCCCTAGGTATTTTATGTAGGAGAAAATTTTTCTTATTTGATGTGAATTTTTACTTCAATTCATAGTAGTTTGTGGCATCTTGTTATCACTTTTTAAGTTTTTTTCCTGATTTGGTTAGGTGTTACTTGGGAAAATGTTTTCTTAAAAATGATATTTCAATCATGGAGTAATACCAAAAACAGCTCATTTGTAATGTAGCTTCCAGCTGTTACTAGTTGAATGTCAACCATTCAGTTAACCATATGGTTTTGAGTGCAAACACTCTTACCTTGTAAGCCAATCCAATTAATAAATAGTGATGATACATCCATAATTGCAGAAACAAACTTCATTCGGAATGAAGGAAACCTTTAGATAAGAGCAATTGACGGGGATAACCTTCTCTACTCAAAAGCTGTAAACAGTTTTCCTTTAGAACTAGGTGAGGATGTGAACATCTTTTGAGTATTATAAAAGATTCTTCTGGCTCTTGTCTTCAGAGATTTCTAGGTACCGTTGAAATCCAAATTGTCCAATTTCATACCAAGTAGAATTTTCACAAGTCTTAATTCTCGGAACAGTGACTATTATCTCTGCTCTTACCCCCTGAAGTCTGCATTTTCCTTGCTGCTGATTTTATTCCTATGGACATATCTTTCATGAAGTAGAGCGTACTGCTGATCATTCATTTGCCTCTGCCCTCTGGTCGTTACCTGTTTAGTTCTTCAACAATTGTCTCCTAAAGCTCAATTCCTCATTGTTTATATGCAGGGTATGTTCAGAAAATAACTACACGGAACGACATTGATGTAATGGAGGATCTAGACAATGGGAAACCAGTCTGACCTTATACAAAGCTGCATCCCAGTAAAGCTTCCCCATTATTTTCTTTTCTGATTTCTACAGTAATTTATTTGCGGCAATATTGTGCACTTTTGTGCGTAAAATATGTACAATTTTTTAATGAGGCGATAAAGGGTCATAAATGAGATGTCTTTCGTTTCCAGCTTGTGGTGCATGTTTGAAAAAAGAAGGTTCTCGCTGTTGTGAGGAGCGTTATTGGCTTTGACTCTCAATGCAAATACTGGTGAGAATTGAGATTGTTAAAAACGAGAGTTCTCCTGCTTGCTTGTTCATGCACAACCTGCAGGATAGAACTCCCATCAAGAAATGGGTAATGGAGACTTTCCAGCGAAAACAAAAGAAAAGCCTAAATACCGTAATGAAATTCTCTCTTATTTCTTCTGAGAGCAAATCGACAAACCTTAGAAAGTCTGGAAGTAATATTTTGTTCAACACTTTTAATTGAAAAATTCTAGTATCCAGTTTTAGGTGATAAAATATTGTCTATTCGCGTACTTCTTACCTTATAATATGTTTAAGAAAACCGGTATCTTTCTCTATTTCAATCCAATTATTATCGAAAAACATATGAAACATGGAGAAGTTCAAGGTTTGATGATAAAGAACAAGGTTTGATGAAAAGAACAAGGTTTGATGATAAAGAACAAGGTTAGATGATAAAGAACAAGGTTTAATAAATTCCTCTATATTCACCTACAGAGGCAACATAATTAGGTAATGCATTATGTTTTCTCGCCGATTCCTGAGCCAATGAACAGAAGCCAGTCTAACTTAAAAAGATAACTTAGCAACAAAAACATTAACTTAGTAAATAAAACACTTTTACAAAACTTACTGCTCCAGCATCTGAAAAAAGCAAAAATCATGAGACTCACGATGTTCTGGTCACAGGAGAAAATTCCAACTAAGATTTGGGTCAATCCCTTTTCTTTTCTTTCTTCTCCTTCTTGTCTTTCTTCTTGCTCTTGGGTTCATCATCTTCCTGCCCCTGTGCTAGGTCGATGTCTTCTACTACACTAGTCTTTCTATTTTTCTTCTTTTGTTTAACATCCTCCTCAACATGACCCTGATCCTGCAAGTCATTGCTCTCGACCTCAGTCTGCTGTTTCTTCTTCTTCTTCTTCTTTTCCTTTTTGACTTCTTCTTGCTCCTGTACTTCCTGGCTCTCAACCTCGGCCTTCTTCTCCTTTTTCTTCTTCTTTTTGTCCTTAGGCTCTTCATCTGCACCTTTTTCTTGTTTTGTTTCTTCATGTTTTCTCTTCTTTGAAAAGGTCTCCTCTGGTTCATCAACAGGTTTCTCTAAAACAGGTTCTGTTCTCTGCCCAAGGACTGAATCTGCTGCAGGGTTGTAAGTCTAGCAAAAACAGCCAGCGAGAAGTTAAATTACTTAGCAGGGTTATCCAGAAGAATAATCCTAGTAGCAGATGGTAAAACTAACCTTAGCAGGAGTGATAAGTGCTCCAGCACCCTTCTTCCTGTCTTTGTCATAAACCTCAATCTTAGGTTTGCCTTTCGCTGAACCAGCAGATCGACCGAGTTCTCTTCCCTCAAGATTCCTCAACCTGGCCTCTAGCTGCACAACATACATATTTTCACCATACATATACTATAGAAACACATAGTATTATCCAGGCCCATATAAACTTGGGTAGTCATGATATTCAGCTTACCTTAGCACGATTTTCCAGGCCCATAGTATTATCCTGGCTGTCACTAAGAGCGTCATATCTGATTGCTAATGCTGTCTTGGCCGCAAGAGACCGAGAAATTTTCCCTTTCAGTTTTGGGGCAGCTTGACCAATCAGGGATGCATGGAAAATAAGTCCATATTTTGGAGTGGCATGTTTTGTCTTCAAAGCTCGGAACAAGGCCTGTCAAAGCAGCAGCAATCAAGACCATCAATCTACTATAACATTAATGCCTCAACATGAAAATTTTGAAATGTTCTAACTCATCACTTCCTGCTGAAATTAAATTGCATCTTTTTGGCAAAACAAGTAAAACAGACGCATACCTTCTCTGCACCAAGAATTTGAACAGTACTACCAGGTTGCTTAGCCAAATTCAACAAACTACCACCATGAGCAATCAAGCGAGCTCCGACTAACTCTCCAACAAGGGCAGTCAGATTTGGTGCAATAGTGTTCATTCTGCTTTTAAGGTAGTCATAGAGTTGAGCTCTATATTCAGAAAGGGCCAAAACTTGGTCACAGAGGGCTCTAATATTTGCCAAATCCAGGTCACTCACTTCAGTTCCCATGGAAATAACTGCAGCTTCTTTTAGCTCTGCCTCAACTTCTTCAGGCAGTATCTGTGAAATAGAAAACTAGAGATTGGTCCAAAAGAATTTAAATTTCATGATATATTTGAGGAGATAAATTCTTTACCTCAGAGAAATCAAGATCAACAGCATTAACACGATTTCCCATGAGCTTCACAGTCTTTGCATACTGGATATTGTCCTGTATAATCTTTGTTAGCTCAGGGAAGTGCCAGCCATACCATTCCCGCACCCTCATAGCATATGTATTCAGCTCTTTGTCCAGATCATCTAGCAAACCAATGGCCTGAATGATCATTGTATCCACCTAAATATACCAACCAGATGATTGAAGTAAGCCTTCTACTCAATGGGGTTGAAGCCAGAGTGGCCTAAGATAAAGAAAAGCCAATGAAAGTACCACAATCATGAATTCACCTTATCAGGGCTAAACTTGAGCTTATATCTGGATAAGCTATGAGATAAACCCAGACTCATCGGAGCCAAATCTTGGGCACCTAATCCACTTATGAGTTCTGTCAACTGACTTCTAAGGCCTCTCATCAGCTCCATCACAGCATTGTTGTGAAGGCATTCGATTTGCTGCAATAAAATGGCAGGATTTGGGTCTATACACCTTGCGAGTTGGTAAAAGAGCTGTACTATTTCAAACAAAAATCCTGACATACCAATTTTTCTTTAATTGCATTTCCAAGTTTTGAATCTGCCACTGCCAGTGTTTCTCCCTCACAGTGAGCACGTAGAAACTTACGGAGGCCCTTACTGGGCTTGCCTTCAACCAGCAGAGTTGCTGCTGATAAAGCTTCCGAAGTATTCTCAAACTTGTCAAAAGCTTTCAACTTCACAACCTGAAATAGATAAAAAGAAAGGAAATGACAAACAATATAAAGTCAGATGAGGGCAAGGTCAACATAAAATGGATTTTATGTTAACCACAGGTGTGGAACACATTTAAAATTTAAAAAGACATATTGTGCTGTAGAAAATAATATAAAGCATGAATAAAGTAATTAAAAAAACTACATCAAACTCAAGGACTACAATAAGAGTTCTACAGGAATGAATGTACTACCTTTCTAGCTGAATCAGATGTAGTAAAATCCTTCCACAAGTCCTGCACGTCCAAAGCAGAGAAGAAAATTTCTCAGTCTATTGTTTGAAATACTTCCTTTTTTTCGAAACGAAAAATGGACGAACACATTACAGCCGACAACCCTGGATAAATTTAACTCTAAGCGATTGTACCTCGACTTTGGAAAGCTTCCCTTCGTCTAAAACTTTGAAAAGGGCAAAGCCCGCAGGAGTTTCGAACAGAACCAACATCTTTGGAGCCTCGTCCTAGGCACGCCCCTGAACATCCAAGGAGGAACACATAAGAGAGCTGTCTCGATACATAACTCCAAGACCCAAATATATCAGCAAATAAATAGATGATGAAAACAGCATGACAACAAGAGAATGGAAAAAACTTGACCCATCATAAGGAAGACAGCCACGTCCTCGCATTTACCAACAAAAAGCTTGCTTACTAAACAAAAAGTTTTAACAAGGCTAGCTATAAAAACGATCGCGACAGACTCCATTCCTGAACTGAAAAGGACAAAAGAAAACACTCCTAAAGCAGGACGCGAGGCGCATGAAGATGAAAATAATGCCAACATAGTTCCGTAAACTCCAATCCGCTGTTTTCCCATCATCCGCCTAAACATAACGAAGGTCCGCCCGTAAAGAAAAAAATTCCCGTCCTCACCTCAGAAGTGTAAAAGAGTGATTTTTTAGAGTAGCAGAGTGCCCGAAGAAGGCTTCGCGACGAAATCTGGCTCGATGCCGGCGGCGGGGCACTAGGTCGGGGTGGCAGGGTTTAGGGTTTAGCTCGACGAAAGCGGGAGTATGTGAAAGGCCAGAGAAGCCACGGACAGTGCCCCCGCAGAGTACTCAAGCGTGTGGACACGGAACTTCAAAAAAAAAGGTCACCCATACGCCAAAGTGCCAAACCCATTAAACTAAAGGCTTCAATATTTTGATTTTTTGCCGTAATACCCTTTATTTTTTAATGAATTATATTTTAAATTATTTTATAATATACTACCACATTTAATTATGTAAAAGAAAAAAATCGTGCTTAAAAAAAATTAAATTTATGATTGAATTAATACTATTTATTTACCATGAACATTGGACTTGTTATTAATTTTGCGTTTTTAATTTGCAACAGTCACACGACCCTTATCAAAAGCTCAAAACCCGTTTGGTTTCCTCAAAATCTTAAAAAAAATAATTAACAAAAAATAATAGAAAATTTTTATAATAATATTTGTTGACGTCAAAATTCGACGCGGCCAGAATCGACAAGTCCATGCAATGACCCACCCAATAAACCATCCGAAATCTCATTTCAAGTACGTTGTGGACTCTCCTGCAGTCCGCCTATCAATTTCATCAAGATAGCCCATCGCAAGTTTGAGATCCAACAAAATCAATTTCTTAAATCGATCGACGGTCGGCCGAAATTAGAGCCACACCAAGCTCCTCAAACTGCTCAGTAGCCGGCTCAAAAGACAAAGCCAAGCCCGAAGGAAATTCAGGATTGACCAGACTTGGTCAATCCCTCAATCAAAGGGGGGAAAGGAAAAGTCTCCCCTCCTCTTACAGATCTAGGGACGAAAACCTGGGAGCTCCCCACTTTTCTCTCACTCCAACTAAAGCAGAAAAGATCAGATCCTCTTTCTTGAGGATCGAGCTCCAACAAACAACTCAATCACTAGCTACAAATAGCTAGAGACGGAATGCCAAGCAAAAGGAAAAAAAAAAGAGTTCAGATCAAGGACTTCGAAAAATCTCAATCAAAGAAGCTTTCACGCCAGCAACTCCGCCAACTGGAGGTTCGTCGATCTCATTCAGTTCGTCGAGAAACTCCATACGACTATCGGAAACGTCAACAAGCTGATCACACGGAACACAAATACTTTCGTCCAACC
This sequence comes from Aristolochia fimbriata, assembly GCA_019845555.1. NCBI lineage: Eukaryota > Viridiplantae > Streptophyta > Magnoliopsida > Piperales > Aristolochiaceae > Aristolochia > Aristolochia fimbriata. Next base: position 31,769,455 of record CM034080.1, read on the forward strand.
GACTAAATCCTCCAAAAGCTCGTGTCTCCTTTCCCGGAGTTCGTGAATCGTCGTCGAATCTCCAGGAGGCCTAAATATCGCCCACATCGGTCTAGAATTTGCTCTCTCGCACAGCAGAGGCATTCTCGATCAAAGAAATTCATTCACAAGGGTTGGACATCTAAAGGTTCAGTGATTTTTTCAGTCTCGAGCCCGAAGTTCGCAAATTCTCAAGTTCGTCGGAGTACACGCAGTCTACCGAAGAAGTTATACACGTTCACCGGTGACGTCAACACGCCGAATACACGAAACACAAACAATTTCGTCCGGCCGACTATACCCGTCGTCATTCGTGCACACTCACTCGGAGACTCAATGTTCACCGTCGAACCAGAGGAAAGCTAAGAGATCGCACCCGCAACATTTCCCAATTCTCACGCCTTTCCGCATACATGAGGTTTTTGGCCGAAACAATATTTAATTAAAATTTAATATAATAATATAAACCCTCGGGTCAGGATTAGGATTTTTTTTTAAACCTGAATCCTGACCCTATTTACGATCGGGTTTGTATTCCCAGACCCGAACTCGACCCGCGCTCGGGCTTGTATATATTCTCGAACCCAAACTCAACCCGCGTTTTAAATTTAAGAACCCAAATCCGGGATTTAATTAAAAGCACAAAGAAGAGAGATTCTTTGTCCTTCTCCTTCACTCGACTCTTCTCTCTCAATTCTCTCCGCATCCTGATCATCCTCTCTTTTCTCCTGAACGAAGCAACCTCGGGTTCTCAGAATCTCCAACCTTCCACTCAACTCAAAGCATCAAATCAAGATCACTGCTATGTATAATCCTCTCCGTTTACTGTTCTGGGTACGTACTAGAATTAATTCGGAGACTCCACGCACCCCCACGATCAATGTCGTCGTCCAACCTCAGCTTCCTCTCCCTGAAACACAAAATCGTGAAACGGCTCCCTTCAAAACCCTCCGGCCGGTTCGTCTCCTCGAAGGACAGGCTAGACTCGAGCCTCTCCCGAGCCTTCCGGCCCAACGAGCGCGAGATGCGCAAGGTGTTCGACAAACTCGACGCGAACGGCGACGGGAAGATCTCCAAGTCCGACCTGAAGAAGGTGTTGGGAGCGCTGGGCGGCGGCACGCCGGCGGACGACGCCGAGATCGCCAAGATGGTGGAAGTGGCGGACTTCGACGGGGACAGGTGCGTCGATTTCAAGGAGTTCATGCATTTCCACAGGAAGGAAGGGATCAGGGCGAGTGATATACAGAGGGCGTTCTGGATGATGGATTTGGACGGGGACGGGAGGATCGGGAAGGAGGACTTGTATAGTGTGATGGGTAGAGTGGGGGAGGAATGCAGCATGGAGGGGTGCGAGAGGATGGTGACGGCGGTTGCTACGCAGCAAGATGGCTTGGTGGATATGGATGATTTCGTTGGATTGATGACCAGATCCTTGGAGCTTTTACATGCATAAGATTAATATTCTGTAACTTTTTTTTCTTTTTTTTCCCTTTATTCTATGCTATATGAAATGTATCAAATATTGGTAAGTACCTTTTGGGTTTTTTTTTTTTTTTTTTTTAATTGCTTCTTGCAATTGTGGAGTACTTAATTAATGCCAATTTCTGATTTACTTAGTCTTCTTCACTGTGATTCTCTATGCAGCGATCTGCAGAAAATTCTCTGTTGCTTTAATTATGTTAATTATAATAAAACTAAAATTATCCAGGATCAAATCCTGCAGAGGTTCTAATTAAGTGATAAGTACACAACTGCAAGTGGTTGCATAAAATTGGGCAACTATGATATATATATACCCATTTTTCCCTTGCTCCTCCTTTGGTGAAGAATCATCTTCCTTGACTGATAGTGATCTTCTAAATTAAGAACAGGATGCATATGTACGGTGATTC